>OZ010795.1:244833100-245144204 GCA_963932465.1 Maratus speciosus | reverse complement strand
ACACGAGATGGTTTGGAAGAAACAATAAATATGCCCCCCGGAGGCAGGTAAGTCCTCAAACAGTGGAGGGGGTGACCTCAAATGTATCTTTGGTCAAGGTTACAAAATGTGAATTTATAATAAAATAGAACGAGAATTGGGCATTTTTAAAATAGCATGCATATTTTGAACGGCCCTGTAAATTAAGATTGGCGAGGAAGAGGGGGGGGGGGGCAGAAAGGATTAGAAGGAACGAACTTGAAAAATACAACATAATAAACTAGTAACCCAAATAACTAGGCTTCTAAACAAAAGTATAACGATTTAACCTAGTATTGAATTCAGGGGTGACCCGGGGGAACATTGGAATGTCCCTCCCGAAAGTTTTGAGATTTTATGCTTTTTAATGGATAAATGTGCATCCCCCCTTACGGAGCTCTAAAATCTCCCCCCCCCCCCCCCCCCCCCCCCCCATCCCGACCGGAGCAGTCAAGAAATCAACCCGCCATTCAACACTGAACCTATAAAGATTAAAAAAAAAAGGCTCTTATACAAAATTTTACAGCAATTCTGCCACTAAAACAGTAAAATTGGAGGAATCTATTCAACCCGAATCGTGGATCATGCGCGATGCGATTTGAATTGAAGTAAATCAAAAAATAACAATTTCACCCGCATCTAAAAATCGGCATCGAATCTGAACTGAATCGATTCGCCCGAATCTAAAGAATTGAAGTAAATCAAAAAATAGCTATCTGCCTGCATCTAAAGATCGACATCGGCATTGAATCTAAACTAAATCGATGCGCCATTTCTGATCTTAATTTACGGGCAGAATCGATGCGTTAATTTTTTCTTGTTTTCTTTCGTCTTAAGAAAAAGAAAGCGTTGGATTCGTGAAAAATTTCGACTTCCGGTTTTCGAAGGATTTATAGTTTTAGAAGATCTTGTCTGGAATACGATTTGACTATTTTTATACATTGTCTGTCTTTCAGTCTGTCTATTTATTTGTCGCTGACAAAGAAATTGTGATCGGTCTATTTCAAGAACTAATGCATGGAATCTGTTGAAACTTTAGATTCAATTAGACTTTCATATAAATTGGTGCGGATTACTTTTTGATGTAAATCTACCGGCAGGTGGCGCTGCTATGCTGCATTTTTCCCGATTTTCGCAATAGCTCTATCTCAAGAACTAATGCACGGATTTTCATCAAACTTCACATTCAGTTAGACGTTGGCATAAATTGTTGCATATTAGATTTCGGTGTAAATCACCCAACAGGGGGCGTTGTTATGCAGATTTTATCAGCAGTGTTGAATTCAGACAATTTTTTCCGGGAGGGATTTCTGCGGATCCAGAGAGGGACAGCTCAGGGGGGAGGGGGATTGGATTTTTGTACATTAAGCATAAAATCCCAAACCTTCTGGGGGGACATTTGAATGTTGTACGGGGGGGGGGGGGGGGGGGGGGCATGTCCCTCCGGACTACCCCCGGAATTACACACGTTTTTCTGGACGATTTTAGGGATCATATCTCAAAAACTAATGAACGGAATTTCATCAAACTTAATATTCTGTCATAACTTGTTCACGATTACGTTTTCATGTAAATGATGTAACAGGTTGTGCTGCAATGCTGCCTTTTTTTAGCAGTGTTGAATTCAGACATTTTTCTTCGGAAGGGACTTCTATGGTTCTGGAGAGGGGCATTCTAGAGTTTCGGGAGGGGGGGATTGGACTTTTGTCCATTAAACATAAAATCTCAAATCTTCATGAGTGACATTTCAATGTTCCGGAAGGGGGGGGGGGGGTTGTCCACCCGTACCAGCCCCTGAATTTAACACTGTTTTGCAGAATTTACACAATATTAGCGATAATATCTCAAGAAGTAATGACCGGAATTTCATCAAACTTAATATTATGTGTCATTGACATAAGTTGTTCCTGAGTTTTCGTGTTAATCATGTAACAAGCTGCGCTGCTATACTGTTTTTTTTTTTTGCATGATATTCGTGATAGCCATACCTCAAAACTAATGCACGTAATTTAATCAAACTTCATATTCTGTTACACTTTCAGATAAATAGATCCTTATTAGGCTTGGGTGTATACTGTCCAACAGCTGCCGCTTTTATGCTCTTTGAATTGGGATTTTCCGTTGCGGACATCTAGGCTGATATCAGACGAACGTCTTTTTGCACGCTTTTTTTCGCTCTTACACCATCCCTACACATGCTAGCGAAGGTGTAGGGATGGCGTACGAGCGAAAAAAGCGTGCAAAAAGACGTTCGTCTGACATTAGCCTAAGAGGGTGTGGGCCGAAATTCAATGATTTGTTAGGAAAATGCAATGCTTATATTTTCTTTTAAAATGGACATACTTCAACAAACCTATCCTTTTTGAATCCTCGTGATGTGCATAGGTTATCATTTAAATTTGACACTGTGATAGCGAATTTTAAAGTTTTAACATTTATGAGGCAGATGAAAGTTTTGGGATTGGCACATCCAACTACTTTATCTTCAATTTTTGAAGGAAAATGAAAATGATATTACCTTATTTTGTCTTAGAGATAGCGATTAAAAAATTCATAGTATCGATTAAATCGAGTTGGCTGTAGTATCGATTAAATCTATTAAAAAAATCGGAATCGCCCATCACTAACTTAAATATCTTATCATTCTTATCCATATAATACATCTATATCTAATCAATCGTATATTTATGTTCTTTATAGGTATAATCCAAAATGCTATTGAAAGAGATATTTTTTTATGTAACTAGGGATAAATGTTAAACTTCCCATTATGATAAAAAAAAAAAAAAAAAAAAAAAAAAAAATGAATTTGCTTGTACAGCTGTATTAAAAATATTTTGAATAGATTAATTTTAAAAAACTTTATAACATATTTGTAATTACTTAAAAGGTGACATAAACATATAAAAATATTATTTAACACAACCCTGAGATCTATGAGATATGTTTATGTCACCTTTTAAGTAGTTATAAGTATGTTTGTATGTTATAAAGTTTATTAATAACAAGGTGAAAATTTCCTTGACGACACTAGTGTTTAATACAGTGTTTTGACTCTATTGATTAATTTTAAATTTAACAGATTATGTTAGCTTATTACAGATACTTTTTGTACTTACTGATACAGCATAAAAATTTTTTAACATGATTCCTAAATTAGCCTCTTATATAAAAATGGGCAGATAAAACCCATTCGAGGTATGAAAGTTAATGGAAAAAAAAAAGTGTTTGTTAATTTCAAATAAATTTTCATTATACATGATGAATATAAATTGTCAAATTAAAAAGTTATACTGTGTAAATATAAAAACATTTGTTACAGTATTAGTATTCGGCCAAGGCCGAATAATGGACTTTATATTCGGCCGAATATTCGTTGCATCTCTACTTTAGAATTTATATAAAACTGAAATATTTTAGTATGATTTTGTCAATATGACGTCATATTCACTGGCCTGTACATCTAATTTAGCAACTTAAAATTCAGAGCAGGGACTTTTTTTAAACACAGTACGATCTTTTGGCAGATGTAAGAATAGCAATGGCCATTGGTTCGTTTTACGGTCACGTGATGCATTCAGAAAATCAGCTTTTTGAAAATTTCATAAGTTAAAAGGATTTATGACAGTACTCATTATGGCTAGAGTTGCTGCAAAAAGTGGTGAGCAAGCAAAGCGAGCTGGGGACGCATAGCGGTCCCAATGTGAATTGTGTCACAATTCACGGGCATTGGCGAGCGTTAGTGAGCAAGGGGCAGGGCCCCCTAGTATGATTCTGAATTCAAAGTCTTGCGCTAAAACATTTTGAGTCTATAAAAATAGCAAAAAAAATAGCAAATAAAGCCTTTGTGCAACAATATTAAAAAGCAGAAAAACCAACGTTTAAAATGCACAAATAATATATGAAAAGCAGCAAACAGCTGTTTCGAATCTACTAGCGAGATTCTTCTTCAGTGCAAAAGGAACAGCGTGCTAGAAAAAGCAAGGCTGAGCAAAATCATAGACAGAGACGCGCTGGCTTTTATACCCTATGCGGGTGGCGAAGGCGCCGAAACAACCAATGAGAGAGAAGCAGTGGAAACGACTGGGTGGACAAGTAGCGACATCTACCGGAGAAGTAGAGAAAAGAAACCAAAAAAGGGGGATTAAATTAACGCTTTCCAAATACTTGGAAAATCTGGAGTACTAGATAAGTCATTGACTAAAGAGTGAGAATTTTTAATGATATGGTAAGCTTCCCAAAAATCAAGATCAAGGTTAGAAGAACATTTTTGGATAATGATGGCTGAGGAAAAATCGAACCTATGTTGAGAAGACCAAGAATGTTGAGCAATAGAAGAACGTTTGAGCTCCTGATTTTTAACATAACCTTCATGCTCTTTTAAACGAAATCTAAGAGCACGTTTAGTCTGACCAATATAAGAAAGACCACACTGACAAGAGATCTGGTAAATGCCCCAATTATCTACGCGATCAACGGGGTGTTTGAGATTTGAAAAAGGGATTTTATTAACAGGAGAAAAAATAACTTTAAAATCAAACCTTCTTAGGATTTTAGCAACTTGCTGACTGATTTTAGGAAAAAATGGTAATACAACTGAAGTATTAGAGTTGGAATTAGAATGCTTTTCAGAATGGTCGGATTTCGTCAATTTCTTATAAATAGAATCGATAATATTAGAGGAATAACCACGATCGACAGCAATAGCTTTGAGGTAATTAAGTTCAGCACTAAGTAACTGAGGAGTGGAACAAATATTAGTAGCCCGAAAAACAAAAGTATTGAAAGCAGCGAATTTCTGGTTAGGGGGATGAGAAGAATACCTGTGAGGTGGGAGACTGACAGCAAAAGGTTTACGAAAGATGGTAGTCTGAAAGCCATTTTCACAACGAATAACAAGGACATCCAGGAAAGAAAGACAGTTATTGGTCTCAATTTCAGAGGTAAATTGAATGCAGGGATCAATGGAATTCATAATAGAGAGAATATGATTAATATCCGAATTCATTTCAATCAGGACATAAACATCATCAACATAACGAACATAGAACGGAAATTTTAAGATTTCAAAAAGCTTGACCTCAAAATAGTGCATATAAATATCGCATAAAATTGGACTAAGAGGATTACCCATAGCCAAACCGTCAATCATACGGAAGAAATTACCATTGAAAACAAAAGTATTTTGCGACAAGCAAGCGCGAGTGAGAAGTATAAGTTCCTCGATTTCAAAATAAGAGAAATGGAATTCACAAAGCCTTTTCTTGAGGCAATCTAAAGCCCCCTCAACCGGAACGTTTGTAAATAATGATTTAACATCAAAAGAAACCATCATGTGACCCTGCGGCTTAAAATTATGAAGTTTTTTAACAAAATCAAAAGAATTCTTAACAGTGAAACAGTTACTGCTCAAAAGTGGGGAAAAAACAGAAACTAAATATTTGGCAAGCTTATAAGAAGCTGTACCGATACTAGAGACAATAGGTCTAAAAGGAATGTCAGGTTTATGGACCTTAGGTAAAGCATAAAACCTGGCACAATGCGCAATAGACGGAATAAGGGACTTCTTAAAGTTAGCAGGAATAATGGAAGAAGACTTAATGGCAGACTTAATAGAGTTAATAGTTTATTCTTCTGTATTTTTTTTTTTCCGCAATGTCTCAAATCAATAGGTTTTGTAATTTACGATTAAAAAAGTACAGGTTTTTGGAACACTTACATTTCCTACTTGATTGTAGGGGTAAGAAGGTTATTCCTAAATTCATTTCCATTCGTTGTAATTTATTTTCTTCAAATAGGATTGAGAAGGTCTTATTTCGTTCTAAATTAGCTCTTTTAAGAGCTTTGATTCAAGAGACTCGCCACAAAATTGCTCATATAGAGCGCGAGTTATATTCTTTACATATCAGCCTCGCTAATTCTACTCCTGATTTTCAGTCCATTGACAGAAGGTCATGGAGCAGAGTTCTCACAGCTTCTTCTGTTCATTGTTCGGTTTTAAAGAAGAAATTTAATGCGCTTTGTGGAAGTTCTGTCGCTAATAACTGCAGTAATTTGCCTCTTGTTAACCAAAATGCTGTTGTCAATCTTTCTAGTGTTCCATTAAGTAACAATCAGCTCGATGCTCTCAAATTGAATAACAATTTTTCTGTCTCTGCTATTCCTTCTTTACCTAATCTTATTGCTCCTATTGAAAGAGCCTTTAAGCATAGCGCTCTATCTTCTTCTCAAAAAGAGTCTATTAGGCATCTCATTGCCAATACTGTTGATTTCAATTCTAATGTTTATAAACCCAATCTTAAACATCCTGTTAAACAATGTCTGAAAAATTTGCGTTCTGATCCAAACTTAATTATTACTAAGGCCGACAAAGGTGGTCAGATTGTTCTTCTCGACAAATCTACGTATTTGGAAAAAACCCATAAATTAATTAATGATGGTCCGTATGTGGATATCCGCAAAGATCCTTCCACTAGTGATATTAACTCTATTAAGTCTGCCATTAAGTCTTCTTCCATTATTCCTGCTAACTTTAAGAAGTCCCTTATTCCGTCTATTGCGCATTGTGCCAGGTTTTATGCTTTACCTAAGGTCCATAAACCTGACATTCCTTTTAGACCTATTGTCTCTAGTATCGGTACAGCTTCTTATAAGCTTGCCAAATATTTAGTTTCTGTTTTTTCCCCACTTTTGAGCAGTAACTGTTTCACTGTTAAGAATTCTTTTGATTTTGTTAAAAAACTTCATAATTTTAAGCCGCAGGGTCACATGATGGTTTCTTTTGATGTTAAATCATTATTTACAAACGTTCCGGTTGAGGGGGCTTTAGATTGCCTCAAGAAAAGGCTTTGTGAATTCCATTTCTCTTATTTTGAAATCGAGGAACTTATACTTCTCACTCGCGCTTGCTTGTCGCAAAATACTTTTGTTTTCAATGGTAATTTCTTCCGTATGATTGACGGTTTGGCTATGGGTAATCCTCTTAGTCCAATTTTATGCGATATTTATATGCACTATTTTGAGGTCAAGCTTTTTGAAATCTTAAAATTTCCGTTCTATGTTCGTTATGTTGATGATGTTTATGTCCTGATTGAAATGAATTTGGATATTAATCATATTCTCTCTATTATGAATTCTATTGATCCCTGCATTCAATTTACCTCTGAAATTGAGACCAATAACTGTCTTTCTTTCCTGGATGTCCTTGTTATTCGTTGTGAAAATGGCTTTCAGACTACCATCTTTCGTAAACCTTTTGCTGTCAGTCTCCCACCTCACAGGTATTCTTCTCATCCCCCTAACCAGAAATTCGCTGCTTTCAATACTTTTGTTTTTCGGGCTACTAATATTTGTTCCACTCCTCAGTTACTTAGTGCTGAACTTAATTACCTCAAAGCTATTGCTGTCGATCGTGGTTATTCCTCTAATATTATCGATTCTATTTATAAGAAATTGACGAAATCCGACCATTCTGAAAAGCATTCTAATTCCAACTCTAATACTTCAGTTGTATTACCATTTTTTCCTAAAATCAGTCAGCAAGTTGCTAAAATCCTAAGAAGGTTTGATTTTAAAGTTATTTTTTCTCCTGTTAATAAAATCCCTTTTTCAAATCTCAAACACCCCGTTGATCGCGTAGATAATTGGGGCATTTACCAGATCTCTTGTCAGTGTGGTCTTTCTTATATTGGTCAGACTAAACGTGCTCTTAGATTTCGTTTAAAAGAGCATGAAGGTTATGTTAAAAATCAGGAGCTCAAACGTTCTTCTATTGCTCAACATTCTTGGTCTTCTCAACATAGGTTCGATTTTTCCTCAGCCATCATTATCCAAAAATGTTCTTCTAACCTTGATCTTGATTTTTGGGAAGCTTACCATATCATTAAAAATTCTCACTCTTTACTCAATGACTTATCTAGTACTCCAGATTTTCCAAGTATTTGGAAAGCGTTAATTTAATCCCCCTTTTTTGGTTTCTTTTCTCTACTTCTCCGGTAGATGTCGCTACTTGTCCACCCAGTCGTTTCCACTGCTTCTCTCTCATTGGTTGTTTCGGCGCCTTCGCCACCCGCATAGGGTATAAAAGCCAGCGCGTCTCTGTCTATGATTTTGCTCAGCCTTGCTTTTTCTAGCACGCTGTTCCTTTTGCACTGAAGAAGAATCTCGCTAGTAGATTCGAAACAGCTGTTTGCTGCTTTTCATATATTATTTGTGCATTTTAAACGTTGGTTTTTCTGCTTTTTAATTTTGAGTCTCTTTAATTCAATGTATTTATGTGAGATGGCATTTAGTTGATATAAATTAATAATCGAAAATAAATGCAAGCCTAGTCTGAGTTGAGAAACCTGAAAAATCTTAAAATTTTATGTGAATTGCTGTTGCCAAGGAACCTGCAGAACTTCTAAAATTGTGGAAAAAGCTGGAAAATGTTTACTACAATTAATAATTAAATATATTGCTAACTCATTATAATAATACATAGACATATGACAAAAAAATGTAAGTGTGGCCCTTAAGCTCACTTCTTTAAAAAATTTTAGCTGTTAAGGAAATTTTAGTATCACTGCTTTAGATGAATTGAAGGCTGCTAAAAGTGCATGCTATAAAAAGCTAAATTTGGAAAAAGTTATATTATTTGACTAATTTGTGACAAAAATTTAATTTAAGAATTCTTTATTTAAATTAAGATTAATATTTACTGGAAGTAAGACTACATATATGTTTGGATATGCATTCAGATTATTATTCATATTTTAAAGTAGTGCTACGAAAGCAGAATAGGTGTGCAGTGATTACACAGTTTTAATATAATGAAGGCTTTCTTAAATTCATTAGTGTTCCCGCTAGGCCATTTTTGAAGGGCGCAGCGCCCTGCCCCTTTTAAAATCGGTAAAACGCGCCCTGCCGTTTTTTAAATCGGCAAACTGCGCCCTTCATATTTCAAAAATAGTCAAATGTGCCCGGAGTCGTTCTCAGCGATCGCTTTAAGCGATGCCGCAGACGCGCTATAGCGCGTAAATCACGCGAAAAATCGGAGACGGGACGCAAAAAAATAGTTATTACGTGTCCGTGGGACGCATAATTTCGTCAAAAAATCACGGAAAAAAGCCGCTTTTCGTCATGGGATCGCAAAAAAAAACCGCAAATTTCATCAAAATATTGCGGAAAAAACGCGATTCTCGTAAAAGGGCCGCGAAAAAATAGCGTATTTCTTCAAAGGATCGCGAAAAAATAGCGAATTTCATCAAAAAATCGCAGGTAAAAAGGCCGATTTTTGTCGAAGGATCGCAAAAAAGCGCAAATTTCATCAAAATATAGCGGAAAAAACGCGATTTTCGTAAAAGGGCCGCGAAAAAATAGCGTATTTCGTCAAAGGATCGCTAAAAAATAGCGAATTTCGTCAAAAAATTGCGGGAAAATGTTGATTTTTGTCAAAGGATCGCAAAAAAGCACAAATTTCACCAAAATATCGCGGAAAAACGCGATTGTCGTAAAAAGGCCGCGAAAAAATAGCGTATTTCGTCAAAGGATCGCGAAAAAATAGCGAATTTCATCAAAAAATCGCGGGAAAAAAGCCGATTTTTGTCGAAGGATCGCGAAAAAAGCGCAAATTTCATAAAAATGTCGCAGAAAAAACGAGATTTTCGTAAAAGGGCCGCGAAAAAATAGTGTATTTCGACAAAAGATCGCGAAAAATTTGTGAATTTCGTCAAAGAATCGCGGAATAAAGCCGAATTTTGTCAAAGGATCTCGAAAAAAAGACCACATTTCGTCAAAGTATCGCATAAAAAACACGATTTTCGTAACAGGTTCGCGAAAAATAGCGAATTTCGTCAAAGGATCGCGGAAAAACGCGAATTTCGTCAAAGGATCGCGGAAAAACGCGAATTTCGTCAAAGGATCGCGGAAAAAAGGCGAATTTAGTCAAAGCCTCCAATGCACCAAAAAAGATGTGCAAACCAAACTTATCGGTAGAACATTAATAAAATGGGATTTAGTTTTTTTTAAATGAGATTCTTAAAACTACAGCATGATTTCAGTGTACTTTAATAATGTATTCAGTATGAAGACCAGTGAAAAATCTCCCCCCCCCCCCACTTCTTACTGCGGTATTACTATTAATCGATTTATTACATTAATTTTACAACAAGTTATTTTAATGGTACTTTAAAGTACCATTGGTGCATAAAGGGTTAATCAGCCCCACAGTTCAGTTAAATATTTAAAATTATTTACTTTATTACTTTTTCTGTTTTGTTTGTTATTTTATTATAAAAGAATTTGAACTCTTAGAATATTATAATTTTTTCTATTCTAATTGTAAATTTTAAGTATAAAGTAAAAAAAAAATATATAAATAAAGTATAAATATAAAGTATTGTAATAAATGTAAAGTATAAATAATCAATCATCCAATCTAATCTACCTCTTCTTCCCCCGCCTCCCTCCTTCTTCGAAGGTTAAAATATTTAAAACTCTAATTTTTTTTACTTGCAACTCTGTCACTTCATTGTGACAATAAATAACCAATCATCTAAATTCTGCTTCTCTTTCTTATCAAACATACCAAATTTAAAGGATTTTATTTTTTCTGTCCTAATTGTTAAAATTTTACTAACGATAAATAATTCATTATATAATCAACCTCCTCCCCCCCCCACCCCCCAAAAAAATCGCTTTTGTCTCTTTGCCCCCACCTTCACAGTTCACAAAGCTTATGATCTTTAAGTTATATTTGGTGATTTATTGTAATAATAATTAATTGGTCACCCATCTAAATTTTACTACCCCTTAAAATCTCTGCTTTACCCTTAAAACTGCTAGTTTATGGGACTAATAATTTTTTAGTTTTTTTATTTGAAACAAAATTACTTACCTAGATCTTTGAAATATCAATTTAAGAAAAAATAGATATATATAATCTGTTACTAAATGTGCGCATAAACAATGATGAGTTTGTAGTAATGTATAATTCTTATATCAGTTTCGAAGATCTACATTTTCTCAGGGTCGAAATTGGGGGGGAAGGGGGGGGGCAGAGGAGGCATGTATCCCAGGCGCCAGTTGTTGATTTTTCTCATGTCCATGTTTAGCACCATTTTGTTAAAATCGTCCTGTCTGGGGTATGCCAAAGCACAGAAGAATCTAAGGATATGGCATAAGGATGAGCGGAATTTTTTTCATTTCCGTTTTCAAGATTTTAATGAATCAATATTTGACAAAGTAGATTAAAGTAGTTCAGTATTACATATTTTATGATTACATAATTTAAATTTTAAAATATGTTGGCAATTAGAAAATTAATAAAATTTTCTTTGTAAATATACTTTGCGGAGGAGGGAGGGGGGGGGGGCACCAAAATCCATGTTTGCCCCGGGTGCAAAAAAGGCTAGTTTCGGCCCTACATTTTCTGAAGAAACAATGCCCTTTTTCGCTGAAAAAAGTGCCCTCTTTCAGCTTCAACTGTGCCCTTTTTGTGGCTAGCACCCTGCCCTTTTTTTTCCTAGAGTGAACACTAAATTCATTACATTAAATATTATCATTCTTGTGTTGTAATTAGAGTTATGTGAACCATATGGTCATACGGTATGTGGCCTGTTTGCTGTGCAACGAGTGTTGACTCAACTAATTCCAAAGTATGTTATGGAGTGCTCTTGTCAAATGTGTATATTTAAAATATTAGCATATAGATTTAGTTTGGCTACATCACAAAGTTTATATTCTAAATTGAGAAAAAAAAATAGGTCACATGTGTTCACTTTTTCTACTCTCTATCTCGTCATTTATGATTTTAAATCTTCTTCGCTTATTGTTATTATTGTAGTCAATGTAGCAGAGATTTTGTTGGATAAATCAGTTGGATTTCCCAGTAATTCTGTCTAGGTAAATTCATAGCTTTTACAAAAGAGACTAGAACATGATGAGATTAGCATAAAAGACCCTTGTATTCATTTGCTTTTACATCAAAAAGTGTTTTCAGTATTTTTTATTAAATTTTTAACATGCAGTGATTTGTAGTATTGAGATATCCTTCCAGGTATATTTTTCATCCACAAGAACCGATATTCAAAAGTATTACACTAGTTTCTGGATCATATGCAGAGTTTGCACTAGGAAAAACAAGTAGGTAAGTGTGATCACAGATCACACAGAGGGTTTCATTTAATATTCCTTTCAAAACACTTTATCCTTTTGAAAAATCTTTTAGCTCCACATTTCACAACCAGGGGTGCACTCTTTTCTAAACAAACCTCTATCCGAACGAAACTCTGTTTTATATACTATCTGTAGATATATTAGTCGAGGGGATTGGGCCGATAGCACCTGAGATAAGTTGGCGTCCCTGGCAGTAAAAAGTGGAACTAAAAAATATAAGGCTATGGGGCATAATATGAAAGAATGGTCAAAGGGGTGTCGACAAAAGTTGGAAAAGTGCTCCCCGGGTGAAAAGGGCAGAGGCTAGAAAATTTGCTTAAAATACATTAGTTAGAGCCCGGAGGAGTAAATAATATGACTTTTTGAAAATTTTATGATTTGCCGTGTGGTCTGAGGTATTCAGCTATACGTATGCAAAAATTCATGCCTCCAACTTAGTTAGGGGCTCTCTTAGAAAGATTTGTTTAAAATACATATGTGGTAGCTCAAAGGGTTAAACGTAAGACTATTTCAAGATTTTATGATTTTTCGCCTGGCCTCAGGTGTCCTGCTATAAGTATGCAAAATTTCAAATCTCCAATTTAATAAGGGGCAAGAATTGCTTAAAATACGCATATGGGAGCCCAAAGGGTTAAATGTATGATTTTTTTCAAAATTTTATGATTTGTCGTTTGATATGTGGTGTTCAGCTATAAGTATGCAAAATTTCACGCCTCCAACCTAAATAAGGGCTCACTTAGAAAGAATTGTTTAAAATGCACATGTGGGAGCCCAAAGGGTTAAATATACGACTTTTCAAACTTTTATGGTTTGTCATTTGATGTGAAGCTATAAGTATGCAAAATTTCATGCCTGTAACCTAATTAGGGCTCACTTAGAAAGAATTGTTTAAAATACGCATGTGGGAGCCCCAAAGGGTTAAATGTACGACTTTTTCAAAATTTTATGATTTGTCATTTGATGTGAGGTGTTCAGCTATAAGTATGTAAAATTTCACACCATCAACCTAGTTACGGACTCACTTAGAAAGAATTGTTTAAAATACACATGTGGGAGCCCAAGACAAATAGGGTTTTTTAGGGTTTCATCAGATGAACGAAACCCTAAAAATAAAGTGGTATTTTCACATCTTAATTAAAATTGTAAGTGTCGTGTTCAGAAAATGGACTTATTTTTAAGTAGTAGCATTAAAAATATTCTGTGATTCCACACTCTTATGCAAACTCTAAATACAGTACATATAATATGGATACTTTTTGAGGAATTTACCTTAAGCTAAACTTTCTTTTTGACTAAGTGAATTTACCTTAAGCTAAACTTTTTTTAACATATCTATACTAATAAATAAATAAAAAAGAAATGCATGAGTGTATATTGTACTAATATGTCTATTATAATTTCAAAATCTATTTTGCATATTCATATATATATAGTTATATTTCTTTATATTGCAGGATTCAGCAGGCCAATATATTTATTTAAGAAAGGAAATGATGTGAAATTTCAACAAAGAAAACCAAAGCATGTCTTCTATGACTCCAATAGTTCCTTTGATGATTCAGACGTTGAACAACTGTCTGAGTGATTGGCTTACAATATTTAGTAAAGCTAAGATTCAATTTAGGAGAAAAAGGTCTTTCAAACAATTTGTATATACTACAGATTTATATTCAAATGTTGGAACTTAAATGGCTAACTTTAACATTATTATCATAATTTAATTATGAAATATGCATTAAAAAGCATATACTTTACATATGTTTTAAAAAAAGAATGGCAAAAAATATTCATAGATCATTTGTACATGCTATACAACGCAAAAAATCATTTTGTTATTGTTGTCTTTTAAATAAATTTTTTTTATTTAATTTGCAGTATTTATTTTATTTTCAAATTAACTTGCTAAGTTTTCAAAATTTCATGGAATATCAATTTTGACATTTTTCATGCAGTGGAACTGCAATAAATTACCCTGGTAATTCTGTTAATTTCAGTTAGGGGTGTGTTGAATATTTGGTATTCAGTCCTCTTACCAAATATTCAGTTGGCCGAATGTGTTGGATACTTAGATGAATAAATTTAAGATTTTTTTTATACTTTTTGCTATTTTCTAACATATTCATGTAGAGATTTTCATCCTTAAATGCACAAAATTTACAGATATTTGTACGCACCTACAGACCTGCCAACTGCTACGAAAAAATCTTAGTTACTACGATTTGAACCTATAAATTACGATGCTACGAAAGTCGGTCTCAAACTACGATTTTTTGAAGAAAAAAACACAAACACATTTTTTGCCCAGTTGCGATTTTTAGTCCGCGTAGCATACTTTTTTTTAGGAATTATTCTGTTCCAAAATTTCTTAAATTTTAAAGTATTCGGTTCCAAAAGTTTAAAAAAAACTGTCATTAGTCCGAAAATTCGGACATCAAAAAAGTCTGAAGGGAATGAAAAAATTATGGGCCGCAAATCAAACTTCTTAACATAAAACCCTCTTAATGGATATTAAGCACTAGTAGATCGTGCTTCTGTAAATATGTATACAGAAATTCCCTTCCTTAGAAACAGGGGCATCATTATAGGAGTTTCTTGGGGGGCACAGTTTGAAATACTGAGCGGAATCGAGCGATTTGCATACAGAAAAGGAAGGTCCTGCATAATGAAAAATGCGATGCAGAATTTCCCCCTGCAAATTCTTCCACACACATACTATTCTTCTGCGAGTATATTTTAAAATTTCTTGGAAGTTCGCGAATTTTTTTCTTTTATGGAATTTCCCTAAATCATTTCGTGAATCGGTCGAGAAAAAAAAATTCATAATTTCTTCAAACGATCCTGAAAAGATGTAGTATATTTCGTCAAAGATCAACTGTTTGCTGAATAAAATCCCTAATTTCGTTAAGAGTTCAGAAAGAAATTGCAAATTTCGTCAAAAAGTCGCGGAAACGAGTAGGGAATTTTGTTAATTGGTCTCAAAAAAGATATTCGAAAATTTTACCGATCGGTTACACAAAACTTGCGAATTTTGCTGATTGGTCGTGCAAAACTGTTGCGAAATTGGCCGATCTGTCGCGATAAATAATCGCGAATTTCGACAAATGACCGCGTAAAATAAAATCAATTTCGTCAAAGAATCACGGTAAAAACGTGAATTTCGACAAAATATCGCGGAAAGAAAATGCGAATTTCGTCAAAAGATCGCGGAAATAAAACGCAAATTTCATCAAAAGATCAGTAAAAAAAACGCAAATTTGCCAAAGGATCGTGTAAAAAACGCAAAATTCGACAAAGGATTGCTGTGAAAATGCGAATTTCGTCAAAAGTGCGTATTTCAACAAAGAATCGGGATAGAAAAACGTGAATTACGACTGTGGGGAAAAAAATGTAAATGTTGTGAAATGATCGCGGAAAAAATCGCGAATTTCGTCAAAATTTACTGCACTGAGCTAAAAAAACTGGAACCGCGCTCCTTTTACGAATGTCAAAAAATAGCCGCAAAACATGAAAAATCAACCAACCAACCAACCTCCAGATTAATTTGAATTTTGTGTGCTACGATTTTTCATTTTCAAAGGTTGGCAGGTCTGGCACCTATTAAAAAGTTAGATAGCATTTTCTCCATTTTCTTTAAAGGCTAAGAGTAAAAGTGATATCAAAATGAGAGATTAAAGTTGGATTTAGAAACACAACTATGAAGTCATCCAGTAGTTACATATTATACTTATCATGCTTTTTTTTTTTTTACCCCTCCTTACTTCTATGTCACAGGTTGTCACACTAGCATAATACTCCTCCCTATTGTGGTGACACATTTTTTGCAACATAGTTAATTTTATGCAATAAAATTTTAAAAAATGATAAGTTTCACTTATCAGAAATCTGCATTTTTTGTCATATATATTCCCCATTTACAAATACCTATTGAGATAAATACTATAAAACAATTAAGCTTTTTTTTTATTATTATTATTATTATTATTATTATTAAAAGTAAAAGAAAAAATATACCTTTTCAGATAAAAAAATGCACCTGGTTAAAAATACATTTCTTTAGAACTTTATTAAGCTACTTGAAAATGTCTATCCAATTGTTCTCACATTTTAGATGTGACATCACAATGTGTTAACCCACCCCTTCCCACTCTTTAAGCGTAATGTAATTGAGTGATCCATATAAGGAAATAATCAATTATATATGTAATACATCTAAAGAAAAATTTTAAATATTCAATTCTAAAGCCCTTGAATACTAATATTTGCAGATTTCATGCATATATAACAATGAATTTCTTAAGGATGTCTGCAACAACTAAGAAGTTGAAAATTCAGGCTATTCTTTTAAACCCTGTATCTCATTCGTATATCATTATGATTTTTGTTTATCCTGGTTTAGTAAGAAACTTATAAATATTTAAAGATAAAAAGTTACTATTTGGACTAAAGATAAATTTAAAATAAGAATGCAAACAAATACATTTTTTTCTCGTGAAAGTTTTGAGCAGGGTTCTCGTTGCCGCTCGCCATTGCGCCAAATCATGACAAAATGCTTCATTTGGCGAATAAACTGAAGATTTGACTCGCCTAATTTCGAGTGCTCAATTTTTGCATTTGCCAGCACAGGCGGCACACTTATTTGTATTATTGAATGATTGATGCTGCTTATCATGTTCAATCACACTGAACCATTTACATTACTCTACTTATGGAGATTACTGACATAACGTCAGTTCAAATTAGCCACAGCTACAAAAAGGATTATGCGGAAGATGTCAAATCAGCAGTTGCCAATCAAATAGGTATAATAGGATCCACTATGTATGCGATGGCGTTGCAACGGTAGAAACTCAAACAAAATTACTGGCATAATGCCTCAAAAACAGGGAAAGGTTGGCTGGAATGTGGCCCTGGGAATTAGCCACTATCACTATTTATTAGTTGTATGCAAATTATCATTGGCCGGTAATTTTTTTCTATCGATTAGTAGGCTGTTATAATCTTATAGAAATTTTTAGTAAATATTTTTACAATGTTAAATCAATGATCATAGGTTTTAATCTTTTGTTAGAATTTGTGTCAAAATCTGACGGCTTGCCACGAGTCGGCTTTCATCATAATGAATAGTTGGCTGGGATTGCTTTCGATATCCAAAGGCCAAAATGAACACAAAAATGCACCACAACAAAAAGCGACAATTTCTGGATTACCAAGCCAATAGAAAATCAAACATTATTCAATAAACGACATTTAATGACATTTAAGCTGTTGTCGGCTTGAAAGTGATCATTCTAGCCAATGAATTCAAATTTAAATGGTGTGTCAAGGCTGGAAAAATAATATTCTTATGATAGGTAATAGGTTTTTTTTCATAAATATTTTTAATAGTGATAAATATCAATGTGAAATTAAATTGCTTTTTTCAGAAAATCATAGGCACTAAACTAGTTTCATTAATCAAACATGAGAAAACCTAATATCACCAGTTTGCCTTTACTTGGTCAAAATTCATGTGCAAAGAATTAAAATAAAGCCATAGCTTCTGTCTGCTTTAAAGAGATCAAGTACCATATTTATTAAAATATCAGAAAATTCTAGATACAATATATAGATATTTCAATCGATTGCATTAACCAAGGCTGCTGAAAGAAATGCATGAAACTTTAGACATTGAGGTAAAATAATTTTGTGCAGGAGTCTACAACAAATTCATTATTTATGTATTGTTCAGTTGAATGCATTCGAAAAAACTGGCCAATACGGGTTTCTGCTTTGATGCAAGACAGCAGCACTCAGTGCTGTATTTGTAAAAAAAAAATCCAGGATATATGTTATAAGCAGAGGGTAAACACTAGTTTTTTTTTTATTCTATAGATTTGAGAAATAGAGGCTATATGGAATTCTTTTAAAAAATCCAGAATGTATATGGAATATACCTCCATATACTCTCCACTACATCCCTGAGCACTGTTGGAAAGAGCCTGCTGACAGCAGTTACATGTTTCCAATTTGTTGCTGTGATTCCTTTCATTTCTGATGTTTTTAATCTCAATAAATTAGGTTTGCCTCTTCAAAAGCAAAATATTGATTTTTCTTTTGCAAATTGTCAAACTGACATTACAATTAAATGTTTAGAGGATCTTCTGGTTATAGGAAAAAGTTTATGGATAATGTGCCTGAGGAAATACAAGTTTTTGTTTATGGAAATTACTCAGTTCCTGATGGTAAAAAAGAACTTGGTTTATCAGAAAATTTAAAGCAAGATTGCATAAGGTATCTCCTACAAAATTTAAATGAAAACTTTGTTGATTCAGACAAACTAGAGATATTTAGTGTGTTTTGTCCACAAAATCTGCCGTTAAAAGAAACTTAATTAGTTTTAACCTTATACATTTGGATAATACAGATATTTCCTTATATGAGGTATTGTCAGAATTGAAATCATTTAAGTTTCTTCAGTTCTTACCGCAGAACCATGAATTTAGGATAGGGTCAGGTGGGGTGGAATGGGTATAAAAGTACAAGTTTTTGAAATGATTATGGAATCATTCCTAATTGGAAAGGAATTTATAGTAAGCAATGATTCAGTGTTTACATTGCATTTATAGACATCACATTTTCATTGTAATTTTTTTTTCAAAAGATTATTTTTTAATGTTATAAAAAAAGTTTTTCTAATGACTGTTTTTATACCCATTCCACCCCATAGGGTGGGGTGGAATGGGTAACCATGTTTAAAAGGCATTCAAAGCAACCAATAACCCAAATTTCAGTGTATTATATATTTTATTACATCAAATTGTTTATTGACAATTATATTGGCCAATTTTTTTCTCATTAAATACATAATGTCCCTGATTATTAAGCATTGGTTGGCTAAGCTTTCTGAAAGTTGTTTACTGTCGATTTCTACCTTGTCATCTTTGTTAGGAAAGGTATAGAAGTTTCCTATTGATGATTTATACAGGAATTTTACAATGTAAGTAAGAGAATTTCCCAAGTATTTTTTTCCTAAGCCTAATCATATACCCATTTCACCCCATTTTACATTTTTAATTATAACTTAAAAAAAAAAAAAAGAATTTTTCTTACATGTTTGTTTCAGTCAATAAAGGACACTGCTATGTACAAACTATGCAGTAAAAAAAATTATTTCTGCAATAAAATAAAAAAAAATACAATAAAGTTAATGTAGCACTAAGCGATGTTGACATTCACCATGTGCCTTTCAAAACTGATTCTAAATAGGCTAAATGTTGCCAATATTTTTTTTTCTAAACTTAAAATGGAAGTTGAATGGTTAATAAATTATATACATGATTTACAAATATTTTTTGTACATAGTATGATTGTAATTCACACACAAAACAGTATTACCCATTCCACCCCACCTGACCCTATACCATAGATTTCATTTGAAAAAATTTGCTGAAAATTTATCCTATAACATGGAACATGCTGAAATAGTGCTACTACATTCAGAATAGAATACATTTAGATAAAATGCATTTAAAATATAGTTTTTTAGTTTCTGTAGCAGATAATTAAATTTAGATGAATAACTGATCTATAAGCTGTCACAAAAACTTAGGGGGGGGGGCTTGAATTTAAGGGTTTAAAGGTCGAATTCTCAATCTTTCACGACAAACGTATTTTGCTAACATTTTTTCCATTTGGCGAATGTTTTTTACTTCTGATTAGTCAAATATTTAACGTTAGTAAAAAGTCAGCGAGATCCCTGGTTTTGAGATATTCACTTTGGTACACTTTTAAAAAAACTAATGAAAATCGTACTTTGAAATCTTGTGTGATGATCAAAAAATATTTTATATACTGAACCTATTTTAATCTTCATTACATATTTTCAATTTTTTTTTAATGATAAATTTTACTTATTAGAAATCTGCATATTTTTCTTATATATTCTCCATTTACAAAAATTCCTGAAGATTAAAATAGTTTCACAAGATTCAGTGACACTTACTCTATCATATTTGAAAATTACAGAGATGTACTTGCAACAGATTTTGCACAAAGTGTACCAATACTTGAAACAATCGCATTTTGAGAAAAAAGTAAAAAACACATGTTCATTTAAATGTTTGTTTACATTTTTTTTAGCTGGTAATAATCAATGTTAGAGAGCTAGAAGATACATAAATTATACATATTTGTAATCTGCAGAATCTTTTCTATTTTTTAAGCCATAATTTGAAAAATTGATTTGTAGTTCAACAGTATTATTCTTTTTCAAAACAGCCTTAATTATATTTAATAAAAAATTTTGCAGAATTATATATTTCAGTATATTACTAAACAAATCTTGTTATACTAACTCAATTATTAAAGATTATTTACATTCTAAATAAATGCAAACTATGCTATATAAATAAAAGTATTTTTCTTGCTACATATTTAAGCATCATACATTCAAACAAGCATTATAATTTTAATTAATAAAACTCAAAATATATACAATATTTCATGTTTTAAATCAGGTGAATTGTAATAAAAAATTTTCTTGCAATAAAATTTACTTGACCAAGAGCTATTTCGGGAAGTATATCAGACACTCATTAACTTTGAATATAAGAACATATTAAAAATATTATTGGATAGTGGAAGTAAAGAATAATGTTTATATTTTAATAGAAATTACTTACAATCCTGACTTGCAGAAAATCAATTTGCCATTAATGAGTTCCTATTTCAGCTGAATTGCATGTACAGACTTGTGAAACCTCTCGGATTTTTAATCATTCTCCCAATTTTCAGCTATATGTGAATATTCTGTGATTTTTGTTTCCCATTATTACATAAAATGGAACTAGCCAACCAACCCATCTTTGAGAAGAACCTGCAAAACACTTTTCTCATCTGTGATTAATGAGTGGGCTTGAGATCACACTGTAAATGGGTGTTGTCACGAGTCAACTGCCCAATCAGGTAAAATCCTGTGGGTTTTGGCAGGTAATGGAGATAAGCTATGTTTACTTCAGTTACTGTTACACTATGTTCACAATGCAAATTTAAGTTAACTTAGGTCAAATTTTGGAGGTGGTACTCCCTGAACCTTATTTTTTGGACAAATCGAAAGTGTGCACATGCGCATAATATAAAGTGATCAACCTCAAAAGCTAATCAATTAAAGGAAACTTCCGCAGCCACCAAACTTTTCAAGGCATTGTTTCCTCGAAAATTGCTGTAATTTATGCAGTGTTGCCATCTGTTGTATCATACAAAAAAACAATAACCACACAATATTTGATTTATAAATACTTAATAAATAATACAAGACATATCATGAAAAATATTGAAACCAATTTCTTAAAAACCCCAAAAAATTATATGGAGTAATTTAAATAAGATTTACAATTAATGTAAAAAATAACTTTTTAATTACAAACATACTTAAAATAGTGATATATAAAGCTAATGTTATAAAAAATTAAATATCGAAGTAAGTCACAAATGAAATTCTTAAAAGAAATAATAAAAATAAAATCCAATTTAGCCATGTTTTGACGCCATATTTTTATCTTTGGGTAAAGAAAAGTAGTAAAATTAACATTACATATGTAATTCAGAAAATTCTCCCAATTTTAAAATTGAAACAAGCAGTAGAAAATTAGGTAGTCTTTTTATTTTTCTTAATCATTTTCTGAAATTCATGCCCTCTATGATCTTTAATTGAAAATAAAAACGAATAAGCATACCATCCGGATTAAAGATGTTATACTGTATATACATGTGAGTGATGTCTAGCAAGTAATAAATTTTGACATGCATTAACATAATCGCTTTTGAGTAATTATTCGGAACTAACATGAAATTTAAGAATAATGTTAAAATCACCGATCTCTTGAATGCAAAAACACAATCTGACTTTATCAATAATTATGAGGATTTCAGAAAATAAGCCAAAAAACAAATTTTAAAAGTTCAAAATGAGAAATGTAAAAACATACAATCTGAGACAAACAAAACTTGACAAATTCAAACTCTTAATGATATGGTTATCATAAAATGCACACAAGTAGGTCCAGGTTTGACGCTAAAATCAAAATATTTAGACCCTTACAAAGTTATCAATGTAAAAATTTATGACACATACAATGTACAAAAAAAATAGGTCCAGTGGTCACCAGTATGTGCGGCGAGCAGAGCCCAATTAAGGTTGTCTAGAGTCCAAAGCCTAGCATCTTTTTAGGGCCCCACAACCCCTCAGATTTAAATGATTTTGAAACTCATGTTAACTTAAATTTTCTTTTAGTGTATGATGCTATGTGTTAATTATATCTCCATCTTAAGCATTTCTTAAATTATTTTAATAAACACAATCTTGTCAACAGCATGCCTCTTTTTTTTTTTTTTTTTTTTTTTTTTTTTTTTTTTCCAAGAGAATGGAATGTATAGCAAGGGGCTGATATCAATGTTTAAAATTAAATTTTGTTTCTAGGAGATTTTATCTAGTCTTGCAGTTACTTTACAGATTATTTAACTTAACCATAAATATTCACATGTAACGAAATACCATTGAAAGAATTAAATCAATGCAAAATACAAATGTTAAATGTCCATTTTCATAAAGACGTAAAAATCAAGCTTTCTATATAACTATTTTTTCAATTTTAACCAAATATTATGCATGCAAATGTTATGGATACTAAGGGACTCTCAAAGAAATCTGATAGCAATCTACTTGCCTTTTAGTGGAAAATGGGCCTTGTTTTCCTTCCAGTTACTTTTACTACTTCCATGGTAAAAAGTGAGACCATTTATAATAATGCCAGTAGCCAGTTAATAAAAATCCTGTTTGATTTTTTGAGATAAACATTATAGAATGCTAAATTTTAAAAGAATTTTTTTCATAATCATTTTACTCATTTTGGGGCCCAAGGCCTTGGCCTGTGTGGTAATCAGACCCTGTCGGCGTGGACTGATGAAGCTTAAAATTGTTTTTAAAAAAGTGAAAGAAAATTTTTTCCGATTATGACACCATCCATGACACAATAACTCGATTGATAATTAAAAAAAAAAAAAAAAAGGAAGCACAATTCTGACAAATCCTTAATTCCGAAGAAAAGAATAAATTACTAATGAAATATGATGAGAGAGAAAAAAAAATCCGTTTAATGTTTAATGACAGTAAAGCACTGATGAATTTTATGGGTTTTTTTTTTTTTTTTTTTTAAGACTAACTCTTCACGAACTGTTTCTTTTTATTACAGCAAAACCCTGATTTTACATCCCCTGAATTTACGTTTTTCTCGCATTATACATTTTTCTCATCAGGTCCCAGTTTTCCATATAATTGTAATGTTAATTTAACCCGGATTGTAAGTTTGTTATTTATGGAATTTCCTGCATTTTATGTGTTCTCTGGAAAGGAAAAAAAGTTCTAAAATAAGCAATAATTTTTCCTTTTGTTCTTTTTTAAAGCTAATCTACACTGCTGAAAGTTATGTAATCTATGAAAACAAAAATGCATTCTACAGACTCCTGTCTTCTGAAACTGGTTCCCCCATCCTTTGTTGAACACCTGCTGTTGTGGACTGCTCCCTTCTCTCTGCCAGACAGCTAGCGGGGAGCAAAGTACAGAAACAACACACTTTATTGGTATAGGAATGAGATGGGCAAGGGAAGAGACACTCCAGTTACCAGTGAATGGGAGGGCTCATTTATTTCGTCAGGGAGGGGCAGTGGTTACATTTCTAAACTTTTTGTGGCAAAATGACGAGTAAAAAACGAAAAAACTTTCTGTTGCTGAGAAAGCTGAAATTGTTAAACAATTTGATGAATTTCACAGAACCAAAGAAGCGTTGCTCACTCGCAAGGAATTCCTGTGACAACCCTGCAATCCATACTACAGAAAAAAAAAATGCCAAGAAACGGAGAACATTGAAAAAATCACTGTACGAAGAGCTGGAAGTTATCTTATTATAGTGGTTTAAAGAAGCTCATGCCACAAATGTACCTGTAAATGGCATGATATTAAGAGAAAAAGCTCTAGAAATCGACGATAAGCTTGGTGGTTTGAAAGATTTCACAGCTTCAAATGGCTGGATTGACCGGATGAAAAAAAAGACAATCTTGTGTATAGATCGGTATTCAATGCAGATGGAACCGGACTTTTCATTAACCTCCTACTGGATAAAAGTTATAGGCGGTTCCTAAACAATTCTGGTAAAAAAAATTCCCTGACTTTTCCAGGTTTTGCCTGACCTTTTTAAAAAAATTCCTTAACCTTTCTCAGTAAAAATTCAGCTTATATATTGTTGTAAAACCCTCCACAATGGACAACTTTAATCTAGAAAAAGGATAGAAAAAAGTATGCACTGTATGAATTTCCGATTTTTAATTATTTTTCCTATTGTTATATAGTTTGCATAAATTTTATATAAAAATTTTAGATTGGATGAATAATTAAATTAAAAGTTCTTCATTTACAACGATAATAGATATTCTGCTGGAAGTAGTACATAAAAAATTCCTTGACCTTTTCAAATATTTAAAAAATTCCCTGACTTTTTGCCTTAACTTTTGAATTCCCTCACTTTTCCAGGTTTTCCCTGACTCATAGGAACCCTGTTATACGTTGCTAAAGGAGACTCCTGCCATGGAGGGAAGATGTCTAAATTGTGTCTTACGGTTTTACTGTGCTGTAATTCTGATGGAAGTGAGAAGCTGTCGCCTCTTGTTATTGTAATGTCGTGCAACCCACGATGCTTCAAAAACGTGAGAAGTTATCCGACAAAGTACGAAGCAAACAAAAATGCGTGGATAACCAAAACCCTTTTCGAAGACTTTTTTTCGCAAACTAAACAAAAAAAAATGCAGTTGCAGAGTCGTAAAATAATTTTGTTCATTGATCAATGCAGTGCATATCCGGTTTTGCAGCTGTCTAATGTGCATGTCGATTTTTTCCTGGCAAATTGCAGCCTTGTGATCTCGGCATTATTTGATCTTTCAAGGTTTTTTTATAGAAAGCAACTTGTCTGGAAAGCTGTAGCTGAAATAGAAAATGGAATTGCCTGCAAATTAAAGTTAAGTGTTCTAAAGGCTATGCATTTTATTTCTGCGTCGTGGAGAAACATTACACAACAGTGCATTTCCCATTGTTTTGAAGAAAGTGGATTCGTAGCATCTAATGAATCAAGAACAGATGAAGGGTGCGGTAGACTCGTAGAATGACAACGAAACAGTTATCTATGACTTCGACGATTACATACCAGAAAACTTAGCAACATGTGAAGATGAAAAAGCTACTGCTCCATCCGTAGCCGACGTTATCGACTTTTCTCAATATTGCATTGAAGAGCTTACAAATAGTGAAAGACTATTTTCTTTCTCATAAAGACCAGGAACAAAACTTGCAAAGTATTTCAATCCTGGAAAAAGCTGCATTCACTTTGAACTCAATGACTAAAAAACAATCCACTATTACAGATTATTTTCAACCTAAATGCCAGGATTCGCAACTAAATGTGTTAAAATGATCTTAAAATGGTGTGTATAATAATGTTCTTTTCGTAAAATATAGATTGTAATACCTTTTGAAAGAGTCATCTTTACTACCTTTAGTTTTTTTTCTAAGATTTTTTGCTTTCTATGTATTTCCCATATTTTACGTTTTTTTTACTCAGTCCCTTGAGAAACGTAAAATCGGGGTTTCACTGTAGATGAATTTCAGCTATTCAAAACTGATAATTATGTTGTTAAAAGCAAAGAACTTTGGATGCTGCTCTCTCTTTTTTGTCTTTTTCGTAATCCAGTTGCTCCCATCAGCGATCACAAGAACCTGGCTGAGGTCAGCCAAGTCATCAGGAAGGGACGAAGTTGTAGAAATCTACCGGTTTTAACTCTCTCAAGTAGCTGTAGATGGCAGGACCAGACAATAACTGCCTATTTCACTTATGGTGGAGAACTTTTTATCCACACACACACACACAGAAGATGACATGGAGCTGTACAATGGCAGCATGTGATTGAATTTAGTTTTCTATTTTACGACATAATTTAAAAGACTGTTTTAAGAACAGTGAAGATTTTATAATATGTTTGTCAATATTTCCCTCAACTGTGAATAGTATTTTCCACTTTATACAAACTATACTATGACGAATTCTTTCATTTTTGATTTTACTGTTTCATCTCAATTCCATATACTTACAAAGTGATCCCGGGGAAAAAATTTATGCATATCTCTTATTTAGAAATTTTGACAAGAAAAGGAAAATCATTTCATCCAACATAGAAAAATATATATATTACCAAACAATCTGCAAGTTGAATGAAAATATTAGCAATATACATATATCATCTCATGTTTTCTAGTACTGGGCTATTACTACTACAACTATAAAAAAAAAAGTTTTTTTTTTAAGCGCTTTAATTATAAGTTAAACTGAAAATAAAACATAAAAAAGATAAAAGAAAATAAATTAATATAAATACAATATTATTAGTCAAATAAATATTATTTCTAGTGCTTCAAGACATGAAGTTTATGACTGAAGCTCTTTAGCAATGATTAATCAGTAAACCATTACAAATATGTAATCATGGACACCTGCAGAACAAAATTCAAGGAAGGGCAAGATTTTTGAACAGGTGTGACCATACTCCAGTGCCAAGGCTGTTAAAAAAAAAAAAAAAAAAAAAAAATCTAATGAATAAAACATTAGAAATCTAAGAATAATCTCTCTTTTTTCAAAATGAAGATATCAGTAGAATTCCCCCCCCCCTTTTTTTTGGGGGGGGGGGGGAGTACATCCGACAGGCTGTACTTCTGCAGCAGGGTGACAGCAACTCCTCAGTTCCTTTGTAATTATTTCAGTTTTTTAATTCATAGAGAAAAAGGAAATTTAGTTACTTTAATTTCAAAACCCAGACAGGGACAGCCTTCTCCTGCCTTCCCTTGTGGGCAGCCATGTATGTAATCAATACACATAACACATCTTTTTATAAAAGTAATAACATTCAACATTTCATTTTGAGCATTCATCTTTATTTGTAAAATCTGTTACAAGAAAACATACAAATAATTTTACAATTATAACTTTAGATATCAATTTGTCATGCTATTTATAATTTTGACTAGAATACTTGTGTTAAAAGTACAGTTAGCTATCTTTTTATTGAAAATAAATTACACTGTAGCATTCACTAATTTAACTAATTGAATAAAATTAAAACAGAAATAAGAAATTTCAAATCCAGGATAATTTTTTGTTACTTATATGTGTTGTCTATCTAAATAAAAAGTTCTTTTCTTGTTTTGAAATACTACTGCCCTAAAATACTGATAAACATAAACTTACAAAATAAACAATACTTTTGGTGGGACACGAACGAATAATTACATTATCTTAAGGGAAATAACTGTACAGTATATACAATATGCATAGATTCAATTATTTCTTCAGTATGCGCTTAATCTGTCGATTTTGGTACTCCAATGTTTCATCTGCTTTGTCAGCTTTATTATGGATAGAATCAATCATATCATTCTGTGTTTCAATCTCATCATGAAGACCTATAGCTAAATTCTTCAATCTTCCGAGACCCATAGATAAATGATCTGGAATAAAACATTTTTTTAAATTGGTATAGAATAAAGAACAAGCTTAATTGTTAAATTTATTTTTTATCTAAAATTTTAGAAAATGGGTAACTTTGGTATTTATTTATTATCATGCTCTTCATGATAAATCAGCAAAATATGATGTCAATCAAAACAAAACAGCTGCCAACCTCAATCAAAGCATAACTATGTGTACTAAATATTGTATCCAGGAGTGGGGAATTTCTAGAAAATCTTACCAGCCAGCAAAATGACATACAGTTGAAAATTGTTATGACAAGATTTACACAACTGAAAAATAGTTGATTACTATTACCACAATACACTTTCATTTTTTCTATAAAATTAAGAAATATATACAAGGGAGGAAAGTTTAATATAACATTGCAGTAATTTGGAAAGTTGCAAAATATAGCTAACTAGTAAAAAAAAAAATTAAGTTTTTGGCATATATCTATAGATGGCTGTTTTTGAAGGCTATCTTAAAATTCGCTCGCCAGTGGCGACTAATGATGCATTTCCCCACCCCTGATTATATCAGAATTGCTAAAAGCCCTAATCAAACAGCAAATTAATGCATATTTATATATAACTGGAAAATCTTCAGATCAGGGGCCTCAACGTCAATTTTGAAAGATATTTCAACTTTCATCTCACTTCACACAATCTCTAACTTAGTCAGATTCCTAACTAAGGTTTGAGCCCACCTGCTTGTCTAGTGATTAAGGTGATGGCTACTATACGAAAAGTGTGGGTTCAAATCCCGACTTGGATATGGATGTTTAAAGTGAATGGGTCGGATTCCACTTTAAACAGAGGTCCGGTTTGTTTAGCTCTCATGGGCAAAAGATGACCGTAGTGCCTGTAACCAACCAACCAACCATTATAGATAAGATTTGAGTAAAAGTAAGATTCTAAAAGAAAAATTAGTCATTCATTATTCATAGCTCTATAGCAAAATATTTTTCACGTGATTAATCAACATATAACTATTTAAAAATCTAATAAAGGAAATGTCACAATTTTAATCATTCTCTTTCTCCGCTACTTAAACAGAAAAGAGATCAGCCGAGAAAAAAAAAATATTGGCTGACACAGCCTAGAAAAAATGAAATACTAGCCTGGTCTGACCCGAATTTGTAGAAAAAAATGTATGTAAGTCCTGGAAAGAATGAAGATCTGACATTCATAAATGACCCGAATCTTCAGGTTTAAAAAAAAATCAAGCCTGATCCAAGTTTAATAAAAGAAAATTTCTCCAAGGTCAGACATTCGGGCAGGCCCAGGCAGACATCTAATATATATTAACAATTTCTGGTCGGGGATACCATGCTCTCCCATCAGGCAAATTCTGATGCCATCCCTGCCTAGTATACACTTTAAATTCTGTAGTTTTTTATCACTTCCATGAATCTGTTGGGGACAAAGATTTTATAGCAAAAATTTAGCAAAGTCCATATAATATATAAACACTGAAATATGATAACTTAAATACCATATTTTTTCATATGTACCACACACACATACTCAGTTTTCCCACCTCAAAATTTATTTTAAAAACAGCTGCATGTGATACATGAGTGTTTGGGGTTTAACTGGCCTCTGCAAATATGACCATCAGGTAACTGTACAAAACCATTAGGTGACACTTTTATAGTTCAATTATGAAATCATTAAGCAGTTGAACTGTGAAAACAACTTTAACACTAACTGTTAAATTTTCATATAATAAAATCTGTTTGGAATATTTATGTATTTTTAATCCAAACTTTTTTCCTTAATGAGGTATTAAAAATCAAGATACACGTGTTTATATATAGGTGTAATCCATGTCAATTCAGGCAGCCAAAGAAAAAATCTTTCCTTCATAGTCTCAGAAGTTTTTGAATTGAACATATGTTAAAATTCACGAAAAAATAAGATAACTGTATATTTTTGTTTTGCCCAAAAAAATTCCTGGCCCGAGATACAGGCCGCCAAAGATGGCATCCTGGGCACCATTTCCCATTCACAATTTTCGATAAAAATTTTAAAGTGCTCTATCTCTTGAACGATGCAAGATTTTTTGTTGCGTTTTTTTTTTATTTTAAAGATAATATTCTTCTGTTTAAAATGATATACCCAATTTTGAAATATGTATTTAACTTTTCTTGTGGCAGCCTTTTGAAAAAAAAAAAAATTTCAAAAAAAATTCTTTTTTCAAAAATGCCAATCTCAAAAATTTTGATTTTTTTGCTGTTGATTAATACCATTGAGTACTACCTTCCCTGTAAAGAAGAACTTCCACTTTTGATTTTGACAAGTTATACAAGGCGTGTTTAAAAAGTTCGGTGAATGGAAGCATAAAACAAATAAAACAAAACATGGAAAAAAAATATCTTAACTATGTACTAAAATGAAGTGTATTAAAATATACATTCTGTAAAATATGTGGTGCAAAGAATATTAATTATTCATTTACAGATCCTCACAAAAGAATTCCATTAGATAATGGTATAAAAGGAATATTGTTTGTGGCGTATTTTAATTATGCTAAACTCTTTCACATATAATAAAATTATATATGTTGCTGTGGTTTACAAGTTACTTCCTGTGTAATAGAAAGTGCATAGTATTTACAGGGACACACAAAAGATTTCAAATACTTTACTGTATACAAAATACTGTATATTAACGATGATTGCTGGAAGTGCATTTTTAGTTGTGATATGAGTTTTTAAGTTTAACTAAATTTTTCCATTATTAATTGCATTGTGTGTATAAATGCTGTAGATCATATACAGGGGTGCACAAAAGAAATCGTAAGAGTTACTGAGTATGAACAAAAGTGATTTAAAGGTGATTTTTAAATGAGTTATGCATTTTTATACTGAACTTCAATTAGTATACTAAGATATGTTTGTAGAATATAGATAAAATGATATACAGGTCTGCACAAAGAATTAGATATATGGCCGACTATGGATGATAAACTCTGGAAGTGTGATTTCACTAGTTTTAACCGTGTTTTAGTCTTAATTAAATATTAGCTAAATAGTGGCATGTATATAAAGATAAAGAGAGTATGTAAAATACAGGGTTGTATGAAAGTATGCTTCCGTCTATTGATATGAATTTTTAAAAGTCAAATTCAAACCTATTTATGTGTTTTTAACACTTTCCAACATAGTTGAAAGTCTTTATGGATTCGGTTTGTCTGCCCGTCTGTCTCAACTCTAACTTGCATTAATATGGTTGTATTGCTGTGTAATTGATATATTTTATTGAGATTGTTTTACTATGCAATGTTCTGTAGTGAAAATAAAATATGTATCACTTCAAATGTTATGAAAATCAAATAGAAACTTAAAAAGATATTAATAAAAGTTTTTTCCATTCTATTTAAAAGTCCTATGATACATAATTGATTCAATGATATACCTTGATAGGTAATGATTCTAGGTTGCCATGGTGATTAAGTCCTTTTTAAGATGGATTCATATTACTTTCGTATTACTGAATTTAATATATAGAAGTCAAAATAAATTTTGTATTCATGCCTTTTTGCCCAAGAATGTAACACTTATTGCACCAAGATCTGAATATTTATAAAACTAGTTATAGTACAAACGCCTAGTATAGTACACCTAGTATAGTACAAATATCATTTGCCACATTTGATATTGCAATTTCCAACTTGTTTAGGATATATCGTAGGCATACCCTTACAAAATGATACAAATAAGCAAAAATTTAGTGACTTTTACTGGAACTGTATATATACAGTTCCTGTAAGATTCTCTGAATTTTTTAAATGTTTTTAAAGCTTATTAAACTCAAAAGTGGAAGTTCTCCTTTACAGTGAAGGTAGTTCCCAATGGTATTGATCAACAGCAAAAAAATCAAAAATTTTGAGATTGGCATTTTTGAAAAAAAAAATTTTTTTTTTCAAAAGGCTGCCACAAGAAAAGTTGAATACATATTTCAAAATTGGGTATATCATTTTACACAGAAGAATATTATCTTTAAAATAAAAAAAAAACCACAAGAAAAAATCTTGCACCGTTCAAGAGATAGAGCACTTTAAAATTTTTATCAAAAATTGCGAATGGGAAATGGTGCCTGGGATGCCATCTTTGGCGGCCTGTATCTCAGGCCAGAAATTTTTTTGGACAAAACAAAAATATACAGGTATCTTACTTTTTCTTCAATTTTAACATATGTTCAATTCAAAAACTTCTGAGACTATGAAGGTAACCCCCCTGCCTGAGTTGATATGGATTCAACCTATATGAAGGCATGGCATACAAGAAAAAATATGATATTTGCATATCTTATTATTATTATTATTATAGAGACGTAACATTTCAAAAGTATAGATGCCACACTTTAAAATTAGGGTATATTGTCCGATAAAATATTTTAAATTCATAAGATTATCTTACCAAGGTTTTCATCAATTTTGCTGTCTATATTGGTAGGGAATCTTGTGGATGATCGTGTGGGTGAACGAACTGTTGTTGACTTCATTGCTGATTCTTCATCATCATCATCATATGAAATACCCCTTAGTTTCAGAGCTGGGTGTGAAATTTCATTCATTTTACTATCAGGTCTCAAATTTCCCATAGTATCATGCAAAGTACTAGGAGGTTTCCTAGATACTATTTCGGGCTGTCTTACAGCAGGATCAGGAGTGTTACTTTTACTAAAATAATTCTTGATACCACCAAAAATACTCTGAAAAGAAAAAAACTGCAATATACTTCTTTGAATTAATAAGTGGTTAATACATATTTATTTATAACTTCAATCAAGTTGAGGCTACAAAAAAAAAAAAAAAAAAAAAAAAAAAAATTAGCCAGAGACTGATTTAAAAGCACAAGCTGTTGGGACCATGCTCCCACTGATTTTGGAACCCTCTTTCAAATTTAGTTTGTTGTTACTTGGGAATTTTTTGCATGAAATGTAGTAATCCTGGTCTAGTGTAGATGAAGAGGGTATTTCTGTCATAAGAGAATAAGTTTAGTTGCCTCGATAGCAAATCCATAACATATATTGTTAGCCTTGACTTAGTTATGGATTCCAAATTCAACAGTATGTAAAGTTGTTCATTACAGATTAAAAGAGAAAGGTGAAGTTTTAAGTCTCACTGAGAAGGGATGTTACAACTGGATTAGTAGGGTGTAAAATAATCTGATTTTTTAAAATTTTAATCTGATTTTTACGATTTCTTCCCCCAGCGTTCAAATACTGAATAGCTACCAACAGTTTCAGGTTTCTAAAACCATTAACCTCTAATTCCTAACATAATCTATGTTTTTACACTTTAATTATTATTATAATAATGAGTTAATAATTACAGAAATTATAATAATTGCAAATTAGTAATTTCATTAGTAGCATACAATAACATTATATTTTGTAATAATTATGTAAGGCTATATTAAATACTAGTGATATTTACATTTATTAAAATTATTAATAACTGCATTTAATAATAAATTGTTAACATTACTTACAATTAATAATACAATTAACACTATAATTAGGAACATAATATACATTTTTATGCTTTAATTACTAAAATGTATAATGTAATTAATAATGTAGTTTTCATTATAGAAAGAAAAAGGGGCAAGATGCTAATTCCAAAAAAGGGCATTATTTCATGAGAAAATATATTAGTAATGTGTTTAGTAATTATATAAGAAAAAAAAGTATATGGTTTCTTAGTATGATAAATAAAGTGTCATTAATTTTAATAACTTTATGAATTACAAGGGACATGTTGTGGCGCCCTAAAAAAATGACCTAGAGAAAACAGTAAGTACAGAATCAATGTACATTAACAGAGTTAAAAAAAACTGCAAATAAGTAATTTCATTACTTAGTAGCACAAGTACCAAACCTAACAAATATTATTTGCAGCTTATTTTGCATTTGTAATGTTAATTGCCTAAATCTAAAGCTAAACTTAATGTATGCATATGCCAACCTTTAAAAAAATATGAAAATGTGTTAAGCCTTAAATACACACATACACATATAAGAAATAGCCAGTTATAGCTGAAATCCTCAAAACATTAAACAGCAGCATTATTAGCACTCAGTGGGAATTTTAAGCATTCAGTTTTACAAACAGTTTTGCTGCCTTTTTAATCCCTAGAATTTTTTATTTGGTGTATATGAATTCCAAAATTTGAAAAAAACATTTTTTTAAGCTTTACTAAAGAAGCTCTTACTGTGCTTATTACAAATTGGTTCTTTTTCTCTTAGACATTGTTTTACAATAGCAGTTTAACTGATGTCATTCTTAGCAAATTATTGCAAAAGTAGAATGAGAAAATAAGATTCTGGCTATTTTATTCTTTTACTTGCAGAAAATTTTTATGCTTTCTATGCTTACTTTATATAAAAGAATGAATAATTTGGTTACTAAAAGGAAATTATGACATTGGAAGTTATATTTAAGTATCATTTTTAAATGAAATGCTTTTTATGTTAGATACCTGTAGAAACTCTCCAAATTACAGTAAAACCTTCCTAAAGCGACCATGTTTTGTTCCAATAAAAATTGGTCGCTCAGAGAGGTGGTCTCTTAATGGAGGTCATGCTTAAATCTAGATTTTAATTGTTGAAAAAAGGTAACAATTAATGTTCCTAAAATTTATTTTTCACATTAGGAAAAAAATATGAAAATTTAAGTATCAAAACAAAACTTAATTACATAAGTTAATTACTGCAGAGTTTAAAAAATGAATACATTGACATTTGCTTCGATTTTATAATTTTATCTTTTATTTCCAAGTCCTTTCAAAGTTCAGTAAATAAATGCTTTTTTTTTTTTTTTTTTAAATTTGGAAAGGGAACAAGTAATGACGATTTCCTTAATTTATCTATTTCTTTGAGAGTTTCCTGACAGACAGGGGAATTTTTTTAGCGTCATCTTTAATTTGTCATCAGAGTTAAATCCATAGCCTAAAAAGGCACAAAGGGGTTTAAACACTTAAAAGTTACCAGAATAAGAAAAAATTCTAAACTTAGTTTAGAAGTTTGATGAATAACGCGCCCTCCGGAATTATTTTTCTAATAAAACCTTTTTCAAGCGACCAGGAAAAAACGGAATTTGTTCCATTTTCTACAAAGAAATTGGTCGCTCATGGAGGGAGTTCAACTGGGATGGTCTCTGAATGGAGGTAAAATTAGTATTGAGCGTATGGGAATAAATTTCATTCCATGAAAAAATGGTGGTTCAGGCAGGTTTCACTGCATGTTCAACTTAGATTTTGATACTTTTTTATGTCAGTTTAAACATTTAGAAAACCTACGATTTTAATCATGATTTAATTGCTGATTTAAATCAACTGATTAAAATCGTTGACACCCTAATTAGTACATTAGAATTTCTCTATATATTTACCCACTGTATGCCTATATGCCTCTATATCCACTTGTGCATTCAGAGCCACAATTTCTCTACAGTTCTATGATACAACAATTTGTGCTGAGAATCACACTACTTCAGAATCTTCATAACGACCTCATCATTAGAGGTGAAGTGATAACTTCGAAATAAATTTTTCAATGCAGAGGGGGGGGGGGGGGGGGGAAGGCGAAAGTTTGGTGGGGCAAGATCAGGCAAAAAATGTGGGTGGAGGAGTGTTGTAAATTCACATCGATCAAAGAAGCTTGAGGAATTGTGTCATTCATTAATTACAAAAATAATTTGCAGCAGGCATAGGAGCCCCTCTCCCGGTGGTCCAACTTTAAAATTTTTAATACAGTAGACTCCTTTAATCCACACAGCTTGGGACCAGGGGTTGTGTGGATTTTAGAATTTTGCAGATTTCTGGTGATTCCTTTGTTTAAATTTTTTCAATAGTAAATTGAATGTAATACTGCAAACGAAATAATGATGAATGCTTGCAGTTTAGTAAAATACTAAAATAATTAAGTAAAGTACTAAACTAAAATAATAAAAAGTAAGATCATTTCAAAAATGATTTAACTATTAAAAGTAAAGGTCAAGTAAATAATTAAAATGTATAATTAAATATGCATAATAAAAATGAGATACATTTTTCTTGTGAAACTTTCCACTTTCAGACATTTTTGGGTAAACACGCAAAGATTTATCTTATCCATGTAAACCAAATGTCGTATTCTATTAATTAATTGATGCTCTAAAACTAGCTAACTGGAAATTTTGCTCTATCTCTTTTCGTTTTCGATTCCCAGTGGCGATCTTCCAAATTTCGCCACTAGGGGCGCTGCTGTCGCTTCCATTAAATCAGGCTTAGTCGCTTTACTATACCATTACCTCACTTGCATAGCTGTAGCTCTCTCCGTTCACAAGTATTTTCAGGTTAAAGGGACTTTCCTTTGCAACCTGTATACTAGAAAAGTATAAATGGATATACCATGAAAGTTCAAAGATATATGAAACCTAAATAATAGCAAATATAGCTATTCTGTATATTTGTTATTCCATATAGGTTTTTAGTTAACCTTCAAAGACATAATAGGTGTATTGAGAGAGCCATTCAGTGGAAACTAGTCGCAAATCCTATAGTATTTATGTGATTAATTCTCATTAAATTAGTCTGTTTTTAACAATTTGATGTTTATTGCTTTTATACTGCTACTGGGCATTGCATTACATAAATATATCCTTAAAATTTGTTATCTAGGCTTTAAAAGCCGATGAAACGTAGAGTATGCCGTCCCTGTCATTTTGTATGTCCAAACCGTCCGTGTCTTTAAGGGTTAATATCTCAGCTAATTACCGACGATTTTTTCCGAAATTCATGATCAACAATAGTTTTATACTTCTGCTACCATAGGTGCCTCCAGCTCAGCTCAACGCTTTTGCTGAAGCCCGTAAATCGAAATTTGAGTGTAACGGAAAAATGCGATTTTCTCAAAAACTATGTGATCTAGGGTAATCGCTATAATTTTCCTGCAAGGTTTAAATTAATGTCTAGTACCTCTAATTTTTTCATAATTTTAGTTTCAATAGATTTGGAGTTAGATGGGGGGGGGGGGGACATATTTTTGCACTACATTTTCCACCATAACTTTGAAAATATAATACCTAAAATTAAATGAAATATATTTTTGATTTCAGCATTACGAAAGCTTTCACACGATATACAAAGAAAAGTTTTTTTTTTTTTTTCAAGTAACTTAATTAGCCCCTCTGCATTTTTCCTAAATATATTTATGAATATTTATTAATCTGTAAATATGTGGGTTAATAGTCTTTATTACTTCCTCAAATTTGAACTTTCCACATTGCAAAGTTTACGAGTAAAAGGCCTGTGACAGACAGACACAGGAGTGATCTTATAATGGTTCCGTTTTTACTTTTTAAGTACGGAACCCTAATAATAAATGAACTAAAGTTGGAAATCTGTATCAAAAATAGTTTTATCAGAAAAGAATGCATTTCATAATTAACAGACATCTGCAACATTTGTGTGTATAATTGATTTATTCGTGATAAAAAAAATTATATGAAATAAAACTGCAAATTGGCATAAAAAGTTTTATTTTACAGCCACGTACCCAGGAGAGTTTTTTGCATCAGTCTACAGCAAACTAAAAGTTATCGGCGACCTAACAATGCTAGACTGAGCTTGCTATCATAAGAAATAATATAAACCCATTAAGTAGGCAAAATTTGCATTTATAAAGAAAATATAACAAAAGGATACAACAAATACCAGACATCTAGAGACTTAAAGTAAATTTCAGCTATTTTAGCCCAGCATTTCTTTTTAAGCTGTTGGATTAATCTGCAAGGTTTAAAATAATCTGCAGCGTTCACTGCCGTGCTGCATTGTTTCTGCTACTGGGGCCATTTATGTATTAAATAACCACCCCCCCCCCCCCCTATAAAGTAAGAATGAAAAAAACAATATTCTAAACTGTTATTATCTTTACATTTGTTATTAAATTGGAAAATTCTGCTAGAAAACACAGTTTTCTTTAATAATCAAGACCAGATTAAAACACGAGCCAAAGAGGCAATGGATCTGGGACGGCAGATTTTTGGAGACCCCAAATTTAATAAAAATTGAATCTTTTAATCCTGTAATGTTTATAATCAATATTTTGGACCTTTAGAGTATTGAACTATATTTTTATAAATACAACCAAACTCGTTTAATATGTGCACGGTTAAAACAAGAACATGGTTAATACAAGCAATTAGCAAGTTAAAAATAGGTCATCATTTAAATTTTGTTAATATCTTCATGCTTTTTATCAGTACTAAAGCAGAATCATGGCTAATACGAGCAAAACATCTCCCCATTTCAATGTAATTTTCAGAAAAAAAAGTAGGGTAGAATTAGGAAAGAAATACCTTTCTTATCAAGCATTGTTCTATAATAATATTTCTACATCACAACTGCCTGGCAAAATATAGCAATTTATCAGTTTTAGGAAGCAGAATTTCAACTTTCAAGGACACACCTCACCCATCCATAAAAATAAGAAGGAATATCCTAAAATCTTAAAAGAATGAAAAAAAAAAGAAGTTAGAGAAGAGTGCCTCTTTGTAAGATTTACAACTGAAATGGAAAGGAATTATAAAGGAATGGTCAATAGAAGAAAACCTTTATTTGTTCCTTACTATAAATCCGGATGGGACCAAAAAACCAGTCTTTTCATGTCTGTTATTGCAATGTTAAAATGAAAAGGATATGTGGAATCAATAGCTCAAAAATTACAATGACTATTGCAATATTAGTCTGATTTTTTTCAGGAAATCAGTTGCATCATTAGATTAATTTGCTTTACCTATTTATCTAGACATTATATAGCTTAATATACTAAAAAAGAGTGTAAATGTCAAATACTTAAACAAATATAAGATCATACAGACGTATAAAAATTAAAAAACATTTTCAGCTCCTTTTTCTGGAGCTTCAAATGCTACTTTACATCTCTTCCTTGCTAGTTACTGCCTTTGAAATCGTCCCTATTCCTAACAGGCTACGTCATCTATTATCACTTTTTGTGTGCACCATATCATTATGTATTTCAGAATTAGCTGTGATAATTTCTATTGCTTCCCTTAATAATGTGTCATTGAAATTATTATAACTTGCTAATTTTTCAACACTGTTGAAATTTATTGTGATGGGAGATTTATTCTTTAATCTGGTCATTGCAGTAGTAAATTTACCGGGTGTCCCAAAAATGACTGATGGATTTTAAAATTCAATAACTTGCAAACGGTGACAGATATTAAAACAATTCTTGAGGGGAGTGTTGCGTATGATGTCAGGAGTTTTTTTACAGTGATTCTGGATTTTAGTTCAAATTTCATACAATAGATGGCGCTGAGCGCAATAGACGCTTAGTCCAGACCTGATTTTTGGTACTTCGGGATCCATTTGATGCATTTTAATCTCCTTTTTTTGCATGGAAGAAGAGAGAGACTGAAAAACTGAGCCTGGATTTAGCGGTTATTGCTTGCAGAGCCATCTATCGATGCTATTTGTAACTAAAACTGAGAATCACAGTATAAAAACTCCTGATACAGGGCTTGAAATTCAATTTTTCATAGGAAGGGAGTCTCCCTACCAACATTTATAAATGGAGGGGAGTTGAGCTATTTGGGAGGGAGAAAAAAATATGAAACCCACTGTTATTTTACGGTCTTTTTAAAGATTTGCATTAATTATTTTGTCATGTCTGTATTAATACAGGCATGACAAAACACCATTGAAGCAATTTAAATCAACAACTCAGAATAATGATGCAAAATGTTTTTTTTATTTAAAAAAGTAAGAAAGCAGGGGTGATTGTGAGTAAAAAAAAAAAAAAAAACTGACAGCAAATTTTCTGAAAGGTTACAACAGAGGGGATGAGGGGGAGGGCGGATCACTCCCAGCACTATGTGTTTTTTCGTGCCCCTTTGAAGATTCCGTTTTTTGCGATCTTTTGACGAAATTTGCCATTATTTCAAAATCTTTTAACGAAATTTGCCATTTTTCCGCGATCCTTTGACGAAATTCGTTTTTTTTTTTGTGCGATTCTTTGACAAAATTCACGGGGTTTTTTTTCGTGATCCCTGGACGAAATTCGCGATTCTTTGACGAAATGAGTGTTTTTTTCGCGATCCTTTGACGAAATGCATGTTTTTTTTTTCGCGATACTTTAACGAAATTCGCATTTTCCTGCAATCTTTTGACGAATTGCGTGTTTTTTTTTCGCGATACTTTATCGAAATTCGCATTTTCCCGCAATCTTTTGACGAATTGCGCATTTTTTCGCGATTCTTTGATGAGATTCGCGTTTTTTTCGTGATTCTTTGATGAGATTCGCGTTTTTTTTTTCCTGTGATTCTGTTAGGGAAATATATGTTTTGGTTAAATTTTTTTATGTTGTTTTTGTCCACTAGATGGCAGGATATCTTTTCCCACCAGATGGCAGGATAGTTTGTCCTCCAGATGGCAGGGTTGTTGCACTGGATGGCTGGAGTATGTTTTTGGAAGTGGTCTCTGGTTGACTGTTGGGTTTTGATGGTTCTGCTCTGGGTAGTTGGTATTTGAGAGATGTGGAGCATTATGATTATTATGTTTTCCTATGCTGTGTTTTGTTCAATTTAGTTTGTCTTGTCAAGTAGGCAAGCAAATAAAGTTATTTTCAGCTGACTTAATAGTGATTAATTATGAGTTTGTTTATTCTTATCTGACCTCTGTTACATGGTAGCAGAGCAGCGTGGTTGGGTGTTTGTTGCCTATTTAGTGAAGATTGGAATGTTTACATTTTTCAGTTAGGCTTAATGAAAGCATGCTATTAGGCTTAGTAATGTTTATTAGATATGACAGTATGCTTTATCATGAATTCAGCAACAATTATTTAGTATGTGATAAAAATTAAATATGGGAAATTGTTTTCAAGAGACTTTTGTTTACCTTTTGAAGTTTTAAATTATTCATTTCTGGGACTTTGTTTTTTTAATGACAACATGGCTGCTGACTCTGAAGATTGTCTTGGTCAAATAGGTCATAAAACTATTCCTATGCTTTCTAATGCAAATTATCACTCATGGAAAGATAGATTAGAGTCTTTATTACAATTAACTGGTTGTAAGAAATTTATTGTTGATCCAGAACCAGTATTATCAGCTGATGCTACAGAAGCAGATAAAGATAAATTTGAATCTAGAAAGGACAGAGCTTTAGGTCTAATGAAAACTTATATGGATAGTAGCCAGGTTGCTATTTTAGATGGTATAGAGTCTCCATTAAAAGCTTGGCAAAAGATAAGAGACACATATTGTCCCAAGTCTCATGCAAGAATAGCTGAACTTAGAAGAGAATTTATTTTATTAAAGCCGGAAGAGGGAGAGCATATTGGTGTTTTTATTGCTAGAGTGAGAAAAGTGGTCAAAGATTTAGCTGATGCTGGGAAAATTGTTGATGATGCTGAAATAGCATTTCAGTTAATTGCTTTTCTTCCTGAAACTTACGAAAATGTAGTAACTAAGCTGTATGCTTTAGAAGATAAGAAATTTACTTCAGCGGAAGTGGAAACAGAATTATTAACTGAATATGGACGTTTAGAAAGCAAAAAGAAATTGGAAGAGTTTAGTCGACTGGATAAAACGTTTTTGGTACAGGGAGCAAGAAGAAATGAATTAACTAATCTTAGGAAGCAAAATAAGCAGAGAGAACCAAAAATAGTTTGTTACCGATGTAACAATACTGGTCATATTGCTAGAAATTGTAAAGTGAATTTAAATAATGAGCAAAAGCAGTGAAAGCTTGGAAATTATAAGAAGAATGAGAAATCCCAATCTCAAAAACAGTCATTATTTTATGTTTCAGAAATGGAAACTGCTCATGAAGCTAATGTTGAAGAGAATAGAGATATTTTCACTTGGGATTCAGCTGCAACTTGTCATGTTCTAAATTCAAGGAAATTTTTCCAATCATATAAGCCTTTAGAGAAAATATTTATTAAGTTTGGACCTCACCCTACTGAAGTTAAAGGAATTGGAGATGCTGTTGTGAATGTTTATTCTAATAAGGTGTTGCATGCAGGGCCCGCTTAACACTTAGGAATAGGGGAAGCCCGACGTCACACAGGGGGCTTATTACTCTACAAATTGCTTTTTTATTTACTAAATCTCATTTTCGTATGCTTAAATAATTTGAAATTTTATCATCAAAGTTTAGAGTAAATATTTAATATTAAACTAAAACTACCTATATAAAAGTATTTTATTATATGTGTAATTGTAAATAACCAATTTATTTTGTAAATGACAAATATGGAACTATAGTTGAGAATATGTGAACTTCAAAATATTTTTTGTGATTTACAAATTGCCATATAGTAAGAAAAAAAAAGTTTCATAAGAAAAAAAGGATTTTTTACAGTGATTGAGTTTCTTTTTTCTAAAAATTAGTTTTGAAAAGTAAAATTGGGGGCCCTTTTGTATTTCAGTGGGTAAGCACGGTCTTCACGGGCCTATTCCGTAAACAGGCCCTGGTTGCATGTTATCATTCTGAAAAATGCTCTTCATGTTCCATCAGTCCAAAGAAATTTAGTATTGGGAAAGAAGATGGATGATGCTGGTTTTACATTTAGAGGATGACATGGAATGATAAAATTTTATTATCCTGATGGAGCACCATCATTTATAACAGCTAAGAAAGAGAAAAACTTCTTTATTTTTCATAGTTATTGTGCAAATTCATTGGACTGCAATGGCATCTACGAAACTCATAGTCCATTAGATATGAACCATGAACGTTTTGGTCATTTTAGTAACCGAATGTTACGAAAGATGATTGTTGAAAACAAGGTTTAGAACTGGTGTTAGGAATACTAACTTTAAAGAAGTTGTTGATTGTGAAAGCTGTAGTCTGTCAAAGTCAAAGAGAGCAAGTCACTTGCCTATGGATAAAGTTAGGTCAACTGAAATTTTACAGTTGGTTCACTCTGATTTGTGGGGGCCTGCAAAAATACGGTCAATAGGAAATGCTTTATATTTTCTTACATTTATTGATGATTTTAGTAGAAGGGCATTTATCTATCCGTTGAAGGATAAAAAGAGTGTTTACGAAACCTTTGTGCGATTTAAAGCAATGGCAGAACGCCAAACAGGGAAAAAGTTGAGAGCCCTTAGAACGGGCAATGGCTTGGAATACTTATCAAATGTCTTTCAAAATGCATTGGAAAAAGAAGGAATACGTCATGAGAGAACAAATGTTTTTACACCTGAAATGAACGGAGTTTCGGAACGTTATAATAGAACGATTATGGAAGGTGTTTTAGCTTATTTGCATAGTGCGAAACTACCGTCAAAGATGTGGGCTGAATTAGTAATGACAGTAAATCATTTGAAAAATAGAGTGCTGCATTCAACTACTAATGAAATCCCTTACTTTCGATGGTTTGGTAGAAAACCGAATGTTAGCTATTTTAAAAGAATTGGATGTACTGCTTATGTAAATATTCCCAAACAGAAAAGACATAAGTTACAACCCAAAGCAAAAATTGGTGTCTTAATAGGATATGCTGTCTATACAAGGGGTTACCGTATTTGGTACCCGGAGGAAGGAAGAATTGAAGAAACTAAAAATGTGAAGTTCAATTAGAAACTACTGGAAATGGATAGAAGATCAGTGAACAAGGTAGATAATCAAATGTTTGAGTGGTTGAAATTAGTGTTATCTGAAGAAAACTTCTCAGAAGAAAAAAGCTGTCCCCTAAACAAATCACATAGAGTGGAGAATCCTGAAGAATTGCAGAATCTTGAGAAACAGGTCAAATCTCCTGTGAAAGAAATAGCAAGAATGTTTGAAAAAATTAATCTGGATGCATCAAAGCCAATAACATTTACTAGGAAAGAAGCTATTCGTAAATCTGGAATGTCCAAAGGAAGAACTGATGTTTATTATTATCCTTCTACAGGAGAGCCAAAAATTAGGAGTAAAAATGAAATGGAAAAATATTGCAAGGAAAAATCATTAACTTATGATCCAAAAGATTTTAATTGGAAACCGAGTCAAGGAACAGATGTTATAGATACTGAAGTTTCAGCAGCTTCAGATGAAGATAGTGGGTCTTCAAACAAAGATAGTTCGAAAGAGAAGGAACATTCTATAAATATTTTAAAAGAGATGGGTGATTTTCAAGTTTTCCTTACTGATGATATTGAAATTTCTCAGCACTATTATCATGCACAAATTTTGCCTCAGAAGAAAGAGTGGGATCGGGCAATGAATGAAGAGATCAAATCATTTGAGCAGAGAAAAGTGTGGAAGTTAGTTCCTTCCCCTGAAGATGGGAAGATTATAATAGGTACAAAGTGGGTTTATAATATTAAAAGAGATACTTCTGGTAAGATTAAAAGGTTTAAGGCTAGACTAGTGATTTTGGGTAACTACCAACGACCAGGTTATGATTTTGAAGATGTATTCAGTCCAGTGGTAAGTTTCACTGTTATTAGAGCTTTTGTTATGTATTTAGTTGTTATTCATAAATGGTTAGTTTTTCAACTTGATGTTAACAGTGCTTATCTCTATGGTAAATGAAAAGAAGAAATTTATGTACGACAACCTGTTGGTTTCATTGATAAAGAAAAGGAAAATCATGTTTATAAATTATTACGTGCAGTATATGGACTTCACCAGTCAGGACGCATGTGGTTCTTAGAAATGGATGAAAAATTTGTAAGTGTAGGTTTTTCTAAGTTTAAAAGTACTAACTGTGTGTATAATTATGGAAATGATGCTATAATTTTAGTGTATGTTGATGATTTGTTTATATTTGCCAAGACCCAATTAGTATTAGATAAAGTAAAAGCGTTAATTGGATCATTGTTTGAAGTTAAAGAACTAGGTCAATTAAATATGGTGTTAGGAGTACAATTTGATATGAATGATAATGGTATTAGAATGCATCAACAAAATTATATTGATAGAGTAGTAAATCTTTTAAACCAAATTTGCTGGTCAAACCTTCCATACCATTATCCCCTGGTTATGAAATAGGAGATAAAGATTGTCCAACAACTGAAAAGGACAAAAGTGTTATGGAAAGAATTCCTTTTAAAAAACTTGCTTGGTTCTTTGATGTTTATTGCAACATGGTCTAGACCAGACATAAGTTATTCATTGTGTAAATTGTCTCAGTTTAATCAAAATCCTGGTATTAAACACTGGAAAGCTTTATTACAAGTTTTGAAATATGTGGCTGTTACAAAAGGCTTAGTTGTCGAATATGAAAATGACGAGACTTTAAATGGATTGATAGGATATTCCGATAGTGACTTTGCAAATTGTAAAGATACTAGAAAGAGTGTAACTGGTTTTATTATTTACTTGAATGGTGTACCAGTATCATGGAAATCAAAGAAACAAGGTTGTGTTGCTAAATCTGCCATGGAGGCAGAGTATATTGCTATGGCTGAATTGTGTAGTGAGATGATATGGTTAGACAGAATTCTGAGAGAATGTGACTTTGCCAGCTTGCCAACTCCTGTAATATATTGTGACTCAAAAAGTGCTATTGACTATTCAAAGAACAATATTGAAAATAGTGCAAATAAACATATCGATGTCAAATACCATTTTGTAAAAGATCGCATTTTTAAAGGTCATGTGACTGTATTACGAGTAGATTCATATTCTAATGTTGCTGACATCTTTACAAAGCCATTACCCAAGAGTACATTTTTGAAATTTCAGGATTCAATTCTAAGTTAATTTCTCTTTGTAAATTCTTGTCTTTAGACAATTTAACCAAAATGGGGGAGCATTGTTAGGGAAATATATGTTTTGGTTAAATTTTTTTATGTTGTTTTTGCCCACTAGATGGCAGGATATCTTTTCCCACCAGATGGCAGGATAGTTTGTCCTCCAGATGGCAGGGTTGTTGCACTGGATGGCTGGCGTATGTTTTTGGAAGTGGTCTCTGGTTGACTGTTGGGTTTTGATGGTTGTACTGCTCTGGGTAGTTGGTATTTGAGAGATGTGGAGCATTATGATTATTATGTTTTTCTATGCTGTGTTTTGTTCAATTTAGTTTGTCTTGTCAAGTAGGCAAGCAAATAAAGTTATTTTCAGCTGACTTAATAGTGATTAATTATGAGTTTGTTTATTCTTACCTGACCTCTGTTACAGATTCTTTGATGAAATTTGCAGTTTTTTCTCAGCGGCCGTTTGACAATTAACTAAATTCGTGTTTATTCCGCGATCCTTTGACGAAATTAGCTTTTTTTTGCGATCCTTTGACGAAATTAGTTTTTTCCACGATCTTTTGATGAAATTATCTTTTTCCGCGTTCCTTTGCCGAAAATTGTGATTTTTTTTGCTATCCTTTGATGTAATTTGCGTTTTTTTTTTTGCGATCCTTTGATGAATTTCAAGTTTTTTTCCCGCAATCTGACGAAATTCAAGTTTTTCCACGATCCTTTGACAAAATTTGCGTTTTATTCGCAATCCTTTGCGACGAAATTGGCGATTTTTTCCTCAAACGATTGACAAAATTGATTTTTTCGGCGATCATCTGTCAAAATTCCCGATATTTTTCTGTTGAACTGATGACCGATTTTTCACAATTTTCGGAACCTAATGCCTTAAATTTTCGGAAAATTTGTAACAGAATCACCCCTGAATTCGCCAGTCGGTCGCGGACACTTATCAACTGATCTCGAAAAAAAAAAAAAAAATAATGAAATTTGTCTATCGGTCGCATCGAAAATTCGTGAGTTTCAACGACCTTTCACAATTAAAAAAAAAAAAAAAAAAAGCAAAATGTGTCAATTAGTCACGCGAAAATATCGGAAAATTTGCAAGGCGTTCGCGGGAGTTAATCGTAATTTCAAAATGCAAAATTTTCAGGAAAATGGTGAAATTTTATGGACGGGAGTCTCCCGCCCACAATATTATTTTGGGCGGGATTTCAAAATTTTGGGCGCGAATCCCGCCCTGTGATATGTTACATAACACTCCTGCAATAATTTTTTTAATATCTGTTACCATTTGCAAGTTACTGAATTTTAAAATCCATCAGTCATTTTTGGGACACCCGGTATTTAGCTGTATATCTCTGTGTTCTTTTATTCTTGATTACTGTACTCTGATCATGTCCTTTGGAATAATGAGTGATGGTTATTTTACTTTAAAATGTACACTTTTAAAATTATATTTAGAATTTTAAAAGAAAAAAAATAAATTACAAATTCTGATGCCAAACATACTTGCAAATGGATGAAAGAGAGCTGAAGACCTCTGTAATAAACTCATACTTATAAACTATTAAAAATAGTAATAAACTCATATCATAAAATTGATCAACAGCAAATTTTCATGGAGTGCACAAGTATCCGTACAACAACAACAAAAAAAGCTTACTTTTAACGAATTGATATGTTTCTGACTTGTTCGCATAGTATTATTAATGGTGTCAAGGTTTTCTTCAATGCTCTGCAGCTGTTCTCTTTGTTTCAGCAGTTCCTAAAAAGACATATGAAAGAAAAAGATATAATGAAAGAAAATTTAAAAGAAATGAGCAAGATTTCTGAAGAAATGAACACACTACACAAATTTTATATAAAAAGAATATAAGTAAAAATTTTTGGTTGTTATGTATATATAATGTGTTGCAATATATTTCTTATGTGTTCTCCCAGGCATTTAAATTCATCCTACTTTTATCCATTTCACATTTATTCAAATCTGATCTATTCTAATTTTACTTTTATACCGGGTGTCCCAAAAAGGACTGACTGATTTTAAAATTCAATAACTTGCAAACGGTGACAGATATTAAAAAAATTCTTGCAGCAGGGTTATGCATAAGGTCAAAAGTTTTATTACAGTGATTTTCAATTTTAGTTCGATTTACAAACAATAGATGGCGCTGTAAGCAATAGTCGCTAAATACAGGCTCGATTTTCGCTCCTTTATCTTGTTCCATGCAGAAAAAGGAGTTGGAAATGTATTATCCGGGCCACGAAGTACCAAAAATCGAGCCTGAATTTAGCGACTATTGCTTACAGCGCCATCTATTGTTTGTAAATCGAACTAAAATTGAAAATCACTGTAATAAAACTTTTGACCTTATGCTTAACCCTCCTGCAAGAATTTTTTTAATATCTGTCACCGTTTGCAAGTTATTGAATTTTAAAATCAGTCAGTCCTTTTTGGGACACCCGGTATATTTCACATTTCTAAAATCTGAACTTTATTTCATTCATTGCACGTAGAATTATTAGATTGTATTTTCTGATCTTTCGGCAATCTGTTTAATTTCCTCCAGTCTTGCATACATCAACGCATCGATGTGCACATAAATTCTTCCTTGATGTTCTGCTTGGGACACACCCGCTTTGCAGCACGACTTTTGCCGATTTTGATCGCTACAGGCCAGTTTGAAATGTGCTTTCCATTTCCTGAGCTCAGTTACTGGCAAAATCCCAAGAGAGTAGTATGTGGACGTGTCCTAGGCATCTGTCCCAGGTGCACTCACGACCCTTACTATAACATATGGTTAGAGAACAGGAAAAATTAGAGTTAACTTATGCATCCATGTTCGTATCTCCTTCATAGACTTGTGCAGAAGTTCCAGGGACATAGCTACAGATATTTATCAGAAGGGGGGGGGATTCAAAAATTTCCCAATTTGAAACAAACTACTCTAATTTCCAACTCAGATGATATGTGCAATGTATGCATGATAATAACAGTTATGCGTAAAAAAAATTCCTTTCCAAAGAAAAATACTGAAACTATAAACATAAAAATTCTAATTATTGATTTGTTTAATAGAAGTTTAAATTCACCTCTATCACTTAGATAATTCAAATCAAGGAACAGATGTGTCTGTGGTCTGCACCATAAGCTTGGCGATTTTTTTCCGCACCAAAATGTTGTCTTCGAAAGTGATCGCAAAACTGAAACCAGGAGAGAAATTTATTTTCAAATTTAGCGATCACTTTAAATACTCATGAAAATCCGCGTTTTTTTTTAACAACGAAAATAAATATTTAAAACTAATCATTTCTATGTCAGGGGGGGGGGCAGCCCCCCTGAAGTATCCACGTTTTGTGAATCATAAATCTACCTGAATATAAAATGGGCATGAAGCCATTATCAAAAATACAGCGAAAAAAGTAATAAAAAAAATATACAAGGAATTTCGCAAAATTATATCGACCATAGCTGACATGACGCCGCAGAAGAAATCAAAGCCCAAATGGACGCGGGAAAAGTTCCATTAGATAAGTTTGAATTAAGAGTTGCGCAGAAGTCAAAAAGCACAAACAGAGCAGGTGCGTAATAAAATGACATCAAAAGGAGCAAAAATATTTCTCCTTCGCATCGCTCCGCGGAAGCTGCGCCAAGGGTTGCCAGAAACAAGATTTGGCACGGGTTTTGTCAGGGTTACTGTTACTAAAAATGTGAGTTTATCGCCACATTTGGCAAGTTTTTTTTTTCATGAAATTTTTGCAGACCACAAACACATCTAAGCCCAAATCAAAACTACATTAGTTTTTATTTTCCTATATTGGAATAATTCGGCATGAAAATAAAGATCAAATGATAAGATAAACATTTTCAAAATGAATAGTTAAGGAAGCTGGGTGTTCTTTTTTTCTGAAACTAAAAATCTTGTTTATTCATGCATCGAAAGAAAAAAATAACCTTTAGTTTCTGTTTTCTTAAAAATTAGTTATTCCATTTCAACTTTTTTAATTACTATGAGATCAAAATGAAGGGGAAAGAGACATCGAGTTTTTCTTTTCTAGTATTAGAATGGAATGCTATTTCAAAAGAAAATTTGTTATTAGTTAAAATCAGTTAAAGCTCTCAGAAAAGAAGTTACCAAAAAAAAATCCATATTTACTTTACTATTATTTTTTTTAAAGAAAAAAGGTCATTCAAAAATCTAGAATTTCCCAACTCAAAGCTCAAATTTCCCAAGTTCACAAATAATGGAGGGGAAGATTCCCCCCCATAACCCCCCATGGCGACGCCTCTGAGAAGTTCAAGCAGATTCGCCTTAGAGTTCTTTTTGATCTACAATGCAGCTTAGATGCGTTATATTCCCGGATGGCCGCCATCTTAGATGTTTTCAGATTTCTTGGCGATCTTATGTTGGCGATGTTTATCGATATGTGGAACCCCATGTGATGTGTGTGTTTGGCATGTCGTATTCTGGCAACCCCTGAGAAGGTAATTTTCGGCTAGGATATAGTGGATGTGGTTTGATTTCGTGTTGTATTGTTCTGTCTTTTTGGTTTTTTGTTAAATTTATTGGACTATGGTTTCTGTAGTCTGTTTAAAAGCTCTTGCTGAAGTAATTAAGAAATTTGAGGAAATTTTGACGAAAAAAGGGAGGTTTGTTTACAGAGTGTCAATGCATATTCATAAGCCTATTTTTGAAAATGACGGTGATACTATGACATTATTCCGTGCTTGAGCTTTGAAGAAAGCAGATGTCTGTTAAGATATGTTGATAATTTTATGTATATTTGTTTGCCTTTTGAGTTTTTTACATTTTGAGATGGCTACACAGCGAGAACTGCTGAATTTTGAGAATGCTACACAGCGAGAAATGCTGAATCCAGTCAGGGGTGCAGAATATGTCTGATCCGGCGATCTAGGATCGGGGGAAATTTTGCAGAAACATATACAATTGATTTCGATTTTAATAACAAATTCCATAATTCCCTGAGATAGAAAAATTTCACTACAAATAAAAAGATGACCTTCACAAAAACGATCTCAGAATAATATGTACCGTATATATCAAGGGTGATTCTGTTCCGAATTTTCTGAAAAATTAAGGCATTCGATTCCGAAAATTTTTAAAAAGATTGTTCATCAATCTGAAAAATCAGACATAAAAATACCGTGAATTTTGCCCAAGAATTACAGGAAAAAAGCAAATTTCATCAAAAGATCGTGAAATGAATGCAAATTTTGTCAAAAGATGGCTAAATAAACGCACGTCAAAAGATCGCGAAATGAACACAAATTTCGTCAAAAGATCACGAAATGAACGCAAGTTTCGTCAAAAGATCACAAAACAGCCGCAAGTTTTGACAAAAAATCGCGAAACAACTGCAAATTTTGACAAAAGATCGCGAACGAAACAAACAAATTAGGATGCCAAACCCAAGAGGGTATAGCACCCAGGGGTCGATGCAGATTTTTATTCTTGGGGCCCATTTTGGGAAAAGTAGAAGTTATTTTTGTGAATTTTATTATAATTTTGTGAAAAATAACATTTTGTAACGAAAGTTGAAATCCAGTTACTAAAATTCGAACGAAGAATTTATGAACAAAAACATTCTTTAAATCCTTTTGCTAAAGTTTTTGTTTTTCGTGACGTAGTTTTATTTACAAATTACACATTTTAAAACAGCTTTTATGAAAAGAATGTTACATAGAGGGTCTATTTTATTGAAAGGAATTTTGTGAAGGGGCCCTAAATAGCAGGGTTCGCAAAGCTGGGCCCAGTTCGAAAAAACCCGGTGGGTTTTTTCAGAATGGGCCCACTTGAAAAAGCCCACTGAAAAACCTATAATGTGGGTTTTTTCAATTTTCAGAAATATTTAAAATTTTAAACAACATATACATTTAATGAATTTAAGTCATTTCAGTAAATTTTGAAAAAAAAATTAATACAGTAGACTCCCTTAAATCCGCGACCCTAAAATCCGCGAACGCCTAAAATCCGCGTATTTTTTCAGATGTAAACAATGAAATTTACAGTTAAGTTGCAGGAACAAAATTCAAGATGGCGCCGAAATCAGCGACTACCGCAGTTTTTTTTACTACATTTTTTGTTAACCATTCTCTTTTGTCTATTACAGCTCGTTTATTACTAAATAAATTTACATTACTTTTGATTTTGATATAAATTAGCATATCTACATCAAAACTTCCAGGGTTCGAAATGGAAAAATCCACGAACCGAAACGCTATTTTAAAATTATTTTTCGCGGAATTTTTTTTTTTTAATTATAGGCAAATTGATTTCTAAACATACAAAGCAGTATAAGAAAAGCATTCAAGACTCTAAATAACAATGAAAAAAGTTACAGTGAGTGCAATAAGCTATATATACTGATAATAGCATTAGCACTGTTCTCCTTGCTATCACTAGATGGCAGCATAGGACTTTTGGAATCGAATTTAATCGATTTCATTCGTGATAATTTAATATTTTTCTAAATTTTTATTAATTACTTACTTTTAAACTAATAAATTATTTTATTATTTGAATGTTTCACTTTATTGTAAGCATTCATTATAATTTCCCTTGCTTAACTGCCAATGAAATTAATGTTTCAAAAATGTAAACAAATCAATGACCAGAAATCCGCAAAATTCTAAAATCCGCACAACCTCTGGTCCCAAGCTGTGCGGATTTGAGGGAGTCTACTGTATATAAAAGCCACAACATTAATACATAAACATCCGAAGTAAAATAAAAATGTATTTTAGCACACTGAAATACTTTACTAACAAAGAACATAGTAGCCAACATATATAGTACATAACTATAGGTAAAGGCAATAATATCACAAGAATGTCTTTATATAAAAAATTCAAATGAGCTATATTCATGAAAATAAAAGATATGTGTTTTTACTTTCATCTATCTTTACAAGAAGAAAGTATTTAATTTGTGAAAAATTTCGACTTCCAGTTTAAGACGGATTTATATGTTTTAAAAACAGGGTTGGCAGGTTTTTGACACATGCCAGTTTTTGACAGTTTAAACTGCGGTTTAAACCGTCATGTCAAAAACGCCTTGTCAAAAACCTCGTCAAAAACCTCAAATACTTACAGTGATCTGTAAAATTTCATATTAAATGTCACACATTAGATGTAATATTTAAAATTCACTATTACTTTAATCGTATAATTAGTATATAGTATCAGTAATAATTACAGGGTTGGCAGGTTTTTGACATGTGTCAGTTTATGTCGGGTTTAAACTAGGGATTGACCGAATACCGAATAGTCGATTCGGTATTCGGCATGTAAACCGAATATTCGGCTTCGGCCGAATACTTTTAAGTATTCGGCCGAATAAATGCAGGTAAGTATTTTCTTAGAAGTAGAAGAATTCTTTTTTAATTAGAAGTAGAATAGGCTAAACGATGAGTTTCAATATTATGTGCATGAGTTCAGAGTTCAATTGCACTACAAAAAACAAGTCAAGGGACATTTTTAATATAAAAAGAAAACCTTTTTCTTTCCTAAAACAGCCTATATAGGGATGAAATCAAAACAACTATCTACGATGAGAAAAAAAAACAGTAAGGAAGATGGGCATCTTTCTCTTATAATTTAATTTTAATTATTTCTACTTTAGTTTTCTTAATTTAAATTTATTTAATGTGCATTTTCTATAACATACACCTCAAATAAATACGTGAGATTTCATCTCTGCATATCTAAGGTGTATATTAAAGAAAACGCATCAAAATAAGTATACCCCTATGCCTATCCTATAGCTTTTATAACCATTAAAATTGCTCAAATTTGTTATCTTCATCACCACAATGTTAAATTATTAATCAAAATATAAATATGTATCAATAATTTGACAGATAATAGTTAAATGTATAAATTGATATACATTTTGTATTTGGGAACATTCCTATTCAATACGTTTATAATTAGACAATCAGTAAATCAGCTTAATGACAACATTGTTTCTTTTTATTTGAATGAACTTTAGTTTTTCTAACAATTCTTACACTAATAATAGCCTGTATAGTTTAATACTTTCATAGGTTATTTTGGGTATTGGCTAGTGATAAAATAATAAAAAATAAGTGATGGATTAATGAAATTGTGAGTGGAAAGTAGTCATTAAATTTTTTTGGTGTAATTAGATTTAAGAATAAAAATGTAACTGAATTAAATTACTAAGAATTTAATTTTATTTAAAGTTTATTAAAAAAGCTAATATATGAAAAAATGCATATTAAAAATTTTTAAGTATTCGGTTGCCGAATACCGAATATTCGGTGTACACTTTGACCGAAGCTTCGGTATTCGGCAAAATTGCTGCTTCGGTCAATCCCTAGTTTAAACCATAGTTTAAACCGTCATGTCAAAAACCTCAAATACTAAATTGAGCTGTAAAAATTCAAATTAAATGTCACACATGACAACATTACATGTAATATTTTAAATTCACTCTTACTGTATATCAGTAATTAGTACAGAGTAAAGTATTATTGTTAAGTACAACTTTTTAACAGAGTAAAATTTTTATTTATTTATTTATTTTTTTATTTTTTTTTTGTAAAATTGTGTTTTTCTAAAAAGTAGACATTAAGCTCACCTGAGCTGTACATTTTTTCTCTTACTTAAAATCGTTTTAATTTCGCTTACTTTTGAGAGCTTAAAGCATTAGCTAGCTTTTTTTATAGGGAAAAAAAACTTAGAAAAGTGTTGATTTTTTTGTATATATAACAAGATAATGTGCATCAATGTTATTCTAATCTAGGCAATAACCATTCCATTCAAAATTGAAATTGGATTATTAATTTTAAACATTTACAAAATAACAGAAGTAATTTAAAAAAAAAAAAAGCTTAAAGTCAAAATCTTTTTAAAACATGTGATCTTTCAATATATAAAAATGTTTTCAATTTTAAAACTGAACAAAATTGGCTCGGTCATCTAAATGAAAATTCCTTTAAGCCCATATTGAAAAAGTGCATAATAGAAGGGATCAAATCATGAAACCATACCATTGTTTGGCTTATACTTTGCATCCCAATCATCAGGGGCAAGGGTTGACTGCTGTATCAGTTGATTCAGCTCGTGCTTGAGCTACGGAGAGAGTTTATGGATGCTTACCCATACTGATTGTGTATGAAGCTAAAGAATCCCTTTTCCAGTCTTCCTATTTCAGTGCTATAGGGAGGACTCCATTGTTTGGTAAAAAGGTATCACTAAATGCAACAGCTTTTTGAGCCTGCTTCAAAACTTGCTCATCTAGCAATGCTTTTGCTATAAAGTCCTACTAGCTCAGCATCAATTAAGAGACAGACTATTTTCTAACGCTTCATACACTCTAAAACTCAAAAATCTTTTGGGTGTAAATAAATGTGCTAAACACGTGGTGTGCTGCAGCATGCTGCGGAGTAAAATTGATCCGGATTATTTAATTGTACAAAATTATTTTCTTCTGGTTAAAAAATATATATTTTTTAAATTATTAAATTTCAATAAAAGATCACATAAATCATTGACTTATTTAATGTTTATCTATTGTTAAAATGTTTTAGCATGTTACATGTATTTGGCAGTTTTCGACGGTTTAAACCAGTTTATGACAGTTTAAACCAGTTTATGACAGTTTAAACCAGTTTTTGACGCTTGTCATGTCAAAAACCAGTTTTTGACGTCAAAAACCCAACCCTGTTTAAAAAGGTTCTGAAGACGATTTGACAGTTTTTAGAAAATGTCTGTCAGTATGTGACAAAAATTTTGTGGGTGCTCTATCTCAAGAATGCACAGAATTTCACAAAACTTTAGCTTCAGTTAAAGCTTGATGTAAGCTGATGATGATTAGTTTTTGGTGTATATTGCCCAACAGGTGGCGCTGCTATGCTGCATTTATCTCAATTTTTGCAATAGCTTTATCTCAAGAACTAATGCACGGATTTTCATCAAACTTCAGATTCAGTTACAAGTTGTTGCTTATCAAGTTTTGGTGTATATCACCCAACAGGTAGCGCTGTTATGCTGCATTTTTTCACGTTTTCAGCAATAACTCTTATCTCAAGAACTAATGTACGAAATTGAATAAAAATTTAGATTCAGTTAGATCTTGATATAAACTGGTGCTGATTGTTTTTTGGTGAATGTCACCCAACAATGGCTCTGCTGTACTGCATTCTTTATGATTTCCGCAATATCTCAAGATTTTCATCAAACTTCAGATTCAGTTAAACGTTGACGTAAGCTGTTACCGATTAGGTTTAGGTGTAAATTGCACAGCACGTAGTGTTGATATGCTAAATTTTTCATGGTTTTTGCAAAATCTATATCCCAAAAACTAATGCACGTAATTTAATCAAACTTAATATTCTGTTTCACTTTCATGTAAATAGATCCTTATTAGACTTGGATGTAAATTGAATACAACAGGTGTTGATTTTCATTTTATACTGTTTGGGTTGGAAGTTTTGGTTGTGGACATCTAAGAGTATGGGTTCCAAAATTCAATGATTTGTTTGAAACAATGTGATACTTTCATATCCTTGTTAAATGCATCCAATTCAATGAGCCTATATTTTACAATCCTCGTGATGAGCATAGATGTGGCACTGTGATAGCGAATTTTGAATTATTAACATGTATGAGATAGAGGAAAGTTTTGGGATTGGCACATCTGACTAGTTTACCCCTTTTTTTCTTCTACTTATAAATTTTAAATATTAATATTCTATACATTATTTTATTTTAAAGCAAATTAACAATTCCTTATCTTCTATTATATTTAAAATTAATTTGTGAGACACACTGACAATTATTTAAATTCATATAATATATGCAATTTATGACACTTAATTTAAATTCATATAATTTACAATTTATAACTTGTAAAATAGTATTACAATTATTGTATACAAGGGAACAATGTATAGTATATATAATGTATAAATAATATAGAATACAATAATGTAATATCACATACATTGTACTTTTGAAAAAACCCTATTTTCCCCGGGGAAAATTGGGTTTTTCATGAAAAAACCCATGTGGATTGGGTTTTTTCAAAAAAACCCGGGTTTTTGCGAACACTGCTAAATAGGCCCCAAATTTTGTCTAGATTGACCCCTGGCACCATAAACATAAATTCATTTTTTTTGTTTTTTTTTTTTCAGGCAGAAAACAGCTAAAGTACATATTACAAGTAATCTTAACTAGTCAAGTTACACATTTTTATCAATATACTTCTTATATTAATTTACCTCAGCTGTAAGTATTCCAACTTTTTCAGATTCATCTATCAAACCTAGAGAATTATTAGTACTCTGTAATGTCCGTTCTTCGATTTTTCGCTTTTCTTCAAGCAATTGCATTCGCTTGATTTCTAATTCACTCCGTTCTTGGTCAGAATTTGCAGTTCCCAACATATAGCCCGAATGACCTTGCTGGGGATGATTTAAAAATTCATAATCATCAACTTCGTCATCATCGTCAAAAAACGGATTTGAAGGCTTTATTTCTCTAGCCATATTATCTTCAAAATATGGTCGCAACTTTTTCCTCTTTTTAGTCTACACTATGCAAACTGGACCATTTTAAATTACTGCATAGTTCCTTCAGAAGCACGAGAAGAATCAAACTCGACTTCCTTTTCAACTATTTTAAAAGCTAGCTGAATTCTTATCAAAATCAATTTTGCTCACTTAATCAAATCAATCAACATAATGAGCCGTCTAACATCCTGTCTTTTATTGTGTTTTTCTCATATGATTCACTCGACTCATCATCGGGAACGTCACCTAAAGATTCACAGATTCACACGCCAACTCTGCGACTCGTCCAAGAGTGTGTTCAAGAAGCACGCGCGTTACGCGCGCGAGCTCAGGAGACAGGAACATGGAGTGGGTCCATATCATGTATGGAATAACACGTAGTATGTTCAGAAACAGATCATGGATTTGATTAATTAAGGTGCTAATTATAAAGATAGTGAGTGTGTTCAAGAAGCACGCGCGCAGCGCGCGCGAGCTCAGGAGTCAGGAGCATGGAGTGGGTCCATATCATGGATGTAGTGTGTTCAGGTAGTGTACAGGTAGGCACGTAGTGTGTTCAGGAACAGATCATGGATTTGATTAATTAAGTTGCTAATTATAAAGATATTTTGATACAGAAGCATCGTGTGCCAGATGGCCGAATGGATAAGACAGTCAACTCGAGACCAGGGATTCTGGGTTCGAATCCTTCCGAGACCACATTGTGTTACAATTTTTTTTTGTTTTGTTTATTGGTTGTTTTATATTTTTCATAATGAATAAGATATTTTTGATGAAGATATATTTTTTATTTTTATTATACAGAGGCACGTGTATTTTTATTATAATAATAAAATACTTATTTAAATGTGAGAAAATGAGGTATTTCGAGATGAAAGTTTTACATCTGAACACCTTTTAAATATTCAAAGTTTCGTTTCTAAGTATGTATATGTATAATGATATAAACATTAAGCAAATCCAAATGAAAAAATAATATATATCGCACGTAGGATAATTCCTTGATTTTTTTTTTTTTTTTTTTTTTTTTTTTTGAGTACTTTGCGAGTGAATTTTTATCGAGACTAGGCTGGAAATCATATTTTACTTTGAACATTATAAAAATAAAATGTAATAGTTGTAGATTATTTTAACTAAAAATACCTGTACATATATTTTTTAAAGATATTATAAAATATATAGGTCTGCTGTCTAGTTTTGTAGTGAATAAAGTATGATCAGAATGTTTATAAATTTTCTACTGAAAGTATAAATAAGTATTTTGCTTATACTAACAGAATTTTGAATGCCATTTATTTCTCATGTTTGATGATGTATTTTGGTCTGTTATCCACACGGTATTGAAATATGCAATCATAAAATAAGAAATATATATATTAAAACCTTCTCTGAAAAACTGTCTAACTAACAGTGCAAATTCCATTGAAATCCATCCAGTATAGTAGATTACAAACAAATCTCATATGTTGATATCACAATCTTGGTTTACTAACAGCATTTTATTTATCACGGAAGATATAAATCAACTGATAAATCATTTTTAAATAAATAAAAAGAAAATTGTTAAAATTTTTAGATCACCAGTTGAATTCTTAAATTGTATCAATCAACCTACCAAACAAAGCACAACCAATAACACATAAGCAGAAAACGCACAATCACGTGATCAAATCGCCCACACAATTTTTTTGAGCAGCTCGCGCGGAGTTTGCGCGCGGTTGGTTAACTAATTTTAAATGCCAAATGGGCTAAAGTAGATAAAGAAGGTCACGTGATGTTTTTCCCGACTATTTTAGATTTTATCTGAGTGAACATAGGCATGTATTCCTGTTACGAAAACCATGTTTTGGAAGAATAAAGAAATATAGTCGTTGGTTTTACCTTTTTTGAACCATAAAAATAATGAAATAATTGAATTATGTTAAAATTCCTTTCTTCGATAACACCTACTCCATGGCATAAACTTCTGAGCGCGCGCGCGGCGCGAAGTGCACTTCTGAACACGCTCATTTTGTTGCAAAAGGAACGTGTGCTGGATGGCCGAATGGATAAGGCAGTGAACTCGAGACTAGGGATTGTGGGTTCGAATCCCTCCAGTCCCACATTGTGTCACAATTTTTTTTTTGTTTTGTTTATTGGTTGTTTTATATTTTTCATAATGAATAAGATATTTTTGATGAAGATATATTTTTTATTTTTGTTATACAGAGGCACGTGTATTTTTATTATAATAATAAAATACTCATTTAAATGTGAGAAAATGAGGTATTTCGAGATGAAAGTTTTAGATCTGAACGCCTTTTAAATATTCAAAGTTTTGTTTCTAAGTGATTATATATGTAGTATGTATATGTATAATGATATAAACATTAAGCAAATCCAAATGAAAAAATGTGCGAAAATATCCTTTTGCACGTAGAATAATTCCTTTTTTTTTTTTTTTTTTTTTTTTTTTTTTTTTTTTTTTTGAGTACTTTACGAGTGAATTTTTATCCAGACTAGGCTAGAAATCATATTCTACTTTGAACATTATAAAAATAAAATGTAATAGTTGTAAATTATTTTAACTAAAAATATCTGTACATATATTTTTTAAAGAGATAAAATATATAGGTCTGCTGCCTAGTTTGAAATGAATAAAGTATGATTAGAATGTTTATAAATTTTTTACTGAAAGTATAAGTAAGTATTTTCCTTATACTAACAGAATTTTGAATGCCATTTATTTCTCATGTTTTATGATGTATTTTGGTCTGTTATCCACACGGTATTAAAATATGCAATCATAAAATAAGAAATATATATATTAAAACCTACTCTGAAAAACTGTCTAACTAACAGTGCAAATTCCATTGAAATCCATCCAGTATAGTAGATTACAAACAAATCTCATATGTTGATATCAGAATCTTGGTTTACTAACAGCATTCTATTTATCACAGAAGATATAAATCAACTGATAAATCATTTTTAAATAAATAAAAAGAAAATTGTTAAAAAGTTAAAATTTTTAGATCACCAATTGAATTCTTAAATTGTATCAATCAACCTACCAAACAAAGCACAACCAATAACACAGCAGAAAACGCACAATCACGTGATCAAATCGCCCACACAATTTTTTTGAGCAGCTCGCGCGGAGTTTGCGTGCGGTTGGTTAACTAATTTTAAATGCTAAATGGGCTAAAGTAGATAAAGAAGGTCACGTGATGTTTTTCCCGACTATTTTAGATTTTATCTGAGTGAACATAGGCATGTATTCCTGTTACGAAAACCATGTTTTGGAAGGATGAAGAAATATAGTCGTTGGTTTTACCTTTTTTGAACCATAAAAATAATGAAATAATTGAATTATGTTAAAATTCCTTTCTTCGATAAGACCTACTCCATGGCATAAACTTCTGAGCGCGCGCGCGGCGCAAAGTGCACCTCTGAACACGCTCATTGATTTCTCTCATTCTGAGCGACCCCTCGTGACATTCCCTGCGATCGACAAGCATATTTTTTATTTCCCAACCACGATTTACCATCTAAACTGTGAGTGTGTTCAAGAAGCACGCGCGCAGCGCGCGCGAGCTCAGGAGTCAGGAACATGGAGTGGGTCTATATCATGGATGTAGTGTGTTCAGGTAGTGTACAGGTAGACACGTAGAGAGTTCAGGAACAGATGATGGATTTGATTAATTAAGGTGCTAATTATAAAGATATTTTGATACAGGAGCAATGTGTGCTAGATGGCCGAATGGATAAGGCAGTGAACTCGACACTAGGGATTCTGGGTTCGAATCCCTCCGATCCCACATTGTGTCACAATTTTTTTTTTGTTTTGTTTATTGGTTGTTTTATATTTTTCATAATGAATAAGATATTTTTGATGAAGATATATTTTTTATTTTTATTATACAGAGGCACGTGTATTTTTATTATAATAATAAAATACTTATTTAAATGTGAGAAAATGAGGTATTTCGAGATGAAAGTTTTACATCTGAACACCTTTTAAATATTCAAAGTTTCGTTTCTAAGTATGTATATGTATAATGATATAAACATTAAGCAAATCCAAATGAAAAAATAATATATATCGCACGTAGGATAATTCCTTGATTTTTTTTTTTTTTTTTGAGTACTTTACGAGTGAATTTTTATCGAGACTAGGCTGGAAATCATATTTTACTTTGAACATTATAAAAATAAAATGTAATAGTTGTAGATTATTTTAACTAAAAATATCTGTACATATATTTTTTAAAGAGATAAAATATATAGGTCTGCTGTCTAGTTTTGTAGTGAATAAAGTATGATTAGAATGTTTATAAATTTTCTACTGAAAGTATAAATAAGTATTTTGCTTATACTAACAGAATTTTGAATGCCATTTATTTCTCATGTTTTATGATGTATTTTGGTCTGTTATCCACACGGTATTGAAATATGCAATCATAAAATAAGAAATATATATATTAAAACCTTCTCTGAAAAACTGTCTAACTAACAGTGCAAATTCCATTGAAATCCATCCAGTATAGTAGATTACAAACAAATCTCATATGTTGATATCACAATCTTGGTTTACTAACAGCATTTTATTTATCACGGAAGATATAAATCAACTGATAAATCATTTTTAAATAAATAAAAAGAAAATTGTTAAAATTTTTAGATCACCAGTTGAATTCTTAAATTGTATCAATCAACCTACCAAACAAAGCACAACCAATAACACATAAGCAGAAAACGCACAATCACGTGATCAAATCGCCCACACAATTTTTTTGAGCAGCTCGCGCGGAGTTTGCGTGCGGTTGGTTAACTAATTTTAAATGCCAAATGGGCTAAAGTAGATAAAGAAGGTCACGTGATGTTTTTCCCGACTATTTTAGATTTTATCTGAGTGAACATAGGCATGTATTCCTGTTACGAAAACCATGTTCTGGAAGAATAAAGAAATATAGTCGTTGGTTTTACCTTTTTTGAACCATAAAAATAATGAAATAATTGAATTATGTTAAAATTCCTTTCTTCGATAAGACCTACTCCATGGCATAAACTTCTGAGCGCGCGCGCGGCGCGAAGTGCACTTCTGAACACGCTCTGTATCTCGTAATCTGATTGGTCAGAGCCTTCGGAATGAATTTGATGTTTCTTGGCGGGAATCGCGTTTGGCGAAAAGCACTTCTTTGTTTTAATTTTCTGTTTCTTGTAGTGTAAGATTTTTTGGTTCACAAATTCTTTTTACTTAATGATTTATTCATTAAATTAACGAAAACGGCTCTTTTCTTGGCCAATTTCTGAAAATAACCTCTCCGAAGAAATCTCGGTAAATTATGCTTATCTTTTAAAATTGAGAAAATACGGCTGTTCTCAAATACCTTTCTGAATATATTTTTGTTCGGAAACACATGAAATTGGCAGTTCTTCTTTTTAAGAAACTATGTAATCGAATGGGATTCTCAATTTTTTGGTAAAAGCAGAAGATCATTTAGAAAATACTGTCAAAATTCGCGTTTTGAACCGAAATTTTGGATGCGACAGCATTGGAAAGGAGAGAAACCTGTCGTCATGAGACAACAGAAATTGACATTAAAAAATGCTAAGTAAATCCTAAATAGTGCATGTTAAATTATTTAATGTGATATTAAATTGCAGTAGAACCTCTTTTATCCGAAATTTTTTTAACAGAAACTCTCGGTTAACCAAAATCCATTTTTAAAGTTTTTTTTTTTTTTTTTTTAGTATCACATTCCTTGTGTGCAAAATCCATTTTTAAAGTTTTTTTTTTCTTCTAACTGTCATATTCCTTGTGTGCAAGCGGTCCATTCCAAACTCCGAGTACATATAAATATATTTTCGATTTTCATATAAATATTTTTGTCTCCTTTCTTAGAGTTCTTTTGAATTTAACTTGAACTCACGTAAGCTGCAGAGAGGAACGAAGAAAACGAACAAATTAGCAATTCTAAACAACGCAATTAGCATTGTTTTATCTTTTAAATTAGCAATTCTAAAAGGTTTGGCATATCTGAAGCAGCAGAAAAACAGTGATATTCGTGAACTAATACTATTATAAAACTTCGTGATAGAGTTTCAAAGCAAAGGCAATCGAAACTGCGACAAACAAAACATTGTTTAAAACGTAAAACCCTTGTGAAATATGTAAAAGGTACTTGATTTCAAAATTAAAATTCAGGTAATTTATTCTTGTTTCTATTTTGTTATTACTTTATTTTTATTAGGCACTTGTTACCGTAATAAGAAGTAGCGCATATATTTCTCCTTAATCTTAAAATTGAAGTATTCTCGATTATCCGAAAATTTCGATTTTCCGAAAGATGGTCGGTCCCAATTATTTCGGATAATCGCGGTTCTACTACTCTAAAATAATTTATATGTTGACACTACAGAAGTATCATTTATTCATTGATATTATAAAAATGTTATTTGTTTTTTGATATTACAGAAACAGAATTTTATATTTATAAATATATAAAAATACGAGGGTTGTTTTTTAAGTAAGGGCCGTTTGAAAATAAAAACTAAATGAAAGAAAATTTTCAAAAACCAAATTTATTTTCAGATTCTACATACATTTTTCTATTTTTCAACGTCGATGCCAAGTTTGTTTAAACATTTATTATAACTTATAACTAGATTTAGAAAACCCTCTTCATAGAAACTTGCCGCCTGTTCCGATAACCAAGAGGTCACAGCCGTTTTCACATCTTCGTCATCTTTGTAGTGATTGTCGCCCAGATGATGCTTGAGATAGCGGAAAAGATGGAAATCGCTCGGCACAAGGTCGGGGGGGTGGGTCCAAAACTTCCCAGCCTAAAGTGTCCAACAAAGCTAGGGTCAGAGCTGCGGCGTGAGTTCTTGCATTGTCATGGGGTAGCAAATTTCCCCCTGTCAGCATGCTGCGTCTTATGTTTTGAATCGCTTTGCCACAAAAAACGTATCATTTACCGTACCTGCACGGGGCGGACGATTCGAAAATCTTGAACATTTAAAAGACACAGAACAGACCGTACAGGTTACCTACACAGCTGCAACTGAGCCCAGTTATTCCCAAGGAATGCCGGGATACGACGCAAGCACTTGTTGCGACGCGCGCGCCACCTATTAGAGTATACAACAAAACGGCCCTTACTTAAAAAACAGCCCTCCTATAATATAATAAATTTGATTTAATTTGTAAAAGTTGAGTTATGATTAAAGTCCCAAGCTTGTTTTAATATTTTATAAGTCCTTATACTCAACATAAATATATCAAAGTCAAAATGGTACCTTCATTCGATCTGATATAAACAAACAAACAAACAAAAAAAAATAACGAAGCTTATCCATGAAAGATCTCTTTAACAATAGCAATGATCGTAAATATTATATAATATTAAATAAAATATAATATACAATTTAAAAATTATAGTAAAAACAACAATCGGTCAAGAGCGAGTTTTACTCGCACAGAAGAGATTCCGTACTACAAAATACAACCTTGTACAAAGTTTAAACATAGCATCGTACCAAGCGCGCTTCGAAAGCAGGTCGCAAAGTTACAATGCCGCCTTGGTCCGTGGTGTTATTTTCTAGATAGGTTTCCAATTAATATCATAGCTAGTTACTGACCATTCTTTTCGAAAATCATTATCAGCAATCCTTGGATTAGATACTTCGAATAATATCTTCACACAATTATACACAGGGCCGAAACTAGCCTTTTTTTGCGCCCGGGGCAAACATGGATTTTGCCCCCCTCCCCTCACGCCCAATAAGAATTATCGACCGCAGGTACCCTATGCAAAAAAATAAGAAAAATCCTTAAAAAATAAAAATCATATAATAATAATTAAAATGCTAGCAAGAAATCTGTAAACAACGCTCCCATAGGTTTAACATTAGCTTGAGCGTCAAGAGCCTACTCTAGTCACGCGAAGAAAGTGGACTGCTAATGTTAAACCTATGGGAGCGTTCTTTTTAAAATTTCTCACTTGCATATTAATAGTTTTAAATGATTTTTTTCCCTTGTGTTTACTTTTTCGATTTTGGTTGCAGATTTTATATATATATATATATAAAGTTACCTTCACTGTTACAAATTTGAAAAGAACGCTCTCATAGGTTTAACGTTAGCTTGCGAATTTCTTTGTATTTCATATATATATACATTTTTGTATGAAACGATACACAAAATCTTCATTTGGCGCCCTCCTTTGCCTTTCGTTCTGGCGCCCGGGCGCGAGATTACAATCCAACAAAACTAGAAGGGTTTGGCGAGATAAAACGCAATGAGCCAAGAGCGCTAAGATCTTCACTTTCTACCCTTTCTCCAGTAACCCATTTGTTTACACGGCGGAAGATCCTCGGGAAGATCAGTTTCAACCCATCTTATTGTTCGTGGAAGAGGGTGATGTGAAGAAAGAAACGCGGTTAACTTTCGAGGAAAATAAAATGCTAAAACAATAAAGTTCCACGAGTAGCATATGATCGCTAATGTCTTAATTAAAAATTAAAACACTTGTGAAATAGGTGATTTTAATGTATAAAAGTTATTTTCAAGGTTTATGAAAATCGTCTACACTATCTAAGAGCTAGAGACCTGTTATATGTCCTATATTATAGCTATATATTTGACGTTTAAAAAAAAAAAAAAAAAAAAAAAAAAAGACAAGATGATTACCCTGTAAAATTTCATGCTGTGCTGTCATTTGTTTTTATGATTGCATGTTCATTAATGATTTGTTAAAAAATTACGAGAAAATGTTTTGTTAATTTAGTTTAAATAGAAAAACACATTTGTTCTTTTATAAGCAAAGTGGAAATAAAAAAACACCCACAATATGTATGCTAACGCTGGCGAATTTTCAAAGTTGTTTTTAAAAAGAAATAATAACATTTAAGGAGCATGTAAAAGTAATATTAAACATTTTTTATAAATGTTATTATTATTATTCTTAACTCCATTTATCAGCTAAGCTCTATGATACATGAGACAACAATATTTAAATTATTGCTAAATGCCCAATTGCTGAATATCCAAAGCTCATTTTTTTAATTCTTAAATAATTAAAAGACATTTTTTTAAAATCCCGTTTGTTTATAGATTCATACGTGAAACGAGTTTAAAAAGAGTAAGGTAAGCTGGTGTAACTGGACCCACGAGGTAACTGGGCCGTAGATTATTTTTTTAAAAACCGTTGATGTTTTTTAAGTTTTGGCTTTTGTCAACATTGAACCCCAATCTCTACTTCTTAAAACAACGTATGTCAACTCAATCATAACTCTGCCTTTGCTGTGATAAGTTGCCGAAAATTTAGGTTTCTTTTTTTAAAAACAACGTCCATTTGGTTGAACTTCTTCGGCTGTTTATTAAAATACGGTAAGCACTTTTATTAAACAATCTTTTTATTTAAAGATTAGGCACATAAATACATTAACATTATTAGGTATCTATATACATTTACTTCGTGTTTCAAATGTAAAGCCGGAATTTCAGTTACCCCATAAAATTTTCAAAAAATGGGCTAACTGGGACATGTATCAGGGGTAACTTGGCTCTATGGGATCCAGTTTCCCCGACAGTTATAAATATCTTTTTGAGTTTCTCTTACTAAGGGAAATTAATTTCTCCATTGTATTTTTGCTTGCAATAAAGAAAATTACATAATAACTTATTAAAATTACACAATAAAATTTTTAAAAAAGCATGTTGAGGGTATCAAACCAAATTTCTTAAGTGCGATAGCTATAACTCGAAATTTTACGATACAAATGAAGAGGCAAAGTGAGATAGATACCTAAGGCAAAGTGAGATTATTAGAAAATTATCGAAACGAATAAAAAAGTAGTTCTATTCTACATAAAAAATTTGGTTACATTCTCCACAGGTTTATTGGACATATCGAACTTCCATTGTGGTAAATAAAAAAGAGTATGAGATACTTAAGTACTTACGTAGCCGCTTGTTCATAGAATTTATCTTGTTATTTTTTTCCCGTAAAATACCCATGCAACTTTTATACTTATTACCTATACTAAAGTACATAAGTACCTACTTAATATTTATGTTTTTAGTATAAATAAATCTAATATTTTCACTTTTAGTGCTTTTTTCGACACATAGACAGTAAAGGTTTCCCTTACAACGCCCTTTAGTTGATATATAATGTTACATGATCTGCCTGGTTTAAATTTTGTTTAGTTGTTTACACTTTATTAAAAAATACAAGCGCGTGTGGAACATAGACCCTCCTAGTCCACTTCCCCATTTTTATGGGGCAACTGGACCCATGTGGGAAGAAAGATGAAATATATATTTTATTTTTAGATATTAAAATGTAATTTTGAACATTTCTGCCTGATAGGGGGAACCTAACTGAACACATTCACAAAAGTTCAGACTTTAATTCAAATGAAAATTAGCCTTTTGAAGCTGAATTGCCAGAATCTCCAGAGTCACATTATAAAATCATGGCCCAGTTTCCTCACGTAACCTTATGTAATCAATCATTAGATATATTTCATTTTAAGAAATCTTAATATTTTGAATAAAATGAATTCTGTTATTATAAAAAGTAAATAAAAAAACACAAATATTTCAGAAAACGTAATGACGGCAGTGCTTCAATAACATTTTCTTTAAATGTTAAACGTTCTATGTCATGAATGAATAAACTCTAAATTGAGTGATATTAAATATATTCATCATAGAATTAAAATATTTTATTTTTCTGTCTCTTAAGTTGTCGAATTTACAATCTCATTTATAAAGCAAAAAAAAAGGCTATCCTTTTCTTTCGTGAATGCAAGAATTATGTTTTCTAGTTACAAAAAGTTATATTGTCCCTACTCTATCAGATTATCTCAAATGTTGATTTTAATTTTGTAGTGATATTTCAATTTTAACTTATAATATATTAATCATTATTGTTTAAATTATTTCACTATAAAATGTATTTTCTCCAAGAAAACCGTCATTCATGGGCCCGAATATAATAAAAAAATTGTTAATCTACAATAATTAGAAATTTAATAATGACACAAAATACGGAATTTAATTATACATTTTAAATTAGAATAAACCTTAAACAAAAATGTATCATACATACATAATTATTTATGTGTTATTATTGAAATTCAAAAGCAACTTTTTTTGGAATTTTCCATCATCTCTGACAGTACATATTTATTTATTTTATTTTTTTTTTTTATGTTAGCAATTCTTACAACGCAATTAATAAATTTCATTTGTCGATATAAGTACTAAATTTATGAGGTCACAATACCTTTCCTGACAAATTTGACTTTTAACAACAGTTCTCAATAATCAACCTTTTTACTGATTAGTCATTTTATTTTATTTTATTTTTATTTTATTTTATTTTATTTTATTTATTTATTGTATCTGCTTTATCACCCAAACCCATTTTAGAACTTATTTATAAAATTCGGACTTTACATTTCGGTTTGAAGATTTTTATTATTTTAGAAAATCAAAGAAATAATGTAAACAAAACAAAATATTAAAACATTTTAGGAAATTTTTAGCAAAATGTGTTACAGGTGTAGTAAAAAATAATAACAATGCGTAATAAAAACAATAAAATAAGAAAATATTTGGAAAATCTATATAAATGAAGTAATTTATTTGCATTAAAAAATCAAAATTATAAATTATCTTAAAAATGGTAAAATTTATCATTTGTTTTAGGAATAGAAGAGTAATTTTCTATTTCCAAAGCATTTCACTATACATTTACACAGTTACCCTATCATACGATACAAAGAGCTGCAATGCCTTTCTCCTCCCTAAGAACTGGTTTTTCTCCACCAGCGAAAGTGCCAAAAGCTGCCAACTCCAAGCCGCCAAACCCTTCCAAGTTTTGTTGGATTGTAATGTAGCCGCCCGGGCATATGCCCTCTCTGCATCCCCCTAGTTTCGGCCCTGGTGAAATAACATAGAAGTTCATGGAGCAAAAACCAATCTAGTCAAAAATCTAAATATAATAGTGGAGAGTTAAAATAAGTAAAAAAAAAAGGAATTGTTGTTCCTTTTGCATTCTATGTATCTGTCATAAGTGCAAAAATGAGAATTCTTACGGTTTTAAGTTTTCAGTACCTCTGTTTTCAAATAGTAATTTTCGTCTTATTTAGTCGTAAATTTTCGTGGTTAAAATAAGGAGAAAAGTACTATTCGAAAAATGTGGCGCTATTAAGTTTCTAAGCGGAATAGTGCAGCGGCCACAGCGAAACGGTGCGTAATATGTATATTGGCCCCTGGAGAAGGGATCGACTTTCGTGGAGTGGGGAAGGGCGCCAGCCATTGCGCACAGGGGCGCCATTTGAGGGGGCTGGGGGGGGGCACGCCCCCCCCCCCCCCCCCAAGGAATTTGATATTTCAGAAAATTGATCTGTCATTAGGGATGCACCGAATGGTGATTTTGGCCGAATACCGAATATTCGGCCCACAAGTAAACTGAATACCGAATATTTGGCCTACAGGTAAACCGAATACCGAATATTCAGGTAGCCAAATACTGATTTTTCGGCCGAATACCGAATATTCGGCTGGCCGAATTCAAAGTTTAAAGATATTATAAAATTAAATTTTAAAACAATTTTTCATAATACTTAAAACAGATACTTCCATTTTGATAAACAAGACCTTTTTACAAGTAAACTTTACACACACACCAAATTTCCGGCACTTCTTCTCATGATATCATAGGTCACAGAAATCAAAGTAACTCTTTTGAAAATATAGTTACGATATCTTCATTATTGTTAAAGTAACAAATGAAAATCTAAGTTTGACCTGAAGTGAGATGACAGATGAGTTACACTGTATTTTTGATTTTGACTAATTAAGCGGATTGCGATACTGGTTTCTTGGGCAAAAATGGTCTATCTTGATGTCTATTATCACATCTGAAAGTTTTTCCCATTTCCTTTAGAAACACTCTTTTTGCGAAAAAGCAAAAGACAGATTATTTACAAGACTGTTCAGAAACTTCCATTTGTGCATCCATTTCTATGCAGGTCATCATTAATGGTTAATATTTTTAAGCGACACTTATCAAACAGCAAATAAATAATGTAACAGCATTCTTTTTGATTTAAATATGATTCTGTTTCCAATTATTCTGAATATCTTTATAAATTGACGGTTAAAAGTAGAAGTTGTGTAAGAATTTTAAAGATATTTTTAAATATTCGGTTTGTCCGAATAGGTTGATATTCTGCCAAACCGAATATTCGGTAGCATGCCCGAATACCGAATAGATACCGAATATTCGATGCATCCCTATCTGTCATCACAGGTCAGACTCAACATTTTTTTTTCATAAATTCCTCAAAAGCTAAAGTAACTTGTCAGATTTTATTACAATAAAAACACATGCAATAAATAAACCCTTTATGCACAGAAACTGATAATTATCAAAAATATTTTCTAAAGACTTTACTATTCCAACATTCTCCAGGTGAGACATTTCTCACTGATGAGTATTTGGCTAATTTTAAAAAGATATGTGAGAAAAAAATTTATTAATTGCTTCCCAGCCGTGTGCAAAATGATCAAAGAAAACTCGCCCCCCTCAGGGCTAGAATTTTCGAGGTAAATTTCCCTTTTAGCCCGAAATTTAGAGAGGATTTTCTTTTTTTAAAAAAGGGGGTTAATTCAAGTTCTTAATTACGTATTGGAATTTTTTATTTTGCATTATTAGTGTCACATTATATTTACTGCAGTCATTACAACGCTATCCAATCATTTGCTTTATTAAATCATATTATATACAGTATGTTCTTAATACAGTCAATCAGGGTAACTTTGATCCGCATTTTCTCTATTTTCATATGCCACACTCTTATTTGAAGATTATTCTCGCAACTAGGGCAACACCGTCTCGATATATTATAACATGCCTCTCCACGGTCATAAAAACTACCCGTGACGTCACGAGAGAAGTGCTTGTATCTCCCTAAAGAAGGAAAAGACTTTCCCTCACCCCTACGAAATTCAGTGGGCTCACCACCCCCGCGTGTGTTTAAATTATTTCCGTTGTGTTGTTGACGCTGTTATGTGCGAATGGATAATTAACGAATATTTGTTTAGAAGATTGTCTAATTGTTCAGAAGTTAGCAGTTTTTATTATCATAGACATTTTGCTAGCTGGAATGGCTGTAGTAATTGAATGTCAATTGTCCTATTTAGTTCTATGGCCAAATCAGCTAGAATTCCTTTCGAGTTGTGAATGCATGGCCTGCAGATGTATTTCGCACTTTCTTAATTGCGCTAAATTATGCGGTAAGTAATTAAAGATGAATTTTATTTGATTTTTTCTTATTTAGAGAAAGACTATAAATGCTTTAATATTGAAATTTAATTAAATTTCATGTGCAATTTCTTTTATTTTTTTTTCATTTGTTTATATCGTAAATTATTTCACTGTTTATATAAACATGAAAGTTATTATAATTTTTTTTATCGCAGACTTTATTTATTAAAAGTAAAACAAATACTAAACTTAAAAAATGTAAAATTTTAATACTGATTACAATAATAATAATTAAACCCACAATGTACTTCACTAAACTTCTAACATATTGTTTAAATGATATGAATGGTATATAATATATATTGCTGAAATTGATTATGAAGCTGAATGGATAAATTTTTTTAAATATAAAAGTCCTGAAAAAATATTTAATATATTCATCTAAAGTAAAAAATAAAATAAAACAATATGAAATTTGCTGTTGAAATAATATATATATATATATAATGAATTAGCTTTTTTAAGGGGGGGGGGGACATATAAAATTATTTTCAACTACTTCAAAAATTTCGAAAATTTTATTATATTTTAATTTCAGGCATTTAATTTTTTTTTTAATTTCAGGCTTTTAACAAAGATTACTTATCTTTTCTTACCTTGATTATATAAGACAAAGACAAATATTACTTATCTTTTCTTACCTTGATTATATAAGACAAAGATTACTATTCATGAATATTGGTATTTATTTTTAAATAATTATTCATATAATGTTTTAGGCTGTATTAAGTGTATTAAGAGCATAAAATTTTATAATTGAAAATTAATATTATAAATAAAAAATAGAATTATTTAAAAGGCATTAATTACTGAATAATAACTCGAATTATATTATTAAAATGTGAAATATTTCTGTAATTAAAAAAAAAAAAAAATCAAAATCCGTTTTATCTTAAATAAAACTATGAATGTAGTAATAGTAAAATTTAAAATGTATGAATAGCAAAATTTAAAATGAAAATCATTTTGATAAAATCTTTTGTTTGAAATTAATTTTGTTGTTAGTCGTAAAAAAGAAATTTTTGAATTCATGATTACCAATAAAACTTTTACTATCGAATTATTCTTTCTCGGATACTTATTATGAAATAACTATCTATGCAGTGTTTGAAATATATTTGACTGCACTGAAAGAATAAAATTTTACAATTGAAAATTAATATTATAAATAAAATAAACAAATTATTTAAAAGGAAATTTCTGAATATTAACTCCGAATTGATTAAAATGTGAAATATTTCTATTATTAAAAAAAAAAAAATCAAAATTTGGTGTGTATAAATATTAAAGGTGCTTACTGCTTTATATTTTGTTCAAATGATATATTTAATTGTAATATAACTATTAGAAATAATATCATAATATTATAATATATATCAGAAAATAAATAATATATAATTTATTATATATATATATAATAAGTTAGCTTTTTGAGGGGGAAAATATTATTTTCCACTACTACAAAATTTTCGAAAATTTATTTTATTTTAATTTAAGGATTTTACTTTAAAAAGCATAGATTATTATTATCCTCTATGAGAAGTATTTATAGTTCATAGTGAGATGGATAAGACAAAAATTACTCTATTTATATTTCTGTTAAATAAATAAAACTATATTTTTATCAAGGTACTTATATATATATATATATTTTAACCTGTGATTAAATAAAACAAAGATTATTATTCGTAAACTGTGGTACATATTTTACCTACTTGTATCTGATGAAACTAAGGAAATACAATAAAGCATATTTGAAAATGTAACCATATATTTTAATTTAGGCTTTTCATTTAATAAGTGTAGATTGTTATTCTCTATGATAAGTACTTATTTTTTACAGTTCATAATGAGATAGATGAAATGAAAATTACTTCTTTTATATTTCTATTAAATAAAAAAAAACTATATTCTTATCAGAGTATCTTTTCTTACCTTGATTACATAAAACAAAGATTACTTATCTTTTCTTACCTTGATTATGTGAGATAAATATTACCCATCTTTTCTTACCTTGATTATATAAGACAAAGATTACTACTCGTGAACATTGGTACTTATTTTTAAATAATTATTCATATAAATTTTTAGGCTGTATTTGAGTGTATTAGAGTAATAAAATTTTATAGATGAAAATTAATATTATAAATAAAAAATAGAATTATTTAAAAGGCATTAATTACTGAATATTAATTCGAATTATATTATTAAAATGTGAAATATTTTCATAGTTAAAAAAAAAAAATCAAAATCCGTTTTATTTTAAATAAAACTGCGAATGCCTTTCCTATTAAAATTTAAAATGTAAATCAATTTGATTTGAAATTAATTTTGTTGTTAGTCGTAAAAAAGAAATTTTTGAATTCATGATTACCAATAAAACTTTTACTATCGAATTATTCTTTCTCAGATACTTATTTTGAAATAATGCTATGTTTGAACTACAATTGACTTGACTGAAAGAATAAAAGTTTACGATTGAAAATTAATATTATAAATTAAAAAAAAATATTTAAAAGAAAATTTCTTAATATTAACTCGAAATTGATTATAATGTAAAATATTTCTATTGAAAAAAAAAACACCGTTTTGTTTTAAATAAAGTTGTGAATGTTATGAAATTTAAAAGGAAAATTTATTTTAAAGACTTAAATTTTCTATTGCTTGAAAAATAATTTTATTGTTAGTTATGAAAACGAAAACTTTTAATTCGGGATTCCCAATAAACCTTTACCGACGAATTAATCTTTGTTGGATATGTAATTTTAAATAAATATTTATATCAATATTTGAACTGTATTTATTTAACTAAAAGAATAAAATTTTATAATAGAAAATAATTATCATAAATAAAACCATATAATTATTTAAAAGTTATTACTTACTGAACATTAAATCGGAATTATGTGGTTTAATTGTGAAATATCCTCATAATTAAAGAAATAATAAAAAAAAAATCACTGGATGTTTTTCGTATTCTGTAAAGTTTATAATGGGAGAAAAAAAGTAAAAAAGATTGCTAAGAATTTGAGCAAATCTTTTTTTTTTTTTTTTTTTTTTTTTTTTTTTCGAAAATAATTCTTATTTTTAGGTATAAAAACAAAATTTTTGAATTGAAGATTCCCAGTAAAAAGGCTACTGGCGAATGACATTTTGCTGTATACATTTTCTTCCTAGCACTTCATTCTCCGCCATATTTAATGGGTAAGTAGGCCTGTCTCTTCGAGACGGTATTGACTAGGGGCATAAAAGAGAAGAAATGATCCTAAATTATTGCTTGACTATAAAAAATTAAGGAATAATTAGGATAAAAGCAATAAAAAATGGATTTTTAGCCTGGTTCAAAGTTACCCAGCCATTTAGGGTAACTTTGCACCACATGATAAATTTTTATATAAAATAATTAATTATAAAAAAAAGTATTGTAGTCAGGACAACTTTAAACACCAAAAAATGTTTTCAGATATGTAAAGACTGTGAATTTACATTTCCCAACATCACAAGATTTGTATAATTTATGATATTACAAGAAATATCGGGCATAAGAAAAGTGGAAGAAGAGAACCATGAACATTTAGAAATTAAAAAAAACTTTTTATTGTTCATATAAAACATAAAAATGCAGTGAGAAACAATTTTCAATGTTTTAACTGTATAATATATCCATAGTTACAGTAATACATACAAGTACTAGTATTATTCAAACAAGAATAAAAAACGTCGAACGTATGAAATGTCAAATTTGAGTAGCTCCGCCCCTAATCACGCCTCTAAATGAATTTTATGTATTTTACACAATATTTGTAAAAATATTTACATGTCATATCTAATGCACACTTTCGGCATTTATATAAAATATACGTGCAAATATGGGAAATTTTCGACAGTAGCACCTATAATTAGTAAATTATAAGCATCAGTGTAACTTTGAGCCGGCTCAAAGTTACACTGAAAATGCGGTAAAATGCTAGAGCCTTTTTATTTTACATTTTATTAACTATTAATAAATAAATAATCACAAAATATTAACACATTTACAACATTTAGATAATAATATGTCTGATAAATGAGTATATTGTTACTTACTATGAAAATTTAATTGGATTACAACAACTTCAAAACAGCATTCAAAATTAACTTGAAAACAGTACTTCACAAAATTAGTTAGATGATGCAATTAATTGCGCATAATGTTGCTAATTTATTTTCTAAAATAAAGAATAGAAATCCCAGTTTAGAACCTTGCCAACAGAGCACAGTTCTGGAGTTTATTTAGTCTTTTAGAGTCAAAAATATTGAAAAATAGGAGGTGGTGCAAAGTTACAACCCATGGTTCAAAGTTACCCTGATTGACTGTAATCTCCTCAGCCTGATACTAGAGTTCTGCACGAATCGAGTTCTACACTATCCGAACCTGACAAAAGTCGTTAACGCGAAACGCAACTCTAGCCTGACAAACTGCAAAATAAACCCGAAATATTCATACCCAAACTCAAAGTGAAAGAAAATGAATCTATGTTTAATTACATTCATGGAAAAGTAGTCTGCAATTTTATAGCTTATTTGCAAAAATGAACATATATGCACCCATTAATACACCCATATACAGGGTGTCCAGTCTCAACGGTGTCCAATGGCTAATTCCTAAACCGTTAGACATAGACATATAGTTCCAATTACAAAAATGTTTTAAATCAGGTAAAGAAATATTTTAAAAGCTATTTGGGTCAATAAAAACATTTCTTAAAAAATTACGAAATTTAAATTTTTATACGGTCCCCCGGTCCTATAAGTTACATTTAGTAAATTTTCCCTATTACACTGACAAGTAAGACAAAAAAAAGTCCCATTCATATAAATCTGAAATTGAGCGAGTTATGAAACTTTAAAAATGCATGACTTATGCCACTTTTCTGCTCTGAAAACAAATGAGTTCGGCTTGGCTCTGAGGGGTCACATAACAAGTGCTTAAAGTATTCGAAGATCTAATTTCATGCGTATCTGCGCTTTGGAAAAAATCGTACAAGTATTACGATTAAGTTAACATTTATTAAGTTTCAGATTGGCTAAAATAACATATGTTTTATTTTGTCAGGATTTGAGACTGTTTCTTTTATGATTTCTTTTAACACAAATTATGTTATTTTTATAAGTTTTTATGTTACTTCAACGATTGTATGTATATTTTTCCAGTTCAAAATTTGTACTCGTACAAAATTTGTTCAAAACTTTAACTCACTTTCAAATATCCGATCGAGATTCCATTTTACATACTGGCGCAAATCCGATAACAATCTAATATTATTATGATTTTCGGTGGTTACCATTTATACTTATTTTATAGGATAACACAAAAAATTTCGGATAGATTACTGCCAAGAAGTTTAAGAAACAGCTTTAAATTAGATAATACAAGATTGCGATTGTTGGGTTTTTTTACTTTTATGTATTTTTTATTTTTAGCACTGAATCCGAAAATTACCTTAATTTTTAACCATCATGTCAGGATATTTCGCAAATCATAATTTGTCAAATATATAAAGAATAACAAAAATCGGATACTATAAAGTAGAGGAGATGGTTGTGTTTTTTAACTTTTGATAATTGATTTTTACGTACTTTTTAGCACTGAATCTGAAAATGACCTTCATTTTTAACCATCACGTTAGAATTTTTTTGCAAATTGTAAATGTGTAAGTTAAAATATAGCGAAAATCTCATACTATAAAACATATGTAAAGCATGTTTGTTATTTTATTTCATTTCATTTCATTTTATTTTATTTTATTCAATATTTATTCGATACTTTTGCTTATCCTGGGATTATTACAGGTAAACAGCTGAGTGGTCTGTTGAGATGGGGGAGGAGATTCAATTTTAACTTCGAACTTTTTAACTTTGAAATTTGCAATTTGCGAAAAATCCTGATGTGATGGTTAAAAACGAAGGTCAATTTTGGATTCAGCGGTACAGAATTCATAAGAATCAATTATTAAAAACTAAAATACATCACATAACCCAACTTTTGCAGGCTAGTGTAATCTAATAATATTTTAAAATACGTATCATTTTGTAAAGAATTGAGGTTGTTAATTTAGCATCGTTTTATTTATCAAAAATTCTGTTTTTTCTTTCGTCTTAAATGTTTATTATAAATTGTATATTTTGCATTAATATGTCAGAATGATTAAAGATTTTAAATTTATATTGCAATGTTAATTTTACTCTCAACCATTTTTTAATATATCTGACGAAATTATATTTCGACTAAATTTGTGAATGACCCCCAATTTGCAGCAAAAAATATGCTCCAACTTTAAACAGCTATTACTCGGTCAATTTTAATAGTAGAATAACGGGACTTTTTTTGTATTACTTGTCAGAGTAAAAGGAAAATTTTACTAAATATAACATATAGGACCGGGGGACCGTATAAAAATTTAAATTTCGTAATTTTTTAAGAAATGTTTTTATTGACCCAAATCGCTTTTAAAATATTTCTTTACTTGATTTAAAACATTTTTGTAATTTGAACTATATGTCTAAGACTAACGGTTTAAGAATTAGCCATTGGACACCGTTGAGACCGGACACCCTGTATAGCTTTTTCATTTTAAAAATTATCAGATCTTCTTTTTGAAAAATCGGTTCATCCAAAGAGAGACAAAGCATAACCAGAAACGCTTAACCCATTACCCGCTGGTGTTGCGTTCACGCAACGGTCAAAATAAATGCACATATTTAAATTATTTACATACACATCACTATTTTTCAGTTAAAAAAATGGCCTTACTTAAAGACATAAAAGTTTAAGATAATATAAGGCGAAAATTATTTTTCAGAGCTTGTGGTGGCAAACGACGTTCAGCTAAAAAGTTGAAAATCTCAACCTTATAGTTTTGGTGATTGTTGAAAATAATCATAGCATTACATTAAATTCTTATTCATTTCTTTTTGTACAACTATGTTTATTGTGATTGGTTGTTTATGTTTAATGTAGCTTTCTTTCACGGCCGCCAATTCCCCGACATGGGCCTTGCAAAATCTATAAATACCTGTAAATTTTCTGTTTTCTTTCAGTATGTTTGTGTAATTGTTCTTGTTAATATCAAATATACTCAATTCGATCCACGCCTTTATATCTGCCTTTTATTTATTTCAACAGCAGAGCGTTGGTTCTAGCAAGTGTTGAAATGAGCTGCGAGACATACTGACGCCGTTATCTTTCTGTTTTTCATTTCTGCTGGGATTTTGAGTGAAAAAGATTTTATCTTTCTTTTAGGTAGCTTTCTTTACAAAAAGCTACCTATTGCAGCCGTTCGGAGGAAAGCGATTTCAAAAAATTTTGGTATATTTTCATCGATCATGACCCCCAGACCCCGAAACCACCCTCCGTTCAAAATTCATATATATATATGTATCTGACCTATGTCACACTGTAACTCTTGTATTTATGAACCGATTTGGATGTAATTCGGTGTGTACATAGTACATACCAATGTCTCGACCGAGTTCGTTGGCCAGCTTCATCCGCCATTTTGTTTCAAAATGGCGGCCATTTAAAAATTTTAAAAAAATTTAAAATTTGAAATGTGGTACCAAAAAATTGAAAATGGAAAAATATTTTTTTCTTATGTATTTGACCTTTATACAAAGACTCCGTAGCAGTTTTTGTTTTGTCTATATCTTAAAAAATGGATGAGTTATAGCATTTTGAATTTCTAGCGAAGCTGACATTTTGAAACGTCCTGAATTTTGTCACACGATAAAAGGCGTATTTATGAACCGATTTGGATGTAACTTCGTTTATACATAGTACAGACCAATGTCTCGACCGAGTTCGTTGGCCAGCTTCATCCGCCATTTTTAAACAAAAATTTAAATTTTTAAGAAAAATTTAAATTTGAAATGTGGTACCAAAAAATTGAAAATTGAAAAAATATTTTTTTCTTATCTGTTTGACCTCGATAAAAAGATTCGGGAGCAGTTTTTGTTTCGTCTATACCTTAAAAAATGGCTGAGTTATAGCATTTTGAATTTCTAGTGTGGCTGACATTTTGAAACGCCCTGATTTTTGCCACGTGATAACAGACGTATTTATGAACCGATTTGGATGTACCTTAGTGTGTACATAGTACATACAAATAACTCAACCGAATTCGTTGGCCAGCTTCATCCGCCATCTTGTTTCAAAATGGCGGCCATTTAAAAAAATTTTTAAAAAATTAAATTTAAAATGAGATACCAAAAAATTGGAAAATGAAAAAGAGTTTTTTCGTATGTGTTTGACCTTAATACAAAGATTCCGGAACAGGTTTTGTTTCGTCTATATCTAAAAAAATGGCTGAGTTATAACATTTTGAATTTCTATTGTGGCTGACATTTTAAAACGACCTGATTTTTGTCACGCGATAACAGGCGTATTTATGAACCGATTTGAATGTAACTTGGTCTGTACATAGTACATACCAATGTCTCGACCGAGTTCGTTGGCCAGCTTCATTCGCCATCTTATTTCAAAAGGGTTGCCATTTTTTTAAAAAAAATGTAATTTAAAATTTAAAATGAGGTATTAAAAAATTGGAAAATGAAAAAGATTTTTTTTATGTGTTTGGCCTTGATACAAAGATTCTGGAGCAGTTTTTGTTTCTGAAAATTTGTTCTTTTGTTTATATCTTAAAAAGTGGTTGAATTATAGCACTTTGAATTTCTATCATGGCTAACACTTTGAAACGATCTTGTATTTGTCTCGCGATACCACACGTATTCGCCTATTTCGATGGAAGAAGGCATGTGGATAGTATACATCAATATCTCGACCAAGTTCTCTGGCCAGCTTCATCAGCCATCTTGTTTCAAAATGGCGGCCATTAAATTAAAAAATATATATATTTAAAGTGAAGTGCTAAAAAATTAGAAATTGAAAAAGGTTTCTTTCTTAAGTATTTGACCTTGATATAAGGATTCAGGAGCATTTTTTGTTTGTTTTTATCTTAAAAAATGGCTCAGATATAGCAGTTTCAATTTCTAATGTGGGTGACATTTTGAAAAATCTGATTTTTTGCCTGCGACAGCACTCGTATATATCAACCGATTCCGATGTGAGTGAGCATGTGCACAGCAATTACTAAGGTCTCGACCAAGTTCACTGGTTAGCCTCATCCACCATGTTGTCTTAAAATTGCAGGCACTTTAAGAAATCGCCGAATTTGGCAGCCAAATATAAGTTACTTTAAATAAAAGCAGCTTGGATAAAGCTGACTATTTTCGCGAAATTCTCATTCATAATAATTTAGTATTGATAAAAATTAGTATTGAATCTCCTACAAACGGTTTTCACTTAATTGAGCTTCGTGTGTTTGAATAATATAAGTTGGCTTTTTTAAAATAAGGAATATGAAAGCTACCTCTTCCTCCCGGCACTGGCCGGAAGGACTTTTTATATATTTTATCGAGCAGAATGGATTCTTCAAAAGATGTTTACGACATCCCTCTTTTTGAAGGTGATGGAAAAGTTTTTTCGGTATGGAAACGAAGAGTAACGGTAATTTTTGCTGCTAAGGAATTGGAAAAATTTCTTGAAAATGAAGCGAATCCAGACAATGCCGCCGATGTCGTGAAAGCAAAAAAGGCTTACGCTTTATTATTATCATTATTAAGTGATCTTGCGCGATTGATGTTCTTGCGTCACTTCAAGATGAAAATACAGCTCATAAAATTTGGAATAAATTAGAACGCACTTATGATATAAAGCGTGCAGTGAATCAAATTTTAATTCCGAAGAGATTGGCAACGATTAAGAAAGATCGTACAGTTTCTATGAGAAATCACATTGATGAAATAAATAAATTAATTTCGGATCTTAAGCTGTCTGGGGCAGAAGTTAATGAAACGGATACCATTGTTTATATTTTGATGTCATTGCCACAGGAATTTGAAAATGTTAAGATTGCTTTAGAAAACCAACCGAATTCTGTTTTGACATTAGATTTCGTGACACAAAGATTATTAGATGCTGAAGCACTTCTTTTGGATTCAAAGAAAGAAAAAGTATATACTAAGGCTGCTCATAATACTGCATTTGTGTCGACCCGCAAAGAATTCTTTTGCAAAATTTGCAACTCTAAAGGGCATACAGCGAAATATTGTAGAAAAATAATTACTTGCCATTCTTGTGGAAAATCCGGACACATAAAACGTAACTGTAAAGCTGTTAAAAATTCAAATGAAGAAAAATTTGCCTCTTCAGCTGTTTCTTTTTTGAGATTTTGATAGTAATGTAAAGACTTGATTAATCAATCAATATCTGGATTGTGCCTTTTAATTAAAGAAAAATTGCTTAAAAAATGGACGGCAACAAACGCACGTCATATCAACATGAACTACTGTTAAGCTCTGGTATCTTGGCAGACGGCCTTGGAAGAATCTATTTCTGACCGGGAGTTTCAGGGTCAAAGGTTGCCACGTACAAGTGCGTAATTGGCGAGCGGTCAGTTCGCCAATTCCCGGAAATAGGGGTTTGCATATGCAGTACTAGTTTCGTACAGGTTTACTCTTATCTGTTATCTCTGAGTTTAGTATTTCAGGTCGAAGCGCATGCTTGAATTTGAAGCTGATCTCGAGTAATTAACATAGAAGATGAATATTGAAAAACAGGCAATATAGTCGAGCAAAAGATAGAAAATATCAGTTTTGTTGTAGGAGATGAAAATGACTCTGATACTTCAACCGAAACTGGCGAATCCGACATAAATTATGACACTGATTCTACCATAAGTGACACTGAAATGTGTAAGAAAAGTTTTTATACAAGTTTTAGAAAGATAAATCTCTTTCTGAACTAAAAAAAATAGTCCTTTTCAGGACTAAAAAAGCCCTTTCGGGGGCTAAGCTCTATTCAGGGCGAAAATTAAAAGAAAGAAGAACCACAAAACACATTTATTTATTTTAGATTAGAGTCCTGCGCGGGTCGGGTTCTACCTGACCCGAACCCGCAGATTCCATTTTAAGTCAATCCGCAACCCGATCCGAACCCGCAAAAATAATTTTCGGCAACACGCAACCCGACCAGAACCCGAGGTATATCAACCCGAACCCGCAATACTTCAACCCGCAACCTGAAACGAACCCGTAATGTAAGCAAATCATGTTTTAATACTATTATGTAAAATAATCTACAATTGTATCTTTAAGGACAGTTTTTTCAACGGACCGGGCTGATAAACAAAATAAACGGGCCGGACCGGAAAAAAAATTGAATGGCGTTGCCAGGCCGGGCCGATAACTATAAATAAGTGGGTCTACCGGCCCAATATAAATATTTAGACGAAGCCGATAAAATTATATACGGACCATGCCAAGCTGGGACCGAACTTTTAAGTTTTACACGGGACTGAACGGAACGGGGCGGGCCGTTCCCGGGCATGGAAATTCCGGCCCGTGTACACCTCTATTTCTCTAATACCATTTTTATATTTTACATAGAAGAATGAACAAACTATATTCTTTAATATTCAACTTCTAAATGGTATAAAACTAAAACTTTAATCTATATGCTTTAAAATTAGTTGCGGTTTCAAAAGTTCCACTTATAACGATACACCTTGTTTTACAGAATTGACCATCTGCCTTTAGTTCATCAGCCGTTATCAGTTTGAAAATTTTCCCGTCTAACATAGTGCATCGCGTATTACCACAATTAAATTATTAACTTGATATATTAGGCAGGAAGGACCATTTAGCGTTTTGCTGCATATTGTATTTTTAAAATACGGTAAAAATATAATGCGGTTTGTTATTTCGAAGACTCGTGAAAGGATCAGATGACTAAAGATAAAACAGACAGGCACACATTTTACTTTTTTGAAACTTTGATCTGGGGATGGGGTTTTAACTTAACTGCTGTTAAACTTTGATCTAGGCTTTTAACGTGAAAAAATATTTTCAACATTCTTTTAAAAAAGCGGGTCAACCCGAACCCGACCCGCAAGAGTAAAAGAGCCAACCCGAAACCGACCCGAACCCGAAAGAGTAAAAGTCAACCCGACTCGAACCCGACCCTCACCAAAAAAATTTAAAGTCAACCCGACCTGACCCGATCCGCAACGGGAAAATATAGCGCCATACACGACCCGAACCGCGGGTCGGGTCGGGTTCGGGTAAAAGCGTGTAACCCGACCGATGCAGGACTCTATTTTAGATCTTCGCCCTTCTCTTTTATTTATTCTGAAAATTTCTTCATAATATTGTATTAAGATATTTCTTTTCTATGAGCATCAATTCTTTCACTTCCTTTGAAATCGTCATTAAGAGACTTCATTAAGAATATGGCTATTGGCTATGTGCTTTTACAGTTCATTCCGATCACTAGTATCATTATTTTTATTATCAGAATCATAGCTTAAGTTTTCAAATACCATAATTATTAATAAAAGTATTGTTATTAGGAACGACCACAGCTAAACGATACATTTATATTTTTTTTACAAAATGCATTTCTATTTTACTATGCATTCTATATGATTGTCACCATGTAGGCTAACGCGCCAATTATGGATGCCATTCTCCCTTGTACATTACAACCTTTTACCGATTATCCAGAATAGAATCGTCCGAGTCTCTCCACTTGAAATGCCAAGATATCGGAGTGCCACAGTACATCAGTGTACTGGCGAACGCGTGCACAAGCTACGCCAGGAAAGGGAAGGTCGCCAAGCACAACCAGAATTGGCGAGGTATCGCTCAAATTTAACACTCCTTCCCGATATCAAGGCCAATTTTGATGAACACATAAAAAATTACAAAGAAATCATATACAATAAAAAATTATATTTTTAGCCAGTCCAAGTCCATCACGTAATTTTATAAACAAAATGCTAGACAGAGCTTTTGTGAAGATATCGGCAGTTTGTTGTGCTGATGGAACATATTCTAATTTTAAAATATTTTGCTCAACTTTCTCTCTAATGGAGTGAAACCGCACATCAATGTGCTTAGATCTACGATGGTGCTGGGGATTTTGAGCAAGTTTTATAGCACTTTGGTTGTCGACATACAAAATGGGAGTGCCATCATATCCTATTAACTCTTTGAACAGCAACTTGAGCCAAACAAGCTCATTAGCTACTTCACTAGCAGCAACATACTCAGCTTCAGTAGATGAAATTGCGGTACAGATGTCATATTCGCCCCATATTGGCGCGATTTTTTTCTGTCGCCAATATCATATAGGCAACACGTACTTAACTTGCGCCAAAGTGTCGTTATTTTGCTTGATGTGGTAACCCGGATTATGTTGCTTATGCTGTTGATATTTTCGCCAAATTGGCAACCGAAAAAAATCGCGCCAATATGGGGCGAATATGACATCTGTTCCGAAATTGCAACAGAATGTTGCAATCGAGACCACCAAGTTATTGCTGCATATGAATGAATCGAAACCATACCAGATGTTGAGCGTCTGGTCTTTTCATCACCAGCATGGTCTGCATCACTAAAAACTGAAAATTCTGTTTTTACTTGCGACTTGTACAGAAGACCAACATTGCTTGTGCCTCGTAAGTATCTGTAAATTCTTTTCACATGTTTCCAGTCTTCTTTTGTTGGTTTGCACAAAGCTCTTGAAACCAAGGCTACAGCAAATGCTATATCTGGCCTAGTAGCAAAACTGCAAGATATTGTAAACAACCTACTGCTTCTCTGTAGGGAACACCAGCCATAGATGAATCTCCTTCCTGAGATTTAGCCACATCACAAGGTGTAGACAGTGGTTTTGAATTTTCAAGCCTAAATCTTTGCAGTATCTTTTCGGTATACAAACATTGAGAAATAAAGATGTCACCATTATCTCTATGGTTAATTTGGATTCCTAAGAAAGAAGCAAGAGAACCATCAGTAATTTTGAACTCTTCTTTCAGGTTACTAATTAACTTCTCTATTTCTGAAATACTTGATCCAGCTACAAGACCATCGTCTACATATAAGGCCACTATCAGTATAGATGAGTCGTTTCTCTTTGTAAACAGACAAGGATCAGCATGTGATTGCTGAAATTTCAATTTCTGAATTGCTTGAACAAAACGTCGATTCCAGCAGCGTGGAGCTTGCTTCAAGCCATAAAGAGAGCGAACTAATCTGCACACACGGCCAGAACCATCATCAAAGACTTCTGGCTGTTTCATGTTGAGCTCTTTGTCGAGAAAGCCATAGAGGAATGCTGTTTTCACATCAAATTGATCTAGGTACAGATTTTGCGAAGCAGCAACACTAAGAACTGTGCGCAAAGTGTCGAATCTAGCTACTGGTGCAAATAAATCATCATAATCATAACCAGCTTTTTGCGAGAATCCTCTTGCCACAAGTCGAGCTTTAGCTTTACAGGGAGAACCATCAGTATTTGTTTTTATTCTGTAGACCCACTTGTTGTCAAGTATCCGTTTATTTTCTGGAGGTTCTGTAAGTTTCCAAGTTCCATTTTCTTCATGAGACTACAGTTCTTCTGTTATGGCTTCTTTCCACAGCTTAGATTCAGGTGACTTCACTGCTTCATCATAACAGGCAGGAGTTTCAATTCCAGTAAGTGTGCTTACAAAAAGTACATAATTTTCTGAGAGAAATTGTGGCTTCTTATGTTCTCGTTCAGGGTATCGTCTTCCAGGGTCAGGTTCTTCTTGGCATTCATCTTCATCACTCTTTTGGATACTTCCATTCTCTTCTTCTTCGGAGTGCACTTCACTAGAAGTTGTGACTTCAACACTCAACTGCTCATATGGGAATTCATCACAAAATATAATATTGCAGCTTCTTTCCACTTTATTTTTAGAAGGTATAAAAACTCTATATCCATCATGAGCTTCATATCCAACAACCAGTCCTTCTACAGACTTTTTATCCTACTTTTTGCGTCTTTGTTTTGGTTCATGTACATAGCATTTTGTACCAAATATTCTTAGACGTTTCATGTTGAAGTTTTCTAACTTTCCATGCCACAATTCATACGGAGTTCTGTGTTCTACTGGAGTTGGACCTGTGTGATTTAACACGTAGACAGCAGTATTACATGCTTCAGCCCATAACTTCTTTGGCAATTCCTTTTGATGAACCATAGCTCTTGCAGCTTCCACAATGATGCGGATCTCTCTTTCAGCAGCTCCGTTCTGTTCAGGCGTCTCAACCATTGCCAAACGCAGATCAATACCACGATCATTTAAAATCTTTTTCAGACAATGGTTGTCAAATTCTTTGCCAGAGTCGCAACGTATCTGTTTAACTGTATGTCCAGCAGTCTTTGCTTCATTAAGGAAGGTCTCTATCCAATTTGGTACTTCACTCTTTCCTTTCAGGAAAAATACTCTTCGAAATTTTGTATAATCATCTTTCAAAACTAACATAAAACGCGAACCACCAACTGAGTCTTCTTCCATTGGACCAGCAAGGTCAGCATTGATTTGTTCAGCAGGCTCTGTTGGTCTAACAGGTCTTGAGTGGAACGACTTTCTTTGGGATTTGCCGTATACACATCCTACACAAAATTCAGAGTTCTCACTAGATAAAGAAACGCCCTGTGTTTTAAGAAACTTTATACAGTGTTTCTTGTTCTGATGTGCCATTCTTTCATGCATCACTTGAAGAGTATCACTAGTACTTGAAATAAGAACGGTTGCTGGTTTTCTGGGATTTTTCGTATGCATTTCCATCACAAATAGACCATTTTCTGATTTTTGAGCAACTGCAATGGTTTGATTACCATTTTTCATCAAACAAAATTTGTTTTTAAATGCAACATTTAATCCTTTACTTAGAACATGAGAAATGGAAAACAACTGATATTTTAATTCAGGTACATACCAGACATCTGTTTGGTGATTTTCCTGCCATTTACCAGCCACACGAGTTTTCACATTAATTTGTCCAGAACCATAGGCAATAAGTTTCTGAGCTCCTGCAGCATTGACTACTTCTGGGACAGCAAATTTCTTGAAACTTTCAAATATAGAAGAGTCAAATGTCATATGCTGAGATGCTCCAGAATCAGCAATCCAGCTTTTGTCATCCTGTGAAATTGTACATGGCATGGCTACACCAGATGAGGAAGGAAGTGTCTTGTTTTTATTTTGAGGACAGTTTATTCGTTTGTGTCCAGAAAATCCACACTGAAAACAAGTAATATTTACATTCAAAGGCTTCTTACTGTGCCATTTCTTCGGTTTTAATTTACTTCCTCTTGAATATTTGGCATTTGAATCATCTCTTCCATAATTTGGCAACGGCGCTTGCCGACTGGATTGAATTTGCAGGGCTGTACTTTCACATTGTTGTTGCTCTATTTGTTGCTCAAAAGCACATAATCTTTCAGTTAATAGTTCGATCGATCGATCTTTCAACGGAATTCCATCCCATACAGTCTTAAATGCGATGTATTCTTGAGGTAGCATCGAAATAATTCGAAAGAGTAACATTGCTCCGGGAACTTCACATTTTAAAATACGCTGCAATTCATCGTTTGCTTCAATAAAAATATTTTGACTTCTACTTATAAAGGATGCAATATTCTCACCTTGTTTCCATTCCAGATGAAAGAAATCAGTCCATAAACGATCGAGTCTATGCGTCGATGATTTATCATAAATCGCGACCAACTTTTCATATGCATCTTTTGCTGTTGAACACGTTTTAATGTAATCAAAGTTCATGTCATCAAGTGCCTGGGAAATAAATAAAAGTGCCTTTGCATCGGCCAATTCAAACTTCTTTTTCGCTTCTGCTAAAGCGGCAGCATCATTGTATCCATCCGTTATTTCCGGCAAAGTCTTTTCTCCTGTCACATGACTCAGCAAATCGTGCGTTTTTAATAATAATGACATGGACATTTTCCATCTAGTCCAGTCTTTTGCCAATTCCAATTTTTCAATAGTGAACTTAAAGTCCATTGGTGCCATTTTTAAATTTCAATTTGGAGTACACAACACGGGACGAAAAGAAATGGCGCGACGCTTAAATTCGATGGCTTAAAGTTCAAATAAATACGGCATATTTCGTAGAAGGAACGTTGCTGGAGGCCATAACCTTTTGAGATTTTGATAGTAATGTTAAATAAAGACTTGATTAATCAATCAATATCTGGATTATGCCTTTTAATTAAAGAAAAATTGCTTAAAAAATGGACGGCAACAAACGCACGTCATATCAACATGAACTACATCAGTGTACTGGCGAACGCGTGCACAAGTTACGCCAGGAAAGGGAAGGTCGCCAAGCACAACCAGAATTGGCGAGGTATCGCTCAAATTTAACACTTTTGTTGCTGGAAGCATTAAAAAGAATGAATTTATAGTAGATTCCGGAGCAACTTCCCATATGTGTTCTAATGAGAATTATTTCGCATCCTTAGTACCTTCTTCAGGAACTATTAAATGCGCATCGAAAACAACGAATCTTGAAATCAAAGGTATTGGAAATATTAATGGAAAACTGTCAAATGGAATGGAAATTACTTTAAAGGATGTGCTTTATGTTCCAGACTTAAACGGGCAACTCATTTCGTTAGGAAAATTGAAAGTGCAAATTATACAGTTATTTTCAAGAATCAAAAAGTATTTATCGAAAAAGGGAGAAACCGTTTTTACTTTGGTGAACGTGATTTGAATGGACAATACGTAAGTGACTTTGTCCCTGTTTACGAAACCGTTCTTACTTCAAAGGAAAATCATTGTGATATCTGGCATCGTAGACTTGGTCATCCGAGTGACAAAGTATTGAAAGATATGAAGCTTCCGGTACCTGATTCTTTTTGTGATATTTGTGCTCGGGCAAAACAGAGTGCAACACCAATGGGAAGAGGACCAAGAAAAAGAGAAACCAAGCCAATGACTTTGATTCATAGTGACATTTGTGGACCTATTTTTCCGACAACTTTTTCTGCGAGTGCTATTTTATGACTCTTATCGATGATTTTTCTCGTTTTACTGAAGTACGTTTACTGAAACATAAAAGTGAAGTCTCAGAAGAATTAAAAATGTTCTTAAAATCCAACCCTACAGTGAAGAAAATTAGATGTGATAACGGGAAGGAATATTTTTCTAATGATTTAGTGAATTTTACTAGAGATCTTGGTATAGTGATCGATCCCGCTCCTCCATACACGCAATCTTTGAATGGAGTAGCTGAACGCTGCAATAGGTCGCTTCTGAATATAGGACGTGCTTTGATTGCTGAATCAAATTTACCAAAGGCTTTTTGGGCTCAAGCTATCCTTTCAGCAGCTTACTTGAAAAACCGAATGCCAAGCAGCATTATTGAGAACAAAACTCCGTACTTCCTGAAATATGGAGAAGAAGCCGATTTCAAGCACATACGTGTTTTTGGATGCAGTGCTTACATGTTAATTCCTTCCGTTCATCGAAAGAAGCTTGACGATAGGTCTAAACAAATGATCTTCATTGGTTATTCTTCAATGGGATATAGATTACTAGATCCTGAAACGAAACGCATAACTGTATCAAGAAATGTGAAATTCGATGAAGAGAAAAAGGAAAATGTTCAGTCGAAACAATACATTCTAGAAAATTCAGAACCAGTCGATAATGAAATTGATCCAGATGTTCTAGAAAATATGAGTGAGGAATTAGATGATCCTGAAGAGAAAGAAGACAAAACAAGAAAATCTGAAAGATTTAAAAAGCAACCTGTACGGCATCCAGATCCTGAAGTTTACGAAGCATTACTTTGCCAACAAGAAACATTAACGTTTGATCATATCAAATCCCTCCCTAGTGATGAACAACGCTTGTGGAAAGAAGCTATGGACGCGGAGATTGAAAGTATGAAAATCAACGATGTCTGGGATCTTGAAAAATTACCACCTGACAAACGACCTATTTCCTGCAAATGGGTATTTACCATCAAAAGAGATGGTCGACATAAGGCGAGACTCGTAGCTCGTGGATTTATGCAAAAAGAAGGGCTAGACTATAGTGAAACCTTTTCCCCTGTAATAAGTATGCCAGCTTTACGTTTGGTTCTTATTTTGATTTTAAATGAAGACTTATATGCATTTGTGTTAGATGTTAAAACAGCGTTCCTGAATGGTAAGTTAAATGAACTTGTTTTTATGGATCAGCCGCAAGGCTATGATGATAAAAGTGAACGAAAGTGTAAACTTAAAAGAAGTTTATATGGTCTAAAACAAGCCCCACGACAATGGTTTGAAAGGTTTCATGAATTTATTTCAAAGTTAAATTTTAAATCTTGTGATAATGAACCTTGTATTTTTATTCGGTATAATAATGATCATAAAATAATTATTGCTTTGTATGTAGATGATATGTTAATTGCAGGTTCAGATGTAAATGAAACTAATGTAGTTATTTCCCTATTATATAAACAGTTTCATATGTCAAAATCGGAAAGTGTTTCAGAATTTCTAGGTATTCAAATGAAATTCAATTCTGATAGTTTAATAATGGATAAAGAGTCTTACATAATTAAATTGTTAAGCAAGTTTAATACGCTAGATTGTAAACCCAGTGACATTCCTATTTCTCCTAAGTCCACCCCATCTGATTTCAAAAATGGTAAACCTTTTAATGGCCCATATCGTGAACTTGTAGGTTGTTTATTATATTTAGCTTATATTTCTCGACCTGATATTTTGTATGCTATTAACTGTTTAAGTCAATTGCAAGAAAATCCTTCTGAAATTGCATGGAAAGCACTTAAGAAAATCTTAAGATATTTAAAAGAAACATTGTCTTTAAAACTTGTGTATAAAAAGCAAAATTCTGATCCTAAATTATCCATGTATGTTGATGCTGATTGGGGGGCTAACACAAATGACCGCAAATCAGTAACAGGTTATATTTTAATGTTTTGTAACATGCCTGTTCTGTGGTGTAATAAACAAAAATCAGTTGCTTTATCGTCAACTGAAGCTGAAGTCATTGCTTTAACTAAAAGTTTGCAAGACTTGTTAAGGTTTAAAAATATTGCTAGTGAAATTGTAAATATTAAGGATTTAGTAATTTTTGAGGATAATCAATCATGTATAAAATGTATCAGTAATGAGAGTAATTATGGTAGAATGAAACACATCGATATCAAATTGAAATTTGTTCGCAATATTATAAAAGAAAATAACATCAAAATTGAATATGTTCCTACGAATATGCAAATTGTTGATTTATTTAGAAAGGCATTACCTAAAGTTAAATTTTATGAACTATTATTTCTTTGTTGTTTGTACAAGTAATGTTTAAATTGTGTCACATTATTATTAATGATTGATTTCAAGAAATTTCTTTATTTTCTGATGTAATGCTAGATTATGGGCGGGTGTTGAAAATAATCATAGCGTTACATTAAATTCTTATTAATTTCTTTTTGTACAACTATGTTTATTGTGATTGGTTGTTCAATGTAGCTTTCTTTCACGGCCGCCAATTCCCCGACATGGGCCTTGCAAAATCTATAAATACCTGTAAATTTTCTGTTTTCTTTCAGTATGTTTGTGTAATTGTTCTTGTTAATATCAAATATACTCAATTCGATCCACGCCTTTATGTCTGCCTTTTATTTATTTCAACAGCGATTAATGGGTTAAAATTAACCTTACACCTAGCGAAAAAAATAGCATAAACCTGACTTGTGATCCGCAGCTCGCGTTCGGGTAAAATCAGGTTACCCGACCCGATGCAAGACTGTTAACCTGACCCGAAACGAAAAAAAGAAACGTCAACCCACCTCGATATGTGCCACGTGTCGGGTCGCGTCGCTTTTTTTAAAAATCCCGTTGCACGACCCAATGCAGACTAGAGATGAGATGGGCTCAGCCCGGTCCCGACACAGGCTCGGGCTTTATTTTTATTCTAGTCTTCGGGCTCGGACTCATTCTTTCTGAAACCGGAAAATTTTATTTATGCATGAATAGAAAAAATTAAAAGAACTCTTTTCCCCCTTAAAAATTACTTATTCCTTTTCAAATCATTGTATTGTTTTTTTGATCAGAATTAAGGGGAAACAGAAATTGTGTTTTTCTGTTTTAGTTATTAGAATAGAATGCTATTTTTTAAAAAAATGATTAGTCATATATACAGATTTATTTTTGGCATTGCCGACGACGACGGTCCGACGATACGGTGCCACGAAAGAGGCGGGAATAATTAATTTGTTTTTAGTTCGATTTTCGTTTGTGGCTGAGGTTATTTTGCAACTGGATTTATTTATTTATTATTATTATTATTTAGAGATCTAACACAAAGAGAATATTTTCTTCTGTTTATAGTTTGCGGTTTGCGAATAATTTAGAGTTCTATTGTACGGTTTTCATATGGAAATAACTTGAGTGATTATTATATCTACTATTATGAACTCTGCTGATGCTGAAGCTGTACGCTGCAATTTACGAAGTCACTTTCAGTCGTAAGCAAATTTAATTACCATATTATTCGAGAAAAATCAATCAAGCAGTATTTCCTCTTTTCCTGTAAAAGCACCGGGTCATTGAAATGTTTAATTTAAGATTATTTTCAGGGTCACCCCAATCCCGAAAGATTGTTATGAGGAAGGAATTGGTTATAGTTAAAAATGTGCACCTTTTTAGAAAATTTATTAATGTTCTTCCATTATTCGCTATTTCATGCATTTATTCATGAAACACACTTCATTAACATGCCCATAAGATTTTCTTATTAAAAGAGAAAAGATATGAGAATCTTTTTTTAAGTATGAAGTACATTTTTATTTGATACCAAACTTTTCTTTTGATAATATTAAATTAAAATTTTCCTTTAACAGTCATTTCTATGTAAAAAGTAATTTACAAATGATAATTACATTTGAAACATTTTTTTAAATATTATGCAATTTTTTACAATTGCATATTTTCGGTATCGGGCTCGGGCTGTGATGGCACAAAATGTTTCGGGCTCGGGTGGGCCCGGGCTCTGGAAAAAAAAGAGCCCGAACTCATCTCTAATGCAGACTTTTCCTGATACCAAATGTTTTGCAAATTTCTGAATTCTGTGGAATTTAGATCACAGTCTGAAAAGGAATGCAGAAAATTAAGGAAATTTTTTACTCACAGAAAATCATTGGTGAAAATTTCATATCCCTATGAATCACAAAATTTGCAAACTTCTTGACGCGTTGACTATGTTTATGTGCTGATTATTTCGTGACCGACTGAATTTCACGATTTTTTCCCCCGTCGATTTGACGAAATTCGCGATTTTTTCCCGTGATCGATTCACGAAATTCACAATTTTTCCGTCACCATTTGTCAAAATTCACGATATTTCTGGCGACGGTTAACGAAATTCGCTATTTCTATCCGAGATATTTTGACGAAATTCGCGATTCTTTTCTACGGTCATTTGTTGAAATTCGTTTTTTTCTTCTCGCAGCCGACTGACAAAATTTGCGATTGCTTCGCGCGATCGTTTGACGAAATTTTTGAATTTTTTGCGCGATTCTTTGACTAAATTCGTGTTTTTTATCCGAAACCTTTGACAAAATTCTCGTTTTTTTCCTTAATAGATATTCGAAATTCACAATTTTTTTGCACGAGTATTTTTTTTTATTTTATTTATTTATTTATTTATTTATTTTTTTAGACCTAATGTTGAAATCTGCATTTTTTTCCCCCGCAACCGATTAGCTATAATCGCTGTTTGTTTCCACGATCTTTGCAATATTTTTTCACGATCCGTTTAAGAAGTAATATTTTTTCCGCGACTCATTTGCCAAATTGACTATTTTTTCAAGTTCAATTGGCAAAATTCAAGATTTTTTTTTCGCGGTCGATTGGCGAGTTGATTTCGCGTAGCTCCGCAAAAAGAAAAAAAAAAGAAAAAGAAAGAAAAAAATTACTGCGGTCTTTCACGAAAATTAAAAAAATGTTCCTGGAAGAATCCCATGGTTTTAAAAGACGTTAAGAGGGCGAAATCCCGTACGCTGTTTCAAGTCCTTCCCCTAAAAGAAAACTTTGTTCCAACTTCCAAGAAACTCTTGAAATGGCTCCCCACCCCTGCAGCAAAACCTGCAAAGAAGTCGTCGAAAGGTCAGGAAAAAAAAAAACTCCATTTTAAACAGGTCTCCTTATTAGCAACTGTAATTATATGGTGTTTTTTTTTTTTCAAAGAAAAGCGATTTTTTTTTTCTGTTTCCGAAAGAATTCTTTTTTGACAGGTTTCATTTTCACAAGTTTTACAGTAAAAATACTTCAGAGGTTTACTATAGAAAGGATGTTTTAACAGCCTTAGATATACTTGTAAAATGGAAACTGTCTCTAACGGAGTACTGTCTTAAACGGAAAATCTTAGTATCTTGAAAGTATACCTGCTAAGATGAAAACCTGCTTAAAACGGAATTGTGACTCGGTTTTTGTTCGGAAGGAAGTGGATACCCCCCCCCCGAACCTCACCCTTGGCTATGCCACTGTCCTCAAAGAAAACTTTGCCCCCCCCCCCCCCCAAGAAAGTTCTGAAATGGCGCCCCTGGGCGGCGCTCGGACAAAGCGACGACGCGACAATTTTGTTTAGTTATTCGTTGATTTATCGAGCTTGAAGTTTGGTTTTTATTTATTTTGAGCATTGTTTTTCTGTTTCTATTAATATGAGTGACCAACCAGGACCATCGAAAAGACTCAGTGCAATGCCGAATCGTGCAAAAAAAAGTATAAAAAGTACAGATGTGGATGAGTTATTACTGTATTCGGACGACGACTTTTATGCATCAGGGAGTGATATCGATAGTATAAACTATAAATTTGTTGATAGTGAAAGTGACTCGGAATCCGAAGAACTAATAAAAAAGTAAAAAACATTTCGCCACCACACGAAATTCTAATTTTCAGCTTGTCCAAAGATAATGAACGTGTTACTCTAATTTCCTGTCTACAGAGGAGGCCCGAGCAAAAGTTGGTAGCTTGGGGAAACTATAATGGCAAAAAAGTTGAAAACTCTTGAAAAAGACTGTAAATTTTAATTAGAACACTAGATGGCAGCACTGTTCCTGAACAATTTATTCATTAGATTTCTCTGCTTTGGCAGACATTCTCTTTTCACTGGTTCAACTAACGCGAAACCAGAGTTGAATTCAGACACTTTCTCCGGGAGGGATTTCTGTTCCTCCGGAGGGGGGATTGAAGGTTGACCATTGGTTGACCATTGGACCATTGAAAACACAAAATCTCAAATCTTCCGGGGGACATCTCATTGTTCCGTGGGGAGGAATGTCCCGCCCCCGCCCCCGCGCGGGTCACCCCCTGAATTCAACACTGGGCGAAACTTTTTGGCACATTTACGGACTCATTTCTAAACGAAAAGAATGACACTTACAGGCATAAAAATTGAAGTGATAATCGATAATAATAATTGAGCAGTTTTTTTTTTTCGATAAATGAATTACAATTTGAGTTATAAGCAATTGTTGTTTACACATGTCAGGTTTTTTCTTTTCCTAATGGTAACTCCGTTACAGAATAGAAAACCTATTAACTAATTAGTTGATTGTTTCGACCAATTTTTCCGAGTATCATCACACCTTTGGCGTTTACATGATAATGCACTCTTTCTGTCGAATACAACATCATTTTCACCATGAGTACCATTCATCCCATCCGAGATGAGAGCGTCATTTAAGCAACTGATTTAATTTGCCTGAGTTTCATTAATTATTTATTATAATTGATTGCAAATGATGTAGTTTTCAGAAATATTTTATTTTGTGCATATCAAGAATTTTTAAGTAAATAGTAGGATTTCAGTCTATCTGGGTGTAGGACTAAGAGTAAGTAAATATGGCATCATCACTGGCATAGTTATAATAGACGCTTGCAATATGACGACAGTCATAACGTTTTGGTTGGAAACTGACTCCAAACAAACGGTTGCTATGCTTCATTTCTTTTTAAATATAAATAGTACAAAATGTTACCTCTACATATCAAGTATTAAAACACTTAGGCGTAAGATATAGATATAAGGTATAGCTATAATGCAGAAACAAAATAGAAAATGCAACATAGCAACCGTTTGTTTGGAGCCAGTTTCCAACCCAAACGTCATGACTGACGTCACGACTGAAACATCTATAAAATAATATATATTTATGAATGAAAATTCATCTTTTGTTTTACGAATGGCGTCATTTTCCCCATCAGAAACATTTCGCTTTACCTATTACTTACTATGACAGATTATTTACTCTTATTTTATTTACACAGATTACTTACTATTATTTTTCAATCAATAATCACTGTTCTGCTCTCCTGCAATAAGTGCGTATTTAAATAATAAAACAGTATCATTATAATATGTTTAAATTTATGATAACCATTGACTTTTTTCAAAAAATATGACGCCATTTTCACAGGTAGAATCGCTCTTCTGATTGGTGGAATGTGATAAGGCAAATTTTATTTATGAGAGAAAACCTTAACCTTGATTGCCACCATTTTGAAGAAATTTCATAAATTTAAATTAAAATATAACAATGGAAATATTTTTAAAAATAGCTAGTGCGGGCTCATCTACAAATGAACAGCTTTAATTAAATACATATATATATATCAAATTTGTTTCAGCGGAAAACGTAGAACAGATAGATGACTTAAAAAACAGCCTTTTTAAAAAAAATATTTAGACTTGGTGAACAATAGAGCTATTACATAAATGTTTGGCTTAGAGAAGAAGCCTAACGAATCCGACTAATTTATGCCACATCCGCGCTTCATATGGCATTTTTATTGAAGTGTTCCATTAGATTTTAAAACACGTGAAAGACAATAGATGGCAGCACTACAAATGTTATATCCAAATTCTTAAACTAGATGGCAGTACTACAGTTGCATTTCCCGGAATCCAGTAGAGCTCTGCACGCAGTGGTGTCGACGAGGGGGGACGGCGTCCCCTCACTTTTTTTTTAATCTCAAGCGTCCCCTTATTTTATATTTTCAAGGAGGACGCAGACTTTCCAAACTTATTAATTTAAAAAAAAAATGAACACACCAATAAATTAACAATTTTAGAAAAAAGGTATCGATTTTTAATACTTTTGAACAAAGTTGAAAAGTGTTTACTGTGCTGTTTCACCTATTCACATTTTGATTTCTGTAAGTTTGCTTGAATTGCGGCAAATTTTTATGTATATTTTTTAGGTTCAATGTTGTAGATCACTGTTGTAAATTATGTGTATATCACCAGTATTTCGTTTACGCGAAAACAAAAAAGAGTTCTTTCATATTACGCTTTATTGGCAGCAATTGTTTGAAATAGACATTTATGAAGTTATAATATTTTAAATATAACGAAAAAGACATTTGAAATTCGTTACATGTTCCCTATCGGAAATAGCATTTATCGTTCGTTTAACGGAACATTAAAAAATATCTATGATCCTTTAACGATAATTATTTGAAATGCATGGAAAACTATGGGAAGCGATATTATGGAAAACGGTGTGCGAAATATTTATAGTACTTTTACAAGGCCACACAAAAGAATCCATCACTTTGCCTTCTATGGGTTCAGTTGCTTAAACGTGTCTTCAATTATATTATCAGTGCTAGGTAGTTTAATGTAGTAAATTTTGTCCTCTGCTATTTCTGAATTTTTTGTGATTTTTAATACGATTTTCATTGAATTTAACGTTTTTCCGCATTCCGTGGCGATTTATTTGACACTCGGAAGAAGAATTCGGTTACAATGCTTTAGCCCGCTATAGTAAATTTTGTCCATTGCGATTTTTAAACTTTTAACGATTTTTCGAGTTTTTGGCGTTTTGCGAGAATTTTTCCGCATTAATAAATTTTTTGAAATCTTTTACAGTCACCGAAAAAGAATAAGTGGACCAAAGGGGGTCTTTTTTCTACAAAGGGAACTTTAGGGGCGAAAGAGCACCATTTGGCTGCTCTGCATTATGCATTTTATGTATTTTTTAATATTATGCTCAACATGGTATGTAAAGGATATTTGTATACAGAGTCACACAAAAATATTCAAATACACTACCATCTATAGCCGGATATTTCTTGAAATGCGTTTTGCAGCTGGTTTAAATTTTAGTGTTTTATGTGATGCGCGTATAATTATTAATTTTTATATATGGCCACTCAAAATAGTTCAAATGAATATAAGCAATATTCCTTTATATAATATAGCCTTTTATAAGCAATTATTGCTTGATGTGTGTTTAAACTGAACGGAATTTTATTTTTGATAAAAAATGCTACTCATGCTTTTTCATCACACTTTATTGCACTAAAATCGATTTTAAAATTATTTGTGAATAATTAATATATTGACCGGTATACAGGGTGTATCATAAAGATTGACACGCGCTTTAATTTTTTACCTTTTGAGGTAAGTGGGTAATGCAAATTATAACAAGTTGGAAATTGCTCGTCAAACGTGGCAAATGAGGTGCGTTCGTACTATAACTAGTTTTATAAATATTTTTTGACCGCATATTGTACTGAATGTATATTTTAGTGCACTTCAATAAGTGCATATCCATTTCATTCTGTTCGAAAGGCTGTGACATCATTAAAATGCACTTGAAATAGTTTTTTTTTTTTTTTTTTTTTTTTTTTTCTTATTGGCCGTCATGTAACGGAAAACTTTTGATTGTCCCTGTCATAAAACTATTCATCCGATTTTCATAAAATTTGAAATGACTCGACAAAATTTTGCAACAATTATATATTTAAAGTTCCAGACCATTCGGAAGGCTGTAACATCATTAAAATGCACTTGCAATAATTTATTCCCTTTGACCGTAATGTAACAGAAAACTTTTGACTGTCCCTGTCATTAAACTATGCATCCGATTTTTATAAAATTTGAGATGACTCGACAAAATTTTGCAACTATTATATATTTAAAATTTCAGACCATTCGGTTGGGTAGTTTTTGTTTTGTTATATGCGGACAGACGGACTGAACGACGACTATAGGTGCTACGTATTTATATAATTACGAACGCACCTAAAACTGCTTAAAATAATATTGAAATACTATGACAGTGAAATAATATTCTCGTTAATTCTTTAAAAAATGCTTACAGTTTTTTTTTAAACTTTTATACGAATCTTCTATTCAAAATTTGTCAGTTATATATATTTTTACTTTCTTCTATCTTTACAAGAAGAAAGTATTGGTTTCATGAAAATTTTCGACGGATTTACTCGTTTTATGGGTCAGAGATTCCAAAAAACATGTTTTTACAAAATGTCTGTCTGTCCGTCTGTCTGTCTGTATGTGACACAAATTTTGTGGGCGCTCTATCTCAAGAACTAATGCACGGAATTTAATAAAAATTTATATTCAGGTAGTCCCTGATATAGATTGGTGCTGATTAGTTTTTGGTGTAAATCGCCCTGCAGGTGGCGCTGCAATGTAGCATTTTGCAGGATTTCCGCAAAAGCTCTATCTCAAGAACTAATGCACGGATTTTTATAAAACTTCAGATTCCTTTAGTCCTTGACATGAATGGATGCTGTTTACGTTTTGGTGTAAATCTCCCAACAGGTGGCGCTGCTATGCTGCATTTTGCAGGATTTACACTATTTTCGCAGTAGCTCTATCTCAAGAACTAATGCACATATTTTCATCAAACTTCGGATTTTGTTAGTCCTTCACATGAAATGATGCTGACTACGTGTTGGTATAAATTGCCCAATAGGTGGCGCTGCTGTGCTGCATTTTGAACTATTTCCTCAATAGCTCTATCTCAAGAACTAATGCATGAATTTTCACCAAACTTCAGATTTAAGTATAACTTGATTAATATTGCTGCTGATTATGTGTTGTTGCAAATCACTCAACAGGTGGCGCTTCTATGCTGCATTTGTCATGATTTGCGCAATACCTCTATCTCAAGAACTAATGCACGAATTTTCCTCAAACTTCATATTCAGTTAGACGTTGACATAAGTTGGTGATAATTTGGTTCTGGTGTAAATAACCCAATAGGTGGCGCTGCTATGCTGCATTTTGTGGGATTTACACGATTTCAGCGACAGTCATACCTCGAGAACTAATGCACGGAATTTCATATTTTTAGAATTCTCATGATGAACACAGATTGCCATTTAATTTGGCACTGAGATAGTGAATTTTGAAGTATTAACAAGTATGAGATAGAAGAAAGTTTTGTGATGGCCACAACATACTAGTTTTCTTTTGCTATAACAAAATCATTTAAAAACTACTAACCTAATTCTTTAAAATTAAAAAATGAAGAAAGAAAGCTGACATATAACTTTTTCGAACCATTTAAATATTATTTCACCAGTGAAAATTGGAAGAGTATATATAATCGCGATAGCATTTTCAGAAAAAAATTAAATAATAACAAGCATAAAAAGAAAAAAAAATGCATTGCAAGAATATTTAAATAAAAAGCTACACGGGCTGCTATTGTAAAGGGACAATGTAGTTTTAAAGCTTAGAAACACAATTTAAACTAGTATGTTGTGGCCATCACAAAACTTTCTTCTATATAAATCACGTCAATTAAATCATTTGAATAGTCAAAGAAATTATATCAATTTATTCATATAAAAGTATACCTGAATTTGAAGTTTGATGAAAATTCGTGCATTAGTTATTGAGATAGAGCTGTAGGTGAAATTCTAAAAAATGCAGCATAGCAGCGCCATCTGTTGAGCGATTTGCACCAAAACACAAACAGCACTAATTCATATTAAGGTATACCGGAATCTGAAGCTTGATGAAAATCCGTGTATTAGTTCTGGAGCTAGAGCTACTGTGGAAATCACAAAAAATGCAGCACAGCAGCGCCACCTGTTGAGCGATTTATACCAAAAGGAACAAAACATCAATTCATGTCAAGGACTAACTGAATCTGAAGTTTGATAAAAATCCGTGCATTAGTTCTGGACATTGAGCTATTGTGGAAATCGATAAAAATGCTGCATAGCAGCGCCACCTGTTGAGCGATTTACAGCAAAACATAAACAGCAGTAATTCATATCCAGGTATACCTGAATCTGAAGTTTGTTGAAAACCCAAGCATTAGTTCTTGAGATAGAGCTACTGCGGAAATCACAAAAAATGCAGCATAGCAGCGCCACCTGTTGAGCGATTTGCACCACAAGGTGCAAAACGCAACTCATGTCAAGCACTAACAGAATCTGAAGTTTGATGAAAATCCGTGCATTATTTCTTGAGATAGAGCTATTACGAAAATCGTGTAAATGCTGCAAAATGCAGCATAGCAGCGCCATCTGTTGGGCGATTTGCACCAAAACGTTACCAGCACTAATTCATATCAAGGATTAATTGAACCTGAAGTTTTATAAAAATCCGTGCATTAGTTCTTGAGATAGAGCAAGTTCAGAAATCGCGAAAAATGCAGCATAGCAGCGCCACCTGTTGGGCGATTTACACCAAAAACTAATCAGCACTAATTTATATTAGGGACTACTTGAATATAAATTTTTATTAAATTTCGTGCATTAGTTCTTGAGGTAGAGCGCCCACAAAATTTGTGTCACATACACACAGACAGACAGACAGACAGACAGACTCACAGAGTCACAGACAGACATTTTGTAAAAACATGTTTTTTGGAATCTCTGACCTCTAAAACGTGTAAATGCGTCGAAAACCGGAAGTCGAAAATTTTTACGAATCCAATACTTTCTTCTTGTAAAGATAGAAGAAAGTAAAAACAATAATAACTGGCTAAGAATTCTCTACCTGTATTTCTTCAGCTCCAGTAACAGGAACAGAAGCTCTTCTAAAAGCGCATTTGTAAATATTTTAGATTTCTTTGTCACTGATATTGTTGAGGGCATCGATTATCTTTTATTTAAGGGGTTTTGTACCTTTTAAACGCATCGAAAATTAATGAAAAACTTCAAAGTTTGAATTAGTGTATCTTCAAAGCCTTTTTATGTATAAACATAAAATTTTGGGTATTGATTAAACAGATTATGCTTTGTAACATGCTACCATTAGAAATTTATTAACCCTTTACAGAATTTGTGTATTGTTGAAATAAAAATAGCTCTTTTTTTACGCCATAAGTCATTGCGCGCATGATATCTTGAGAAAGTATGTATGGATTGGCATGAAATTTGGTAAAGATACTAAACATATATGTGTGTTTAAACTGATCAACTTTTAGGCTAAAATTATTTCATTAACTATATGAAAAAAATATTTTCGTAAAAAAAATAAAAATTTTGTATTTTTAATGAATAAAAATAGTCATAACTAAAAATATTACCATTGTAAATACTTAAAAGTAGATAATTTTAAACACACATATTTGTTTAGTATATTTACCAAATTTCATGACAATCCATATATATATTTTCAAGATATCATGCGCGCAATGACTTATGGGGTAAAAAAAAGAGCTATTTTGATTTCAATAATACACAAATTCTGTAAAGGGTTAATAAATTTCTGTTGGTAGTATATTACAAAGCATAATCTGTTTAATCAATATCCAAAATTTCATGTTTATACGTAAAAAGGTTTTGAAGATAGACTAATTCAAACTTTGAAGTTATTCATTACATTCCGTCGCGTATAAAAGGTACAAGACCCCTTAAGGTCAGCTGCATATGCTTATCACCTCCGTTACATCTTTCTTGTTATACTGCGTAGCTTTTCGAATTTGTTATTACAGCCATCGTCCTCCCCCCCCCCCCCCCCCGCATATTCTCTACCTTACTTTAAGCGTTTTTGCATCCTACATTGCCTACTTATCTTCAACAAGTAAAAAGTAAATCAAAGTAAAAGTAGAAGGCCATCAATTCAAATAAATTTCTAATTAGAGTATATTTTATTCTTGTTAATAATGTGGTAACATTCATTGCGTCGAATCACACATTTAAATTTTAATCCTATTTCATTCTTTCAATCAGAATAATTACACGTTAAAAATAACTTCTATGTCAAATTTAAAGTTTCTAGCCCTGATAGTTTCAGAAGAATGGCAATTTTAGAAGGTTTATAGCTTATTTCATAACTAAAAAATTCTAAATTTTTAAAAGCCGTTCTTCATGAGCATTTACATGTTAATAATTACCACTATATTTATTTTCAAGTTTCTTGTAAAAATCAGCTTCAGACAAATCGCAATGAGACGATTTTCAAATCAATTCATCGTAATAAAATTTGAATAAAAAAATAAAGTTTTACGCGAGCATGTAAGTCCTGAAAATACATAAGTGCCATGTTTAAAGGTTCTTGAGAAATCGTGATGAAACTGGAATTTTAGAATGTTCCTTCCGCATTTCACACCGTTAAAATTCTAATTTTTTTGAGCAAGTATTGCATTTGCACATTAGAAGTAACTTAGTTACTAATTTAATGTTTCTATCCGAAGTTTTTTTACAGAAATCTTGATGAAACACAATTTTTGGAATATTTATCCATCTCCCTTCTTTAAAATTCATAGTTTTAAAAAATTCTATTTGGGCCTGTATTTGACTACTTAACGTATTCTTCGGGCCAATCAAAAACATTATCGATTAACTATAAAAATGCTCGCCCTGATCACATTTTTTTTATAATTTTCTCACATAAACAGTACTTATTTGCTACTTCTGGTCAAAAAATTATTTTAAAAATGTCTATATGGGAAAAACGTGTCGAATTTCTTCCAAATTAGAGTTTGAACAGCGGCCTATAGCCTCAGAATATTAAATAGTCTATTCATCATGTATAAATTTCAGCTCAGACGAAAACACCGTTTGAACGCTATCCTTCTATATATAAAAAAAAAGTTTTGATTTGGAAATGGACCAATGAAAATCTGCGTATATATTCCGGGTAGAACTCATCCAATTTAAATGCTTAAACCAAGGCCTCCTTATACCCTGTTCACACTGCGTTATCGGAACTCTCTTAAACCTCCGAACTCTCTGAGGGAGTTCCACAAACTCTCTGAGAGAGTTTCAACTTTCCTCGGGCTAGAGACAGTCACGACCATTCACTCTCGCTGGCTGTAAAGCTTCACATTAACTGATTGGGTGTTGCGGGCGGTTTTATTTTAAGCGCATGCGCAAACAACATAGTGACGTTCACTGAGTTATCTTAAGTGAGTTTTTCCATGTGAACAGGTTTCCAATTCCGGGAGGGTACCACCTCAAAATTAAGAGAGTTCGGCGGCCTAAGATATCTTAAGTATCGTAGTGTGAACATAGTATTATCGAAATAACAGGCCTCGCAATCGCTAAGTATCCTTTGTTCGCTGTACACGTGGTTAGAAACCGCATAGTTTTCCGTGACTAGCGCCATCTAACGTGAGAAACAGAAATATTTTTTAATTTGTTTTCCATTTGTCTTTTACCATTTTCTTTACGATGTGCTTTGTAGTTTGCAAATTATAGTTGTTAATCTTAAAATTTTCATATGTTCTAGACATTTTATTTAAAAAATGAACTTATTTTACTGTTAAACAAAAAATGTTTACTGCTGTATTCCGTTATGTAAATAAATGATGATAATAGTAGTAATAATAATCAGGAAAGAAAATTATTTTACCATGAATTTCTCAGTGATATTAGTTATTGAAATAAATGGATACATCTAGATCCGGAAAATGTAAAATATTTCATTTTCTCTTTTATATTTTCAAATATGTGATTTATTTTATTTCTGCTATTTCTTTTCTTTTCACAATTAATTTCGCCTTACAGTATTAATTTAACATCGCTCCTTCAATTTGTTTCAATGCACAGTCTCATTTATTTATTTATTGGCCTATCATTTGTTTTATTTTTGAAGGTATGGGGAATCATTTCAGTTTAACATACTTTAGATGAAAGCTTCACTGTCTTTTCATATAAAGTTTGTATGTATTAATCTATGGAAAGTTTCATAATTGGCTCCACAGCCAATTGGCATATCTTGGCGGGCATAGTTTGGTGCATAATTAATTTCCTTGTTTTAACTCACATATGTTATGTAAGTTTTCCTAAAATGTATCAAAGTATTTTAGGAAAATTAAAACACGCATAGATACACATAAAAACAGACTGAAGTCATAAATACTTAAAAAATTGGAAAAATAAAGTTTAATAATCACTTAAATTTATACATGTCCCTCAACTTTCCGCAAATACCGTATTCTTGTCATGCTACGATTTTGGTGTTTGTAAATCTTAATTTGAGTATTCTTCCTTAATCAGACCTAGAGGCAATTGGCATAAGTGTAGTTTGGCGCAAAATTAATTTTATTTTTAAACCGTACACTTGATACCACATTATTCCAGCATCGCGTTTTTGCAGTCAGCTTTGACTGTGGAACAGGTTACGGAACATTAGCTAATACTACATTATATAATAATAAATCGGTATTTTTCAAGTATAGGGGCCTTGGCGAGAGAAGAAAATTTGGCAACGTAATTTCTGGAAGCATATTCACTGTTTCACATAAAGAAGCAATATTTTCCAATATTTGTACAATTTATTTAACTAGGGGGCTCGGCCCCCTACGAGCTACGCTCGCCAACCCCCGTCCAGAGACCGCAGGCTCTAAATGCACGCTAATTTGATCGGCTTTAAAAAGATTTCGAAAGATTGAATTATAATTTAAAAAACAGTGGCAATCTCCCTATAAACGAATTTCTATTCATTTCTCTTTGATTAGGGAATTTTAACGCCAAATCCGCTGCGGTACTACTTGATTATCCCGTCGACCAATTTCGCCAAATTATATAAATCGCCAAATTATACAAATTGACATAATTTTTATTTTAAATAACGAAAGAACAAATAAATTCGTACAACATTAATAAAAATACAAATAAAACGTCGAAATAAAAATAACTTGATGACGTAGACACGTGTAATAACATTTCAAAATAAGCTAATATAAAAGGAATTAAGTAAACAGAGTCTTTGTCTCCTGGTATTTTTTAACAAAGCGAAAAGAAAGTTCTTTTAAGTGAGACATTTTAAATTAATCGTTTTTAATCTGATGTAATTTTTACCAAGCTATTCTTTCTCTTTTAAATAATCGCGTGAAAGTACTTTTGTTAGCAATGAAATATTATTTGCGCTTTCCTAACAAAAATAGTTGAAAATACCTCTCAAAATATTAAATAAATGTCTAGCGCAATTTCTAAATTTCAACTTTTTTGCAATATTATTTTGTGTTCATTTTATGTAATAACTATAATGTGACGTAAATATGACGTAATTTCTCTTAAGACTTCTAACGCATGTTAATGAATTTATAATTTTACAATATCCTTTCTCTTTTAAAATTCACATGTATACTTTTTCTGACGTAATTTTCAATAAGTTCCTGCATTTTATACATAATTATTTAATTCTAATTTGAAAGTTTTTTTCCTGTTTATAATAGTCACGTGTAAATAAATTTTTAATTTGAAGAAAACATTATTGCTTGCGCTTTTTATACAGTTGGCAACAGTTTAAATTAGTACAATTTTCTGAAATCTGTAAAAAATATCTCTAGAAATGCTGAAAATTTGAATTTAAAATAGAAATAAAACCTGAAAGAATGAGTCAAAATAAAAAAAATTAATGCAATCTGCACTCCGGCAAATTCTAACGCATAAAATGATCTAAAAATGATTACACTGCCATGTATAGTTTTTGCTGCTATAAAACTTTTTTAGTGAAACGATTTTGTCCAACTTTAGCATTAAATATCTCTTAAAATAATTCTTCGATTTGAAAACTGTCTGCATCAGCGTGTTTATCAAACATTTCTGTATAAAACCACTGTTTTTCATATTTTTGTATGCATTATTTTTCTCAATATTAACGAAGAAAGACCTCCGGTCACAAAAAATTCAAAACCGGCGGCGGCAGTGACAGCAGTAGTTACTTTTTTTTAGAATAGAGAGATATAAAAAAGGCATTTATCTATTTTATATACAAATATAAACAAATCGTATATAAAAAACAATAATAATATCTAGAAACTAAATTTATACATGTAAATTCGGCACAGATGTCATATTGGCGCGATTTATTTTCTGGCGCCAATGTCACATACGCACCGGATACTTAACTGGCACCAAAGTGTCGTTATTTTGCTTGATATGGTTATCCGGATATAGATGATATGGTAACGAGGTTTTCGCAAAATTGGCGTCGGAAAAAAATCGCGCCAATATGGGGCCGTATATGACATCTGTGCCGTAAATTCTTATAAAACAAGCTGACAGTTCATAAGTTTTTTTTTTTCATAACTGTTTATATCAATCGGCAACAAATCGCTCTTTCCGAAGCCCAAATTGTGCCGAGATTTAAAAAAAAATAACCCGCAAAGTCCTATATACTGAAAATGGTACTTGTTAGTTATCCCGTCGACCAAATTACTGTCGCCAATTTGTAAGATTAAATGCCAATAATGGTTTGCCATAAATTAATTAATTTTAAGATTAAATGCCAATAATGGCCAATAAAACCAATATTTCGACGTTTTATTTGTATTTTTATTAATGTTATACTAATTTATTTGTTTTTTCGTTATTTAAAATAAAAAATTGTGTCAATTTGTAGAACTTGGTGAGTAGTTTGGAGATTTATATAATTTGGCGAAATTGGTCGACGGGATAACTAACAAGTACCCTGAAAAAATATCAATAAATCTTATATTTAAATCTTCATTTTTGATATGTTTCATTTTTTTAAAGCCAGAACATAATTGTGCGAAATATTTTTTTTTCGCCTTTATTTTACTGGAATTCGAAAAATATTTTATACAATTTTGCCAATAACACAACATTTTCAATTTTTTACTATACATTTGTTTATGGCGTATTACCAGGAGTATACACCAGGTGGCGTAACTTACGGGACAAAGTCAGCTAATAAGTTGGCAATTATCGGGGACATTTTCACCCATAGACTTTCTCCGGATCGTCAAGTCTGTTTTATGATAAGGGAGTCTTGGTTTAAGCATGGCCATAGCCTACTGTGATATATAACGGCCCGCGCATTTCGCCGAAAAAGTGAAGTCGGATCCAACTTCAAACCCTGAACCAAAACTTCACAACGTGCTCTTTGTTTACATTTATACCCTGCCCAGATAGAAGCTTGTTTCTCATCGTCGAGGTTTCAGAATCATTGATCGTATTTTCATGTAATAAATTAAATATTTATATTCTTCAATTTCCATCGATTTAAAAGACTGTTTTACACAAATTGTAGCATTTTAGTGTTACACATACTTTTAAGATTAGCAAAATTATTTATTGTTTACCTTGATCGTTTGGTTCACTCATAAAAAATGCCGGTTCTGTTATTCTTTTTTGAATGTCCCGTATTTTTATAAAAATAGCTTGGTTTCATATACACGTTTTAAAATTAAAAGGTACAGATGTCATATTCGCCCCATATTGGCGCGATTTTTTTCGGTTGCCAATTTGGCGAAAACATCAACAGCATAAACAACATAATCCGGGTTACTACATCAAGCAAAATAGCGACACTTTGGCGCAAGATAAGTACCTGTTGCCTATATGATATTGGCGACAGAAAAAAATCGCGCCAATATGGGGCGAATATGACATCTGTTTCAATTAAAATTTGATTTTTATCAAACTACAGTTCTCATAACTGACTTGAAGCAGCTATTTTTGATTAATTTACTGTTACCGGTAAAATATTTGTTCTTAATATCGCCCGAACCAAGAAGAAGAAGAAGAAGAAGAAAAAAAAAAGGCTGATCTTCCTTAAACATTAAATATTCTTATTTTTAATCAGAGAAAGAAATGGTGATCACGGATTTAAATATCGGGAACAGATGTCATATTCGCCCCATATTGGCGCGATTTTTTTCTGTCGCCAATATCATATAGGCAACAGGTACTTAACTTGCGCCAAAGTACTTGATGTGGTAACCCGGATTATGTTGTTTATGCTGTTGATGTTTTCGCCAAATTGGCAACCGAAAAAAATCGCGCCAATATGGGGCGAATATGACATCTGTACCAAATATCGTTGCAATATTCTATGTTATCTAAGTAATTTTGATTAAATCATGTAAGGGTATTTGTTACTTAATAAATTACATTTATTAATTATTACAAGGAATTTTATGAGTATTTTAATATATTAAAAAAAATTTCCATCAGTTTTATTGTTTCAGCAGTGAAAATAGTAAATAAATGGTACTTAGTTATCCCGTCGACCAAAAATCTATCGCCAAACTATAAGATTAAATGCCAATAATGCTTGATCGTAAATGCCACATTCACTTGACTGTAAGCAAGTTACACGTGTTTATGTCATCAAGTGATTTTTATTTCGACGTTTTATTTGTATATTTATTAATGTTATACTAATTTATTTGTTCTTTCGTTATTTAAAATAAAAATTATGTCAATTTGTAAAATTTGGCGAGTGTTTTAGCGATTTATATAATTTGGCGAAATTGGTCGGCGGGATAACTAAGTTGTACCAAATAAATTTGTGACATTCATGTTTTAGACTAAGCATGTGTTTTTTTATTTATATATTTTTATGTGTGTTGGTTTAACAGTTTTAAAGAGAAACACATTATATTAGTCACTTAAATAAATAGAACTTTACATTTACATTGATATGGACAGTTTATAATAACCCTTAACAACTGTATTCGAATTAGCTGTCATTTCTAAGCTTGATTGGAATGTCAGCAGAATTGTAAACGTAACCATGGCGACATGACGTAATTTTGGTGTTTGTTTACATATCTACCCTTCCCAGGTTGTTTCAGTTACGGTCAATTACAAATTTCAATTTTGGGCAGGGTATCAGAGTCCTCTGGCGAGCGACTTCATACATTAAATGCAAACCAGTCTGCCTGTAGTAGTATCTAAGTATGCCTTGAGCATGGCCTTTCTTCGTTAATATTAAAAAAAAACTGTCGTATACAAAAATATGGAAATCGGTGGTATTATAAAGAAAGATTTGATAAACACGCTGATGCAGACAGTTTTCAAATCGAAGAATTACTTTCAGAGATATTTAATGCTAAAGTTGGACAAAATCGTTCCATTAAAAAAGTTTTATTGGAGCAAAAACTATACATGAGAATTTAATCATTTTTAGATCATTTTATAGGTTATAAGTTCCCGGTGTGCAGATTGCATTTATTTTTTTTATTTGACTATTTTTTGAGGTTTTATTTCTATTTTAAATTCAAATTTTCAGTATTTCGAGAGATATTTTTTACAAATTAAAAAAATTTTATTAATTTAAACTGTTGCCAACTGTATAAACAGCGCAAACAATAATGTTTACTTCAAATTAAAAATTTATTTACACGGGACTATTGTAAACAGAAAAAAAAATTAAAATTAGAATTAAATGATTACATGTTAAAAGCAGGAAAATTGCGTCATAAGAAGCATATTTACACTGGTATTTTAAAAGAGAAACAAAATGTTAAAATAAAAAAATCATTACTATGCGTTAAAATCTGTAAATGGAGGAAATTACGTCATATTTAAAATGGCCAAAAAATATGGCAAAACAATTTAAATTAAAAAATATATCTGCGCCAGACATTTAATTGATATTATGAGATAATATTTTCAACTATTATCGTGAATTCGAAGACAGCGCAAATAATATTTCCTTCTAACAACAAAAGTATTTTCACGTGAATATTAATAAGAGAAATAAAACTTTGGTGCAAATTACGTCAGATTTAAAACGATACATTTAAAATGAATCCTTCTATATATATAAAAAAGTTTTGATTTGGAAATGGACCAATGACAATCTGCGTAGATATTCCGGGTAGATCCACATCCAATTTGAATGCTTAAGCATGGTCTTTCATCGTTAATATTAAAAAAACTGTTGCATACAAAAATATGAAAATCGGTGGTATTATAGAGAAAGGTTTGATAAACACGCTGATGCAGATAGTTTTCAAATCGAAGAATTATTTTAAGAGATATTTAATGCTAAAGTTGGATAAAATCGTTCCATTAAAAAAGTTTTATTGGAGCAAAAACTATACATGAGAATTTAATCATTTTTAGATCATTTTATACGTTATAAGTTCCCGGTGTGAAGATTGTATTTATTTTTCTTATTTGACTCATTTTTTGAGGTTTTATTTCAATTTTAAATTCAAATTTTCAGCATTTCGAGAGATATTTTTTAAAAATTTTAGAAAATGTTATTAATTTAAACTGTTGCCAGTTGTATAAGCAGCGCAAACAATAATGTTTACTTCAAATTAAAAATTTATTTTACACGTGACTATTATAAACAGAAAATATAAAAAGCAGGAACTCATTGAAAATTACGTCATAAAAAGTATAATTACACGTGAATTTTAAAAGAGACAGAATATTGTAAAATAATAAATTCATAAACATGCGTTAGAAGTCTTAAATAGGAGAACTTACGTCACATTTAGGTCACATTACACTTATTATATAAAATGAACAAAAAATAATATTGCAAAACAGTTTAAATTTAAAAATTGCTAGAGACATTTATTTGATATTTTAAGATGATCATAATATTTCATTTCTAACAAAAGTATTTTTACGTGAATATTAAAAAGAAAAAGTATGGTGAAAATTACGTCAGATTATAATTCTCAGATTCAAATTATAATTCAATCTTCCGAAATCTTTTTAAAGCCGATTAAATTATCGTGCTGTTAGAGTCTGCGGTGTCTGAACGGGGGTTGACGAGCGTAGCTCGTAGGGGGCAGAGCCCCCTAGTTATTTAAAAGAACTATCTTATAGCGCTGTTAAAAAATACCGGGAGACAATGACACTGTTCACTTAATTCATTTTACATTAGCTTATTTTTGAATGTTTAACCAATGTTTTTAATTAAATACGAAAACAGCCATTGTATCTTTTAACAGCAGCAGATATGGTCTTAAAAATCCCCAATCCAAGAACAAGTGGATAAGTGTGATCACAGATCGCACAGAGTGTTTCGTTTTATATTCCTTTCAAAACACTTTATCCTTTTGAAAAATCTGTTAGTTCCACATTTCGCAACCAGGGCCGCACTCTATTCTAAACAAACCTCTATCCGAACGAAACTCCGTTTTACATACTATCCGTATATATATTAATCGAAGGGATTGGGCCCATAGCACCCGAAATAATAACGCCCCCCCTGGCGGTAAAAAGTGGAACTAAAATATGTAAGGCTATGGTGCATAATATGAAAGAATGGTCAAAGGCGTGTCGGCAAAAGGTGGAAAAGTGCTCCCCGAGTAAAAAGGGCGGAGGTTAGAAAAATTGCTTAAAATATACAAGTTAGAGCCCGAAGGAGTAAATAATATAAGACTTTTTGAAAATTTTATGATTTGTCGTGTGGTCTGTGGTATTCAGCTATACGTATGCAAAAATTCATGTCTCCAACTTAATTAGAGGCTCTCTTAGAAAGAATTGCTTAAAATACATATGTGGTAGCTCAAAGGGTTAAACGTAAGACTTTTTCAAGGTTTTATGATTTGCGCCTGGCCTCAGACGTTCTGCTATAAGTATGCAAAATTTCAAATCTCCAATTTAATAAGGGGCTCAGTTAGAAAGAATTGCTTAAAATACGCATGTGGGAGCCCAAAGGGTTGGTTAAATGCACGACTTTTTCAAATTTTTATGATTTGTCGCATGATGGTGTTCAGCTATAAGTATGCAAAATTTCACGCCTCCAACCTAAATAGGGTGTCACTTAGAAAGAATTGTTTAAAATACACATGTAGGAGCCCAAAAGGTTAAATGTATGACTTTTTGAAAATTTTATGATTTGTCGTTTGATGCGAGGTGCTCAGCTATAAGTATGCAAAATTTCACACCTCCAACCTAATTAGGGGCTCACTTAGAAAGAATTGTTTAAAATACACATGTGGGAGTCCAAAGGATTAAATGTATGACTTTTTCAAAATTTTATGATTTGTCGTTTGATGTGGGGTATTCAGCTATAAGTATGCAAAATTTCACTCCTCCAACCTAATTAGGAGGTTCACTTAGAAAGAATTGTTTAAAATACACATGTGGCAGCCCAAAGGGTTAAATGTACGACTTTTTCAAAATTTTATGATTTGTCGTATGATGTGCAGTGTTCATCTATATGTATGCAAAATTTCAAGTCTCCAACATGTATAGTTTCTTAGAACGGGCTCTGTGACGGACAGACAGACGGACAGACGGACAGACAGACAGACAGAGGAGCGAGACGAATGGTGTTTCGTCAGATGAACGAAACCCTAAAAACGAATGGAAACCCGTTTACAGAGAGATCGCTACTGTTTTTTTTTTTTTTTTTTTTTTTTTTTTTTAATTCAATATTTTTAAAGCCAATCAAATTAGCGTGATTTTGGATTTTGGTGTCCCTGAACGGGGGTTGGCGAGCGTAGCTCGTAGGGGGCAGAGCCCCCTAGTCATGTTAAAAAAAAAAATGTCTTTGGGAAATTGAAAGGAAATACCAACATACACACATGTTTACGCACATACATAGAGAATTGTTGTGGAAATAGGCAAAATGGATTCATGGGTCTTCAAAAAGTAAAGATATACTAAAATTTCACAGTCTTATTTTTCTTTGTCATGATTACAATCAATTCATTACACTATATCTGACCATAAAGCAGGGTTGCTGGCTTTTAGCCAGGCCAAAAAAGCCGGCTGGCTTTTTTTGGTTTTAACCACTTAAAAAAAGCCGGCTTTTATTTTTAAAAGTTGGTTTACAGTTAATTTGTTTTAAATTTGGATCAATTAATTTTTAATACACTTATAAATATTTTCTACTAAAAAAAAAAAAGGATTTCTATTAAATTTTGTCAAATAAATAAGTCTATAACTTCTAGAAAGCAAATGTGAAGGCATTATGTCTGAAAAAAAAATATATATATATATATAAACATTAAAAATATTATAAGTTAGGCTCCAAACTGGTATTTTGAAATTCTATATTACATAGCTCCACATACACTACACATTTTAAAGATTATATTTAATTGCAGACAAAATGTAGCACATCAAAATGGAAACATTCTTGTGTGTCCATATGGAAAGATTAAGTTATAAATGTTAAAAGAGAAATTAGAAAGGGTATAATATTTGAGGAGAGTGGTACATAAGTGTATAGAAAATAGAGCATTTAAACAAGAAGAAAAAATTCTCTAAATAAAATTTTGAAAAGCTTGTTGTTAAGCATATTCATGCATATGCTGTTCGCAATGTTTTTAATAGTGAGAAATGGTGTTTTAATTAATATGACTATGTATAATTTTAAATGTTTACTAGAAATAAAATAAGACTTGTATATTAATAGCTCTTAAAATTAAGTAATAAAACATGTAACTAAGTAACCATTGTCCTTTTTAATTTTATAAAGCAGTATAAATGAAAAAATTGGCAGTTGGTATGGCCCTTTTAAAATTTAGCTGACATATTTGCAATTCTGACTACAAATCACTATCAAAACCATGTAAGTTTTATTCCAGTATTGATGTCCTCATTATTGAGAAATTGGGTTACTTATTAAACTCTAAATCAATTAAATGTCATTAAAACTAATTAAAAACACTTTAAAATGTGTAGTTTATGATTACAATGCTTCATTGTATAAAAGCCAATTATGGCCAAAAAAAGCCGGTTAAAATCAATAAAAGCCACCGGCCTGGCTTTTTTTAATTTTAGCCGGCTTTTTTGAAACCCTGCCATAAAGTACAAATGCAACAATTTTCAATGCTCTGAGTGGAAAACAATTATTTTATAACTGTTTCCAAAATAAATAATGCAAAACAAATTCTAATAAAAATTTAGTTGACTGAATTAGTGTTACTGAATTACGAATTATATTCCAAAAATTTTCAGACATGGAATAAGGTTTTAAAATTTTTAATTATATAGCAAGCTATTTAATATCCAACAGATCAAGAAACTTTAATTAAATCAATTTAAATTAAATTTACATTTTCAATTTTTAAATTTAAATTTAATTTTTCAATTCTTTTCTCTGCAACTGAAGATGAAAAGCAAGATTCAAAATAAAGATTGCCCTAATGGGTGATATAGACCCTAATGTTCGAAACTATGAGCGTCCCCCACTTTCTTTTCCAGGACTACGCCACTGGTATGAAGGAGGAAATGGGGGAGCTAATACCCCCCTAATTTTGCGACGTCTTTTGTTTGAGGGAGATGTTTTGTAACACCGTTCTTTCTATTTCATGTTTCTGCAATTTCATGAGAAATTAAGGCTGTTCTCAACTGCTTTGCTCAACAAGCGCAAAACGATCTGACACATTTACAAATTCATTTTTAAACGGAAAGATATAAAATTGGAAATCATGACCAGAGAAGCGATTTGGAATCGAACTGTGTTTTCCATTTTTTGATCAATCAATTATGTATTGAATTAGAAGCGATTTGGATCACGTGACAAGCACATTTTTCGCCCTTTCTTGATTGCTCTTTCTCCTTTCGCGCGGAAATTCGGTTCAAAACGCCCACTTTGACACTATTTTCTGAAAGATCTATTGCGTTTGCAAAAAAAACACGAAAAAAACAGCTCGATGACATAGTTTCTGAACAATAACACCAGCTAGATTCATGCATTTCCGAACAAAAATAAATTAAAACTTATGTCACAAAATTGCCCTTTTGGATTTGAGAACAGCCTTAACGCAAGTTCTTGACGAGGATAGAAACTATTTGTCTCTTTGCTTTCGTAGTTTAAAATCTAGAAAGAAGAAAAAAAAAAAAATTGAAAGGAAATGCAGATGTGAAACGATATTCTAAAATTCGATTAGCCGGGGGAAATAGGAGGGAGTGTAAAGACCTTGCCTCCTTTGAAAATGAAAAATAATAGCACAGAAAATTCAAATTAATCTGAAGGTTGGTTGGTTGGTTCAATTTCGAGTTTCGCGCCCATTTTTTGATATTCGTAAAAGGAATATGGTTGCAGTCTTTCAAGTCAATATAGTAATTTTTTTTCCTCTGAAATTTTTTTATATGATTTTTAAAGTTTCTTCTCGTTTCACGGCGTTCTTTTAAAAGTAAGAAAAGGGAACCCGGTTTCAATCGTTTAGCTCAGTGCAGTAAATTTTGACCAAATTCGCGATTTTATTCTGCGATCATTTCATGATATTTACAATTTTTTCCCAAAATCGTTTGACGAAATTCACGTCTTTCTACGCGATTTTTTGTCGAATTCCGCACTTTTCACCACTAACCTTTGACAAAATTCGTATTTTTTACTCCGATCCTTTGACGAAATTCGCATTTTTTACCGCGATATTTTGACGAAATAGCATTTCTTTATCACGATCTTTTGATGAAATTCGCGTTCTCTTTCTACAATCTTTTGACGAAATTCGTTTTTTTCAATTCCTACTATTAGTTCACACTCCCCTATATTTATTTATTTATTTATTTATTTATATATCTTGTTCGAATTTTCAATCGATAATAAAATACTTATTATTCACCTTATCAAGATGAAATAAATTTTTTAAAACTTTTACTGGATGGCAATGGATGTTAATACAGTTTTTTTCAAATATTAATTCATTAATTAAATTTTAATTAATTAATTTTAGTTTTACATGGGAAACAAAATGGCGACCATTGGTTATTGAAGCATTTAATGAATCTTCATGTTCATAAGGGGGTTACCATAGGGGAAACCTTGTTCTGTCGCCAAATACAGCCAAGTTTGTCGCCACCTTGGCGATATATCGCCAAATTTGGCGACCAAAATGAGTTGCCAAAAGTGACGCCAACTTGGCGATATCTCTAATATTTAGCCAAATTCCCATAGACTTCCATTGTAAACCTACTTGCTTATAGAAAATCAACAAATTGAGATATTTTAATGCAACAAAAACTAATATTAGCTTAATGGATTATATTAAATTTTTCTTTGATGACCTAAGTAGGAATTGACTTTAAAAACAAAATTTTTATATTACTTGTTCTTTCTGCGATCCTTTGATGAAATTTATTTTCTGTTGCGGCCGATTGACGAAACTGATTTTTTTACAGGGGTCATTTGTCTAAATTCGCGATAGTTTTGCGCGACCGATCTGGAAAATTCTTGATATCTTTCCGTACCAACAAAATTCTCTACTCTTTTTCGCTACTTGACGAAATTTGCAAAATTTTTCGTCAATCGTTTATCGAAATTCGTAATTTTTTGCGCAATCTTTTGACGGAATTCGCGATTATTTTCTGCACTCTTTTATCAAAATTCCCGATATTTTTCCACGATCGTTTGAAGAAATTCTTATATTTTTCCGGGGCCGATTCACGAATTGACTTTGAAAAACTCCATAAAAGAAATAAAAATCGCGGATTTCAAAAAAATTTTAAAATACTCATTGAAGAATCACTGGTCTGTGAAAGAATTTGGAGGGGGAAATACTGCACAGCATTTTTTATTATGCGGGACTTTCGTTTTCTGTGCGCAAATCGTGCGATCCCGCTCGTTATTTCAAACCCTATCCCTCAAAGAAAAGTTCATGACTACTGGAGTTTCGTTGGTTGGGTTTATTTATTTATTAATTAATTTTTTTAACGAACGTAGAATTAAACAATTCTAGGATTGAGGTGGGGACTTTCTTCGGCAACATACTCCCGAGCAAGCTACGACCTCTTCTGTCTCGAAAGAAGCGAATCTTGAATTATTGCGTTTTGTATTTCGAGCCAAATTAAATTTTCAGCTTCCTTATAAGAACTTATTTGACATTCTCCTAATTCGAATTTAATCACGGCAATTGCAAAAATTACCGGAGAGTTTTTTTCTGTTTCAAAAAAAGTAAAAAAATCGCGCCAAAGCACGAAAACCACCACTAAAAATCACATTTAAAACTCGGAAAAGATTAAAAAACTACAGGGAACTAAATCAACTAATTGGGTAAAAGATTTAAACTAGATTCCGTTTAGGAATGTAAAAAAAAAAAAAAAAAGCACGAAATGCAAAAGAAACCCTCTAAAATAACATTAAAAAATTGTTAAAAATTGAAAAATTGCTGTAAGAATCTCGAAAACACTTTATTCAAAAGAAGACAAAGTTTATACTGGATAAAATATTGAAATCGGATTCTTTTTTACTAGTTAAAAAAAAAAAATGCCGCAAAATGCGAAAAAATTCGCATAAAACATTAATTGAAAAATTCCAGAAATTGTCTTCGATAAGTATGACTTCAGGCATACAGGTCCTGCCAAATCTTACGGCTGTGCGGGCTGCATTGTTTTAAGAGAGTTCAAAGCTCGCGCATACACAGACACATAGACAGACAAGTACCTGTCTTTATTATTACAGTCGCATCATGATAGTATAATTTTTATCTTGATAAAATTTAGTGTATTTTATCATGACCTACTTAATATATTCGACACATTTTGTGGTAAAAACATGAAATACCGCAATTCCCGGTCTATAATCCGCGGATCAAACAATTACGTTCGAGCCCAGAAATCTTGTTCCATAAAGCGTAACTTGTTAAATCATAATAAATATTTAATTTCAATAATGAAATAAAAATTTCTGGATCGAAACATGATTGTCTGATCCACGGATTATCGGCATGAAATTACGATATTAATGAATATTATAATTATTTATAATAATAAAATAATTATTTGTATAGACTTTCCACCAAAATTTCTTGGGTCCCTCCGGTGATCTCTAAGAAGTCATGGAGTCACATTCTGAAAAACTTACGTGCGTATGTACTGGTTGCATGTATTATCTGAGATTTATCATCCCACAAAATTTCATCTACAAGACTTTGACTGAGATAATTTTAGATCTTATGCAGTGTTCCCCTGTGCCTATAGAAGTTTCCAGCATGATTAAAGCCCTTTTTTAATCTTTATAAGAAGTTATGGTGCCAAAATATTTTACACTTATGACCACTCTTTGTCACTGTCTTATGTCACTGCTGCAAGGAGATTTACATATTCTTTTTTTTTTTTTTTTTTTTTTTTTTTTTTTTTTTTTTTTACCATTAGATCTAGTTTTGATGCTTTGAATCCCTTCTCATCACTCCTCACGCAAACAAAAATCGCGTTGGAGTCCTTTTTAAAAGAAATACCACAACAAGTATACCTTCTAAGAAGAAAACCTGTCTAAAACGGAAATTCGATCGGTTTTATGAGGTACCGTTTCAGCAGGTGTTACCATAGAGGTCTGCACGGGCCCGGGCTTGGCCCGAGGCCCGTACCCGGCCCGGCAGAATTAGGGCAATTTTTTCAACGGGCCGGGCCGGACCGGCAAAAAAATTGAACGGGCCTGCAGGGCCGGGCCGGGCCGATAAAAAAAATTAATCGGGCCTGTCGGCCCGATATAAGAATTTGAGAGAAGCAGATAAAATACAAGGCCATTTCCAATGAATATGACTTTTTCGAGAAGCATAAATGTGCGTTATGAGCCGATGCGAGTTTAACAACATCAATACAGAAATGTAACATGTCCATCGTAGAGATCGGCATCGTACAGTTACATGATGCCTGATCCCGGGTTTAATTTTATTGGCAGACTTGTGCCGGGACGGAACTGGTCTTAATCGTTCTCAGGATGTGTAGGACAGGCATTATGTTTTGTAAAAGTATTAATAGCAATAATGAACACAGTTAACAGTATCTTTGGAACAGGGTTGGGTTTTTGACATGACAAGCGTCAAAAACTGGTTTAAACTGTCATAAACTGGTTTAAACTGTCGAAAACTGGTTTAAACCTTCGAAAACTGCCAAATACATGTAACATGCTAAAACATTTTAACAATAGATAAACATTAAATAAGTCAATGATTTATGTGATCTTTTATTGAAATTTAATAATTTAAAAAATATATTATTTGCAATAAAATATTTTTTTTTTGGGGGGGGGGGATTTTTCAACCAGAAGAAAATAATTTTGTACAATTAAATAATTCGGATCAATTTTACCCCGCAGCATGCTGCAGCCCACCACGCGTTTAGCACATTTATTTACACCCAAAAGATTTTTGAGTTCAGAGTGTATGAAGCATTAGAAAATTGTCTCTTAATTGATGCTGAGCTAGTAGGACTTGATAGCAAAAGCATTGCTAGATGAGCAAGTTTTGAAGCAGGCTCAAAAAGCTGTTGCATTTACGTGTTACCTTTCCACCAAACAATGGAGTCCTCCCTATAGCACTGAAATAAGAAGACTGGAAAGGGGATTCTTTAGCTTCATACACAATCAGTATGGGTAAGCATCCATAAACTCTCTCCGTAGCTCAAGCGCAAGCTGAATCAACTGATACAGCAGTCAACCCTTGCCCCTGATGGTTGGGATGCAAAGTATAAGCCAAACAATGGTATGGTTTCATGATTTGATCCCTTCTATTATGCACTTTTTCAATATGGTCTTACAGGAATTTTCTTTTAGATGACCGAGCCAATTTTGTTCAGTTTTAAAATCGAAAACATTTTTATATATTGAAAGAAAGCATGTTTTAAAAAGATTTTGACTTTAAGCTTTTTTTTTTAATTACTTCTCTTATTTTGTAAATGTTTAAAATTAATAATCCAATTTCAATTTTGAATGGAATGGTTATTGCCTAGACTAGAATAACATTGATGCACATTATCTTGTTATATATACAAAAAAATCTACACTTTTCTAAGTTTTTTTTTTCCCCATAAAAAAAGCTAGCTAATGCTTTAAGCTCTCAAAAGTAAGCGAAATTAAAACGATTTTAAGTAAGAGAAAAAATGTACAGCTCAGGTGAGCTTAATGCCTACTTTTTTGAAAAACACAATCTTACAAAAAAAACTAAATAAAATTTTACCCTGTTAAAAAGTTGTACTTAACAATAATACTTTGCTATGTACTAATTACTGACATACAGTAAGAGTGAATTTAAAATATTACATGTAATGTTGTCATGTGTGACATTTAATTTGAATTTTTACAGATCAATTTAGTAGTATTTGAGGTTTCTGACATGACGGTTTAAACTATGGTTTAAACCCGACATAAACTGACACATGTCAAAAACCTGCCAATCCTGTAATTATTACTAATACTATATACTAATTATACAATTACAGTAATAGTGAATTTTAAATGTTACATCTAATGTGTGACATTTAATGTGAAATTTTACAGATCACTGTAAGTATTTGAGGTTTTTGACGAGGTTTTTGACAAGGGGTTTTCGACATGACGGTTTAAACCGCAGTTTAAACTGTCAAAAACTGACATGTGTCAAAAACCTGCCAACCCTGTTGGAAATGTACCTTAAGGTGGTTCTCATATTTACTGCTCAACAATGCGAAACTTTCAGACACATTTTCTGACTCATTTTTAACTATAAAGGCATAAAATTGACAGGTCTAAGTATTGAAGGCATTTGGAATCGAATAGCGTTTCCATTTTTCATAAATTACGTACAGAGATAACAGAGACTCTTGTCACGTGACTGTACGTTTTTCTCCTTTCCTGTGCTATCGTTTCCGGAAATTCGATTCAAAACGCTAACTTTGGCAGTATTTTCTGAAAGATATATTACTTTTATCTAAGAAAAAAACGGCACTTACATGGTTTCTGAATAAGAATACCTGCCAATCTCATGCGTTTCCGAAAAGAAATGAATTCATAAATGTATCAAAATGTAGCTCCTTTGGATTTGAGAAAAGGCTTAAAAATGGCAGAAATATTTTCACAAATCTACTTTTTATTATAAGCTTCGAAAGTTATCATGTTTTTTAACCCTTTATTCTAAACTACGATAATCTTTTAATGAACCCTTATTTAAATTTTGAAACGTCTGTAGAGACGTTGACTAAAACACTGTAAGTAATCGTTAATGTTTACTATTGTGTGTTTTCTATTTTGCGAACACATAGTAATTTAAAATATACTGTAAAATGTTCCCATAAATATGCATGCCGAGGTGCTAAGAAGCATGTGCGCCGACCGGGTGGTCAGCCCAACTCAAGACCCTCGGTGTTTAGTTCCCAAGCAAGCTTGGTCCTCATTTTATCGACACTGAAGGGATGAAAGTTTGAGTGAACCTTGCCCAGCCGGGAGCCGAACTCGCGACCTGTAGCGTGGCAGACAGGCGTGCTTACCACTACGCCACTGGGCTTCTGTAGAATAATATACATTACTTTTTAATTCCATGAAGGTCGCTGGAATATTTTTATGCTATTTAATTTTAATTGAGATTTGTATCAGAATTTATGAACAAGATTATACTTTTATAACTTTGGGGAAAATCAGCCATAAAATTGCATTTATTTTATTAAATTAAAAATTTTCGAAAATTCTGGTGTGAATTCAGCATTACAGAAACACAATTATTTGCCCATGAAAGGTTTAATATGTCCAAAGTATATTTCCATTGCTTGTTATTGTAGCACATTTTAATTAATTTGTTTAACAAACTCGTGCAACTTTATTTCATCTATATTTCTTTTCTACTAATTCAATTACTTTGAATAAATTACTGGATTAATAAATTTCCCATTTCAAGAATTAAAAAAATAATCAACCTAAAAAAAAAAAGACATTCTGAATTGGCATTTAACTCTGATTTTATTAAAAATTTTTATAAAACAATACATTATGTTAGTTGGAGAATACAGATTTCAATTGTTCAAATAAATCTAACTCGCATTCACGTTACAATACGGGAGGAAACCACCTTAAAACTCAAAACAGCTAGATTGTAAACAACTTGACCCTTTTTTACTTCATGTCGACATATGTTGATCAACCTAAAATAGAAAAGAAAAGAAATATCCCATCAAATACAAACTTGGTGTAAGTAACAATAATAAGATAGTTACAAGTCAAAATACAAAAAAAAATATCCATAGTGTTTTATTCATATGGTTTTACTACCAAGTAAAAGGGGGGAAAATCCTGTAAAAGAAGGTTAAATTTTAGCAGTTTTCTGTCTGGATAACTTTATTACAATTTTATTTCTTCTTTAACTCTACTTTTAAATTTCGAAGTTTCAGCATTTTTTTTCCCTCTTTGACGACATTAAGATTTTCAGTTGAAATTTTAGTATGTTTCTTTGCTGTTTCAGGACAAATATCTAAGAGTTTTTCTCTTCAAATTTTTTCTAAAGATATTATCTAACGCAATACCCAAATGAAGCAAATGACATACTTAACAAATCTAAAAATATATATACATAATAAGATAACCTATAACTGAAGTTTCATGGAAATTCAGTTCCGCAAATCTGAAGTTTCATGGAATTTTCTGTAGCGGAAACTCGTGTGCCGGAAGTGCGGCATCCCTTATAGATCGGGAACCGGTAGCACAGACAATCACCTCATCGAGTTCACGAATGAAATTCTAGGATTAGTCAGATCTTGATTCGCATATTAAAACGCAATCGGTCTGTCAAGTCATATCTTGGTGGAAAACACCTGAAAACCCGATTTTAGCGGCTGACTCGTAGGTTTACCATAGAGATGAGACGGGCTCAGCCCGGGCCCGACACGGGTTCGGGCTCGATTTTCATACCAGCCTTCAGGCTCGGGCGGACTCGGGCTCATTTTTTTTTTATCTGAAAATTTTGTTTATTCAAGTATGAAAAAAAACTTTTAAAAAATATAAGAAGTAATCATATATTAATTAATATATAATCATCAAAATTTATTGTGTTCCTCATATTATTCTGTTAATGCTTTTTAAGGTGTTTTAATATCTAAAATCTATTTATATTTCTAAAATAAATTCAGTATTCCTTATTTTTATCTATGTTAAAAAGCTGTTATTCTTGTAAAAGTAATTTAATTACTGCTTTCATAATAATCACTAATATTTCAGCTTCCTGTGGTTTCAATAAATAAATGAGGCATCTGTCTGTTACCTACTTCCCGTCCTACGACGCCTGGGTTGAAAATTACATTTTCCATAAGAAATCATTTTGACGTTACTTTGATCTGAATGAAAGGAAAGTAGAAATAGTGTTTTTCTATTCTAGTATAAGAACGTTACTTAAAAAATTACTGCGCAAAAGAACAGCAAAAAAATGTATTTATTTATTCGTGACCATTTCACTGTTTGTTTATGAGGGTGAGAAAGTTGATTTTTTTTTTTTGTTGTTTTTAACAGTTGATAATTTGGTAAACATTAAAAGGAATAATTATTAGTTGTATAAGAGATAAAGAGATATAGATGATGTTTTTAAAAGGGAAGGAAATTTCAGTTAAATATATTTGTAAAAAGAGAATTTTGGTTTTAAATTGGGTATAAATAATTATAATTGATGATTGATTAATGTTACAACATCAAAGCTATTTTAAAAGAAATTTGCAATATTTGCAGATTTATACCATTTACGATAACTGGATGCACTTCAGGGATGTAGTGGAGGGTATACGGGGATATACGCCGTATACCCTCTGGATATTTTTAAGGAACACCGTATACTCTCTGTTTCTCAAGAAAGCTATAGTATATATACACTAGAATTTACCCTCTGCCTTAAGCGTATACCCTCTGCTTAGATCGTATACCCTCTGTTTTTTTTACAACTACACCACTGATGCACTTCCTAATTTGCCAAGACAAATAAATAGTACTTACTCGCCTTATTCTGTTTTTTATTTTCAGAAAAGAAGCTTTTTCCTTTTGATTTTGTATTTGCTTTTACGTCTATAAAATGAATGTAAAAGAATCTAAAAGCTCTAAAGGCAAACACTTTCATAGTGCAACCAAAAATATTTTACATAATATTGTAAAATATTGTGATAACGAAGCTGACAAAGGCTGCTTAACTATTCCGTTATCACGTTCAACTAAAAGAGCTAGCGTAATTGCCGGTGTTTCGGAGAGCACCATAAAAAGAATTCGCAAAGAAGGCGATAGATAATAATGCTAGTAATTTCGCTTCTCCCAAAAAGAAAAAAGCGAAGACAACCATAGAAAATGTCAACTTGGATGATTTTAATTTGGATGTAATTCGAAGAACTATCCAGGATTTCTACACGAAAGATAATTTAGTACCTACTATTCCGAAATTATTAACCAAGTTGAAAGAGAATATCGGATTTTCAAAAGGAAAAGAGACATTACGGAAAGTTCTCCATGAAATGGGATTCCGTTGGGAAAAGTGTGAAAATAAGAAGAAACTGCTCTTGGAACGAAATGATAGTGTTTTATCTTGCACGAAGTATCTACGAAGTATCCACCAATTCCGAAAATACAAACGACCTCTAATTTTTGTTGCTGAAACGTGGATTGACAGTAACTTGACTGTTGGGAAATGCTGGCAATCAGAAGAAGTGTTCGGTGTTGTGAAAACAGGGGCGGCATCGAGACGCATTATTGCTTTATGTGCGGGAGGAGAAATGGGATTTATTCCAAATTCATCCCTAACGTATAAAGCCAACACGACCACAGGTGACTATCACGGGCAGATGAATTCAAAATTTTTTGAAAAATGGGCAAGGGAAAAACTCATCCCAAACTTGTCAAAAAATTCTGTTGTTGTGATAGACAATGCGCCCTATCATTCAATTCAATTAAATAAGCCGCCGAATTCTTCTCAGAACAAAAGAGAAATTATGGATTGGTTGGAACTTAATAAAGTCTCATATTCTTCAAACATGCGAAAAGTTGAATTAATGGATCTAGTGAAGATGAATTCTCCTGCTACGAAAACATATAAATTTGACAATATGTTAGCCGAGCATGGACATTGTGCGTTAAGATTGCCTCCATATCACTGTGACATAAATGCGATGGAATATATATGGGCGGATATGAAGAATTACATTCGGGAACGAAATATCACAGCAGTTTTAAATATGGATCAACTATTTAAACTGACAAAACTTTCCCTAGAAAATGTTGATGCTGATAAATGGAAAAACTACTGCTTGCACATAGAAGAATTAGAAAATGAATATTGGAAAAAAGACGGCACAATAGGAGATATGTGTGATCCACTAATTATTTCGTTCGACGATGATGATGATGATGATGATTCTGATGACGTTGAAAGTGATAGTGAATAAAGCTCCCCCCCTTTTTTTTGAGGAGAGGTCCGTGATGATATTATAAAATACAAGCATTTTTATGGCTTTATTTTTTTCTGAGACCCTCTCTTCTTCTTTTTTTTTTGGGGGGGGGGGGTTGGTCAGCAGCTTCTGCATATATATATATATATATATATATATATATATATATAATAGTTAAAAGAATTTCTACATGAATTTATCCGAAAAATAGATTCAAAACGCGAAAATTGACTACATTTATATAAAGATTAATTACTTTTATGGTAAAGCAGAAAACGCTGTTCGATTTCGGGATATCTAAATAAGCAGGGCCGAAGCTATGGGGGTGCATATGCCCCGGGCGCCAGAACGAAAGGGGGAGGGGGGGGGGAGGAAATGAAGACTTTGTTTGTCGTTTCATACAAAAATGTATATATATATATATGAAATACCAAGAAACTCGCAAGCTAATGTTAAACCTATGGGAGCGCTCTTTTCAAATTTGTGTAAGGGAAAGTAAATTTAAAAAATAAAAAGTCTGCAACCAAAATCGAAAAATCCAGTTTCTTATCGAGATTAGTGTAGGCTCTTAACGCTCAGGCTAATGTTAATCCTATGGGAGCATTGTTTACATATTTCTTGTTAGCATTTTAATTATTATTAAATGATTTTTATTTTTTAATGACTTTTCTTTCTTTCTTTGCATACTGTACCTGCGGTCGATAACTTTTATTATGTGTGAGAAGGAGGGGGGGGGGGGGGCAAAATCCATGTTTGCTCCGGGCGCAAAAATGACTGCGCCCGGGGCAAACATGACTAGTTTCGGCCCTATAAATAAGAAAAACTGCAATTTCCTCATATTTACGGATAAAAATGTCTCCGTATGGGTATAAGGAAATTGAATTTGAAAAACAGATTAAAAAATATTTCAGTGTATTCATATTTAATAGGAAATTTATACTTATAAGTGCATCCTTTAACTTTAAGGAATAGATATTTAAAATATTAATTTATTTAAGAAAAAATAAGTTACAATGACATACGTAAAAATACAGTAAATATGACAGTTTATTTACTTAACATTATTTTTGTTAAATAAATAATTTATATAACTGAAAATTCCATCCTTATTTTTTTTAATGCACCTTAAAGAATAATTAAAACATTTCTTTCATGGCGGTGTTTATACCATTTAAAAATGCTTCATACTTAAAAAAATAAAAATAATAATGTTTATATATCTAAATTATCCTAACATGTTTCTTTAGATTGAAGATATCGTCTTCATCGAAAAGAAAATAACGTATTATTATTAGATAAGAAGAAAAATCCTTTTTATAATCTTGGAGACAAGTGAATACGAAACTAGTACTAGTTAGTATTTATTCTCCTCCCCATTCCCCACAAAAGCAATACTATGGGAAACTCCCTTTTCATTGCTCTCAGGCCTATTTTGAAGAATATACTAGTCCGTCTTAGACCTGTTACTCACGTGACCGGTCTTTAATGCTTGGCTAAGCAGTAGGATATTTTTAAATTGGATCGTTTATTTTATTTTATTATTTGACAATCTAGGCGGAAAAAGTAATCTCTTCTGTTAATAGTTAATGAGCGTTACAATCGATACACTTTTCCTATAAAAAGCATCGGATCTTTCAGATAACCGTGTTGAGTTTTTAATTTAACCTGATTTTCAAGAACACGAGAATTACGAAAGATGTATACCTTTTATAGGAAATAGAAAAACGTTGTTCGATTCTTCGTCATATAAATCGTAATTTCTGCAAATTTTATTCATTCATTTATTTATTTCTAAAACGCACTTCGTTAATGTTCTCGTCAGATTTGCTTGTTGCGAGAGAAAAATATGAGAATCTTTTTAGGGGTTTATCTTTTGATAAGATTGAATGTAAATGTCATAAAATTAATTATGTGCTAGGTATTAACAGTTATTGTGAACAGTACATTTAGAACAACTTTTATGCAATTTGTATTCAAAAAAATTTTCGGTTTACTTTTTTGGTATCGGGCTCGGGCTCTAATGACAAAAAAGGTTTCGGCCTCGGGTGGGCCCGGGCTTCGAAAAGTGAGCCCGAACTCATCTCTAGTGCGTTTTCCTGCTGCCAGTCGTCCATGTTTTCCAAGGTTATTAGACATATTAGTCTAATAACCTTGCATGTTTTCATACTTTTTGGTGCAGGAAAACACAATGGTAAACTTACGAGTCAGCCGCTAAAATCGGGTTTTCATGTGCTTTCCACCAAGATAGGACTTGGCAGACCGATTGCGTTTTAATATGCGAATCAAGATTTGACTAATCCTAGAATTTCATCCGTGAACTCGATGAAGTCCCGGCAGCACATCACATACAATCACCTCATCGAGTTGACTTCTGAAATTCCAGGATTAGTTAAAACTCAATTTCTCACATTAAAATACAACTGGTCTGCCAAGTCATATCTTGGTGGAAAACACATGAAAACCTGATTTTAGTGGTTGACTGATAGGTTTACCATTGTATTTTCCTGCTCCCAGTCCTCCATGTTTTCATACATTTAGGTGCAGAAAAACACAATGATAAACCTACCGATCAACCACTAAAATCAGGTCTGCAGGTGGTTTCCACCAAGATAGGACTTGACAGATCAGTTGCATTTTAGTATGCTAATCGAGTTCTGTCTAATCCTGGAATTTCAGCCAACAACTCGATGAGGTGATGATATGTGCAGTGCAGCTGCCTCCCGAATCCCGATCTATTATTTTCATTCGATGTAATCGATGAGATTCAACATAAAGTATTTTTTAGCACTTTTTTCTACATGTATTATATAAAGAGTACAGTATTGTGCTGTACCCATGTATGAATGAAATGCTTTCACACGTTTCAATTGATTTTCACGGGAAAATATTGATTTAATTTAACTTTATGTAATTTACGACAAAGGGGTGGGTTATATTTCCTACTTAAAAATAATTTCTTTAAAATTGCATAAATGTGATTTTATTTGAGAAAAAAATATTTTTTTTTTTTAGTTAGTTAAAGTAACTACTATTTTATTAATTATTAATTCATTTATTTAGTTAATAATTAATTTAATTGTCAGCGTTTCGAGGAAGTAAAAAAAAAATTCTTTCTTATTTAAATTTAATTTTTGTGATTACTAATTATTTTAATAGTTAGTAATCTTAATTAACCATTTTATTTCTTTAATCAATTTATTAAATTAAATTAAATTAATTAAAATTTAAGTAACAAAATTTCATTGATCATTTAAAGTTTATCTAATTGAAATGTAATTGATTTTTTAAATTTTAATTAATTTTATCTATTAACAAAAATTTATATTTTTAAGTTTCCCGTTCGCCAAAATAATAAATTTTATTTCCGATTTAAAAATATTTTTTTTAATTTATGAATTTATTTAATTACTAGGGGGCTTTGCCCCCTGCAAGCTACACTCGCCAACCCCCATTCAGACACCGCAGAATCTAAAAGCACGCTAATTTGATCGGTTTTAAAAAGATTAGAGAAGATTGAATTATAATTGAAAAAGCCTATAGCGATCTCCCTGTAAACGGGTTTCCATTCAATTCCGTTTGATTGCAAAAATTTAAGGCCGAACCATTTGCTATTATGACATCCAACGGTTGTTTTCGTGTTTGATTAAAGAAGACCAGTTAAACATTTGAAAGGAAGCTAAAATAAAATGAATTAAGTAAACAGAGTCTTTGCCTCCCGGTATTTTTTAACAGCGTTATAAAACGATTGACATAATACAATTTACTACAATTACTACAATTTACCGCTTTAATCCCTTCAAGGGCGGTAGTTCATTTTTGGACCACTTAATTTTAATTCTTAAATGCACCAGAATATTGGAATGAAAATTTTCCTTTTATTATTAAGTGAACAAAAGCATTTTCGTATTTCGAAATTTGTTTGTAAATTCTGGTGCCATTTACTGATTTCAACATTTTACGAATAGAAGTACCTTGCCCCTGAAAGAGTTAAACGCATATTAATGAATTTATTATTTTAAAGTTTCCTTCCTCTTTTAATATTCACGTGTAAATACAATTTTCAATATTTTCCTGCTTGTAACACGTACTCATTTAATAGTAATTTTAAAGGGGTTTTTTTCTGTTTTTAATAGTCACGTGTAAATAAATTTTTAATCGTTAGGAAATATTATTCTTTGCGCTGTTTTTAGAATTGAAAAAAATCTCTATACTAATATCCTAAGTCATGTGACTATTATCAACAATTCTGGGCGGATTCCTTCGCTTTTTATATTCCAGGCGGTCATTTTGGTACTTTAATGTTAGCCAGACAAAGGCGATAAGTCGCCAAATATTATTCTATCGCCATGATTTCACTTATATTACAATAGTTCAAGTCATGTAACTGCCATAAACAATTACAACACTTCGCTTTTCCTAAGAAAGGTTTCCATTTTGATTAAAGAATCAAAGTTATTTTTTCAAATAAAATTACATAAAAGATGCCATGATCACAAAGAATTCTTGATACTTTTATGTTAGCCGAGTGAAAATCTCGCCAATAGCTTTTTTTAACTCGCCAGTTAGCATTTTAGGTAGATTTCGCAAGAAATACTACCTATTGCAGTCGTTACCATGGTGCGACTTTTGAAAAATTCCTTCATAACTTTTCATATTAGGACCCCAGGAACCCAAAACCACCTCCACCTAAAAAGTTTATATATATATATATATATATATATATATATATGTGTATGTATGTATGTATGTACTAAATTTTGTCCGCACGATAAAAGTCGCAATTATGCACGGATCGTCTTCAAACTCGTCAACAACTTTGAGATGGCTAATATCTCGGCGGGGATTGAAAATGGGCAAAATCGGCCTAATGGAATGGAAATGGGGAGGGTTCAAAATTTCGAATACCATCTTAACATAATTCTGATACCAGTTCTTACACAACAATGACAGGAAAAAATAGATATTTTTCGTTATAGCAGTTGCCAACAATTAAAAAAAAGCAATAAAAGTCTCACCACAACAATTGCTTTTCTATTGCAAGTTCACGTGAATAATTAAATTAAATAAATAGTTTGACGAATTGAAAACAAATTGAATATTACGTCATAAGTTTTCTAGAGCAAGATTTCCACATGAAAACTCAAAATGAAATAAATAGTTTGACGAATTAATATATATATATATATATATATCGCGTCATATTGGGAATAACATGGACCTCAGCAGGTGAATATGTAACGTCATGTGAGTTTGAAAAAACGTATTAAAACATGATAAAAACCCGACTATGGAAATATTAACTCAATTTTAACACATTGAGATTCTCTGAATTTGCTTTAGCTATTTTTTAAACCTAATCCATATACATGCGTGTGTGTATTCGTGTATATTAGAATTTTCACAAAATGTTTAGCTCCCTAGAGCTCATTCTTAGTGAAGGAACTGGGTTTATCTTGATTTAAGTTTTGTTGGTGAATTTAGCACTTAACTTCGAAATCTACCCCCGCCTGTAGGCCCGAGCCGGCAGGGATTTTTTTATTTTTCGAGTGGTAAATTAAAACGGTACTACTTGGTTATCCCATCGACCAAAAATCTCTCGCCAGAATATAAGATTAAATGCCGATAATGGTTGATCGTAAATGTCACATTCACTTGACTGCAAGGAAGTTACACGTGTTTACGCCACCAAGGGATTTTTATTTCGACGTTTTATTTTTATTTTTATCAATGCTAGGCACAGATGTCATATACTGGTGTCATATGTATTGGCGCGACTTTTTTCCGACGGCAATTTGGCGAAAACATCAACAGCATAAACAACAACGTCCGGGTTACCATATCAAGCAAAATAACGACACTTTGGGGCCAGTTAAGTACTTGTTGCATATATGACATTGGCGTCAGAAAAAAATCGCGCCAATATGGGGCGTATATGACATCTGTGCCCAATGCTATACTAATTTATTTCGGCACAGATGTCATATACTCCCCATATTGGCGCGGTTTTTTTCCGACGCCATTTTAGCGAAAACATCACCACCGTAAACAACAACATCCGGATTACCATATCAAGCAAAATAACTATACTTTGGCGTCAGTTAACCTTTAACCGGAATCGCTAAATTGTTCCACATTAGTGGAATCTTATGTCCAAAAGGACCCTTTAATTAAAATCCAAGTTATTTTCTAATATATATGAAATTACCACTTAGATGGGTTATAAGCGCATTGAAAAAAGTTTCATGTACTATATAAATCAACTTTTATTCATATATATCTTGAAATTATACATTTTTTTTTTAAATTTAGTTCTTTAAGCGTTGATGCGCGCGTTTCGAAATTAAACGGTTTTTTTTTTTTTTTTTTTTTTTTTGTCGTTGTCCGGTCAAAATGGACCCACGATTCCGGTTAAGGGTTAAGTACCTTTGCGTATACGACATTGGCGTCAGAAAAAACCGCGCCAATATGGGGTGTATATGACATCTGTGCCTTTATTTGTTCTTTCGTAACTTAAAATAAAAATTACGTCAATTTGTATAATTTGGTGAGTGCTTTGGCAATTTATATAATTTGGCGAAATTGGTCGACTGGATAACTAAGAGTACATTTAAAACATTGCTTTGAATTTGAAATTAAATGTCAGGATTTCTTGCAATATTTAATCGGGTTTGGCGTGGGTTTTTTTTACGACAATTTGGAAAAAACCTCGTTTTCGAATACCAGTTACATATGTATATGTATTTTTAAATTATTTTCTATTATTTTTAAAATGAACTAATAATAAATAAAAATAATTAATTAATAACTATAGAACAAAGCAATTTATAACTTTTTTTTTGTTTTAAATAAAAACAAAATAAAGGTAAATAAATAAGCAACAGTAGCCGGGTTACCATGTCAGGCAAAACAACGCCCTTTGGCGCTATTTAGGTAACCCGGTGCGTATATGACATATTTTTCTTTTCGTTTCGTTAAAAAAAAAGAAAGAAGTTAAAGCCATTGATTTTAAATTTTTAGTTTGAAATGAAAGCTTTGTATTAAAAAAAAAAAAAAAAAAAAAAAAAAAACATTGTACTTAGTATAGATTCAAGTGAGGCCAAACTGGTCACAAATTAATTAAAAATAATAACCCTTTCTGAAATACGAAAAGAAATATCAGTTATGATTAAAATTTGAGTTGCCATCATTAGAAAAATGTATGAAAAATTAGAAAAAAATTAATATTTCGAAAACTAATTCGAATTTAAAAATTATAATACCAATTTTGAAATCTGCGGATCAATATTGATTTTTGGTGTTTATTTCATCGCAAAGTATTCCATATTTTAGGAGAAATCGCCGTGAAATATAATCAGTTGTTTAATCAGTCGATTCATAGTTGCGTTTCATACTTCCGTTACATACTTCCGTTTCATAAAATGCGTTTCATTAGGATTTTATATATATACGAGGTGGAACCCGCCGAACTTGACGAAGGAAAATGTTTAAGAAGGAACTGTTTCATTCATTTATAATAAATCTACAAAATTAGTTACAATAGAAAATGCATCTTAAATTGGCTAGTCTAACTCTCAAGCAAGTTTTATTTTAACGTAAAATTTACAAAATGCTATTTCTATAAAACTCAGTTGTTTATCTGAATTATTAAAACTAAACTTTAACCGCATATGTAATCAGTAAAATATAATTAAAAACAATTATTATGATGAAATTGTCAGTTAAGTCTCTTATGCTTCGTTTTCCAGAATCAAAACGATAAAATTTATTCTAGTTTGATACAATTAGATATTTTTTTCCTGTAAAATGTAAACCCGATATCATTTTCACCTTCGCATATCCGTATTCACCATGTTTAAAAAAAATGGTATTTTAATTTGATCATTTTAAATTCATTATCAGAAATCATTTTTTCAAAATTCAGAAAATATTATTATACGCGGATAATTAAAATTGCATTCTTTCAGCTTTCTGACAGGAAATAAACAATTATGAAGGAAAGTCACACAATTATTTAAAATAAGTTTTCGTAAAGAGATAGTGTTGTATCGTTTGTAAAATATTTTTGCTATAAACTAAGAAACATTTAATTGATGAATAGAAACGAAATAAAACCAAAATTCACCGGATTTTTGATGACAGATGGTATTTTTGACATAGCATGTATTTTAATTTAAATTTTTATGAGGAAATGGCAACAAAAAATACAATAATCTACTATTTTCTCTTTTACTTTTAATAGAAATGGAGTACTTCTGTTGCCACAATTACAAAATTGGTACTAAAAACTATTAAAAAATTAATATCTCATAAATAAATTGTGATACAGCTTTCAAACAAATTGCATTTAAAAGTACATTTTTTTCCTTATACGACGGTATAAAAACTAAAAATGTGCGATATGTAGAAGTTTAAAAATTTTCAGTAGCGAAAATTGCAAAACGAAAATTCATTACAAATTTGAAAGTGTTGCCATTCGCAGAATGACGTATGCGTTACGCACAGATACGTTTGTCCTTTATAATATAGATAGATAGGGTAGATTTATTTCACAGTAAAAGATGGCTTTACTGCTCATTATTTTACTGTATTATTACTTCATATCATAACACGAATATGGTTAATATTGATTTTTTTTTTCTGAAAAATACTTTGTATTTATAGGAAAACGCTGTTCGATTCCTTGCTATCAGAATAAATATGCCTGAAATTTTTATTCTTATACGGAGATAAATGACTTAGTGAATGCGTCAGAAAGTAACGTTTGGATTTTAGAACAAACTTAAGACACATAACCCTCCCTTACCCTCCAAAGAATCGAATAGCATTTTCCATGTTTCTGAAAGCGCCAGCTATCTTTAATTATAATTGATTACTTCTTTATGACGAACCTTCCCCAAGTTATCGCGACCCAAAAGGCGAACTTGAAGCACCGTTTGGCAATATGTTTTGAAAGCTACTTGGGTCAATCCATTTCAAGAGGTCCAGCACTGGTTGCTCGACCATTTTTTAAAAAATCTGAAATTTTTTATACAACAACCCTAACATGATGGAAGTTCAAAATGACTATTATTTTAATTTTATTATTTTTTGTTTGTGCATGGCGGCCATCTTTGTTTCATCGTCTGCACCAATTTTCTCACATGAAGGGTTTACGGAATTGTAAATAATTCATCGTTTATTTCTCCAATTCAAGTGCGGATTGAAGCAATTTGTACAGAATACATTGGGCTAAAAATTTGGTAATAGAGTAGTTTCCGAAAATAAATCCTTGTTGGTGAAATTTAAACATAAAGTTTCAGTTTTTTTCAAAAATTTGTCCGTTTACAAAAGGAACTTTTTCTAGCAAGGAAATCTGTGAACATGACATAATTTTTTTTACAAATAGGCCCGAAAGTACTTGTACTCACACGCCAAGTTCCAGATCTGGGACTTGATTTCTCTTCGCTAAAAAAAATCCCAAAATTTTCAAAAATGTCAAAAATCGCATTTTTTAGGCTTAGATATCTCTGGTGGGGCACGAGATAAAGATCTGAAGTTCTGGTTTCTGGGAGTATTTTATGGTAGTGCTATGCACAAGAAATTTCAAGATGGAGATTTGACTACAAGCTGTGATATGGCAAGGGCAACATGTCAAAAGAATACTGCCAAACTATTGTTTTGCTGTAGTCACAGCTAAGTATTTATCTCAGAGTGTCATTTAAATTTATTTTTTTTGATTATCTTTAAATAACACTAACAGAAAATAAAGCCTTTTGCAAAGCTTAGCAATTAATTAAAAAAATAATTATGTCTCAGGTCTACATTTTGTATGGTTTCAGTAACTTTTGTTGTAATTTTAGTAACCAAAAGAAACCTCAGCACTTTTATATAAAGAAAAAAAATATTTTTATACAAGACCTGAGAAGAAAACAGAAAAGGGAAAGAGAAAAGCTGTTAATGTTGGCATACTTGTTGAGACATGATCAAATGTGTCAAGACACATTCCTGCTTGTTGGTTTAAAAACCACAATTTTAATTCTGCTTGCCAACAGTGGCGTGGCGTGAAAATTTTCGGTGGTCATCGCAATTATTTAAGTTTGTGGTGAAAAATTATTAACTCTAAAATTCAATGGTTGTTCAAAAAAGAAACTTTAAATCTTACCTTCACTTATACATGAACTCCAAATGTTCTGCTAAAACTGGATCGAAGAGTTTTAAAAGCTTATTAAGAGTTTTAAAATATTGCTTGGTCATCGCCGCATACAGCGATGACCGGACGCCACGCCACTGCTTGCCAATCCCTGAAACTTGTTCCTACCATAAGTATATTCCTGTAAATGAAACATTTTACGATGTTACCATGGATCAGCCTCAAGTAATTTTTAGAAAGTAAAGATATACAAAGCCCTTTCAAAATTTATACTGCAGAAAATGACATTTTTTGCATAAGAAGTAAGCTAGAAATTACTAATGAACTGAGACTTGCACATAGTGATTTCAAAGTTTATTTCTATGAGCCAGCAGGGCCAAGATCTTCAATCAAGTTATCAAGAAATAACAAGACTTGGTTCCTACAGATAAAATTTTGAGAAATATCAAAATTGTTGTTTTTAAACCAACAAGTAAGAATGTGTTTTGAAACGTTTGATCATGTCTCAACAAGTATGACAACATTGGAAGCTTTTCTCTTTCCCTGTTCTGTTTTTGTTTCAGGACTTCTATAAAAATATTTTTTTTTCATTATGCTGAGGTTTCTTTTAGTTACTAAAATTACTTACAACAAAACTTACTGAAACCATACAAAATGTATGGCCTTAGGCATAATTATTTTTTAAATTAATTGCTAAGCTTTGCAAAGGGCTTTATTTTCTGTTACTATTATTTAAAGATAATCAAAAACATAAATTTAAGTGACACTCTGAGATAAATACTTAGCTGTGATTACAACAAAACAATAGTTTGGCAGTATTCTTTTGACATGTTGCCCTTGCCATATCTCAGCTTGTAGTAAAATCTCCATCTTGAAATTTCTTGTGCATAGCACTTCCATACAATATTCTCAGAAGCCAGAACTTCAGATTTTTATCTCGTGCCCCACCAGAGATATCTAAGCCTAAAAAGTGCGATTTTTGACATTTTTGAAAAATTTGGGATTTTTTTTTAGCGAAGAGGAACAAAGTCCCAGGTCTGGAACTTGGCGTGTGAGTACAAACCCTTTCGGGCCTATTTGTAAAAAAAATTATGTAATGTTCACAGATTTCCCTGCTAGAAAAATTTCCTTTTGTAAACGGACAAATTTTTGAAAAAAACTGAAACTTTATGTTTAAATTTCACCAATAAGGATTTATTTTCGGAAACTACTCTAACACCATATTTTTAGCCCAATGTATTCTGTACAATGTATTGCTTCAATCCGCACTTGAATTGGAGAAATGAACGATGAATTATTTACAATTCCGTAAACCCTTCTTCTGAGAAAATTGCTTCAAACGAGGAAACAAAGGTGGCCGCCATGCACAAACAAAAATTAATAAAATTAAAATAATAGTCTTTTTGAACTTCCTTCATGTGAGGGTTGTTGTACAAAAAATTTCAGATTTTTTAAAAATGGTCGAGCAACGATTTAATGATTTTCTGGACCACCTGAAATGGATTGACCCACTTTGTATTTATAGGAAAATGGAAAACGCTACTCGTTTTGTTTCTATCAGAACAAAAATGCCTGACAATTCCGCTCTTATGCGAAAGGAAATGACTTTGTGAATGTGTCAGACAGTAGAGTTTGGATTAAAAAAAAAAAAGAACTTAAGAGACGTGGGCCTTCCTTTCAAAGAAACGAATAGAGTTTTCCATTTTACTGTAAATGCCAATTCAACTGTAATTAACTGCTTCTTTGCGACACGAAAGTTAGCTTAAAACATCATCTAACAAAAATTTTAAAAAATACATTGTCTTCATAGAGAGATTAAACACATTATTCGATCTTGGTAACAACAGCGTACGGGCACGATTGCGAATAATCTGTCATTTTCACTGTTTGGGTGGCAGAAACTTCATTGTTCGTCGTTTGTTGTCATTTAAATCCATGGCAATCTTTTTGATACAATGTCTTTTTTATCCGACCACGATTATTTTAAATAAAATACAGTCTTGTCTGACTATAAACAACATTTAAATAATCATCTAAACTATCCCAACTCCAAGCCTATTAAATTTACGCTTCCCCCTTTGCACCCTTCAGCAAACAAGGAAGTTAAAAATATTTTTAAATCTTTGTATCTTTGTTTTTATATTAAAATATCATCTGCTCTATTTATTCCTCTCCAGTGATAATAAATAATCAATCGTATAAATTATCCCCTACCCCTAAAATATCTGCTCGCCCCTTCCCCCTCAGGCAAGCAGAGTTTCAAAATTTTAAAACTCTTCATTTAAACGAATAATCTGCAACATTCTTTGCTCACCAATAAAAATGAATAAACGATTATATAAATTACTTCTTAACCTACCAAATTTACACTTCTTCTCCCCTCCCCTCCAACACAGAAATAAGTTAAAAATATTTTTAAATCTTTATTTTCATGTAAAAAATCTTCTGCTCTTTTTATTGCTCTCTAGGGACAATAAATAATCAACCATATAAATTATGCCCCTATAGTCCGAGAACCGATAGCACAAAAACCTGTGTTATCAAGCATAAGAAAAAAATCTTTATTTTATGGAAGAGTAGAAATAGGGGAATTTGATGATCCATGTCTGCCGGAAGTGAAGTGGAGCATAAGCCAAAAATTAATACCACAGCGGTTGACTCGTAGGTTTATCATTGTACGAGTAAGACAAACACAATGATAAACCTACGAGTCAGTCAACCACTGGTGGTATTAATTTTTGGCTTATTCATTTTTGTTCTCAAACGCATAAAACTGGGAAATTTTCTTATTTAGAAACTACATAATGTGCCGTGCTTCTCGATTTTTTTTTATAAATGCAGAAAATATTGTAAAAAATACTGTTAAAGTTATCGTTTTGAACCGAATTTTCCGAAGCAGGAGATCTGGGAATGAAAAAAAAATAGTCATACCTAGAAAATAATTGCTTAAAACTCAAATTCTAATTAATTGAGCGAAAAATGAAATCACACGGCCTCTTATACATCTCTTCAAAAATCACCTCAGCAAGTTGCATGTTTTTACTTTTAAAAATGAGTCTGAAAATGTCTCAGAAAATTTCGAGCTGTTGAGGGTGGAAAAATATTTTTTCGAATACACCCTTAAATACAAGTTGATGTGTATAAATTCTATAGATCCTATACAGGGCTGCACAAAAGTTTTCATCAACATCCATTTATGTGCGGAAATGGCTGAATGGAAATTTTCGAACTGTGCTATGTGTTTAAATGAAGTAACTTTTAGCATACTATGTGGTATACACTCATATCTATATATCACATACAGGGATGCAGTCGTACATTTTCCCGATTATTCATGATAATAGCAGAAATTGGTTTTTCAAATGCATGATGTGTTTTCCGAATTGTTAATTTAGTCATCATCTGTCACCTTATAAGGGAACCACTTTTGGTGCTGTTCGCACCTAACTTTGAGACCTGGTGCGTTTTAAAGCCTTATGTTACGAAGTTTGAGAATCGATAATTTTTTTTTTTGTTAAAATAATATTTCTTGATTTTACAGCAGCATAACTTTCTGAAAATGCAATTTTGGAGGCCACATATCGGACTGTTTACGTTGAAATTTTTTAAACAAAAGAATTTAAAAATAAAAATTTGTTAATAATAAGCATAAAATATTGAAAAAAGTTTAAAAATTCCTTCAAGAACCCACGAATTTGATTTTGAAAAAATGCAATATTATATTCACATTTTTGGCGGTGAAAAAGTTGGCTGTTTTTTTTCTTCAAAAGTAGAGCTTTCCGGAAACTCTATCCAAATGTCATAGCTGTTTGTATTGTGTGAGGAGTGGTTTGGACTTCAGTAGAAATTGTTTTTTTTTAAATGTGTAAAAATATTAATTTACAATTACTTTTACCAAAGAACCATTTAATACAGCAACATCTCATTTTAAATATTCGAAACTTTATTCCATTCGATTTCAAAAGAAAATACTAGTTTGCTTATTTTGTATTTCACTAAAAATAGTTTGAAAGCTTTTATAGAAATATACTATTTATATATTTGTAGTCTGCATAGAAAAAAAAGAAAAAAACCTAATTCTTATTTCTTATGCTATGAATTTACTTCCCGGATAAAGCAGGCGGAAAAATTGTAGCGCCATATTTGGTGACTTAATTCACTTTTGGCGTGAAATAAACAAATAAAAATGTAATAATAAAAATTTCAAAGTATAAAAGAGTATGTAAAATATGATTTTAACAGAGAGACTTTATCGGTTCTCTAACTTTTATGTATAGGGCAACAAAATGCACCAGGTCTTGATGCTAGGTGCGAGCAGCACAAAAGTGGTTCCCTTGTCAGTAAAGTGTGAAGTTTTGTTATAGTATTTTAAATGTGCTGGAAATTGTTTCATAATCTATGCTTGACGCATTATTTTTCGTTCTTGTTTTAATATTCTACTCTATTTGTCTAAATAAATAATGCATTTCTAAAATTCTCCACCCGCTAACAATTTTATTTTTTATTCTCACAGCATTTAATTATTAGAACATACAGAGTTAATGATTTATAAAATTAGTAAATTTAAAATCATTAAAAAAAGATTAAAAATTATAATTTATTAAACAATTATAGATTTTATTTATAATTTTATTTAAGTATAAATTATGGATTAATTTAACAAATATATTAAATTTAAAATTACTGAAAAAGGATATAACTTCGTTAAAATGTTTGGAAATTTTCTAATCTGTCTTTGTAATTGCTGTTACTTTATAGTTATTGATCATCTGAATCCTCCTAAAATTTATACTCCCCACTTTTTGTTCTGCCAATACATACCGTCTAAAAATATATATGTATTTTTTATTTTATTGTACAATAAATAACTAATCAATCTTCTGCATTAACCCTCTGAAAATTCTACTGTCTCCTCCCCCAGCAACTTAAAAGTGAAATTATTTTTTAATCGAAAAATTATTAAATTTCAAATCATTGAAAAGTTAAAAATTATTTAAAACTATGAAAGAAAAATATTATTACATTAAAAATAGCGCTTAATTACATCTATCAGGGTTGGCAAGGTTTTTCCCACCCCCGGTAAATACCATGGTAAAAACCGGTATTTACCGTCCTGAGAAATACTATGTTTTTCCCACATGGGAAAAACTTATTATTAAAAACATAAATGTAAATTCAAAACAACCTTTAAAAATGTCAAAATTGAGTTCTAAGTAAATAGCTTGAAAAGTTAAGGAAAAAAAAAAAATCTACAAAAACAGAAATGGAGTGCATTTATTTAAATATTTACACACCACAGATTCCCAAACATTTACCAATCGTATTCATATTCTTCGTCTTCCACTTCCACATTGGATTTTAGCATTATATAACAAAATACTAATTTAGAGGCTTTTTGTAAACCCAGTCTATTTCTAATCTTGTTTTGGATGAAAGAAAAATTAGAAAAAATACGCTCCAGAGATTCTGATGATGCAGGACATCCCTGAAGATGTTCCATTAATTGGAGAAATTCTGCATCTATTTCAGTTTTATTCAGGGTTCGCAAAGCTGGGCCCAGTTCGAAAAAACACAGTGGGCTTTTTCAGAATGGGCCCACTTGAAAAAGTCCACTGAAAAACCCATAATGTGGGTTTTTTCAATTTTCAGAAACAATTTAAAATTTAAACAACATATACATTTAATAAATTTAAGTTTTTTCAGTTAATTTTGAAACAAAAAATAATATATAAAAGCCATTACATAGTACATACACATCTGAAGTAAAATAAAAATGTATTTCAACACATTGAAATACTTTACTAACATAGAACCTAGCAGGCAACATACATAGTATACATAATTATAGGTAAAGGTTATATCACAAGAATGTCTTTATATAAAAAAGTTAAAGCAACTATATTTATGGAAATAAAAAATATGTATTTTTACTTTCTTTTATCTTTACAAGAAGAAAGTATTGGATTCGTGAAAATTTTCGACTTCCAGTTTATGATGGATTTATACGTTTTAAAAAGGTCTCCTGAAGACGATTTGATGGTTTTTAAAAAATGTCTGTCTGTATGTGAAAAAAATTTTGTGGGTGCTCTATCTCAAGAAGTAATGCACAGAATTTCACAAAATTTTAGATTGACTTAGACCTTGATGTAAACTAGTGCTGATTAGTTTTTGGTGTATACTGCCCAACAGGTGGTGCTGCTATGCTGCATTATCTCAATTTTTGCAATAGCTTTATCTCAAGAACTAATGCACGGATTTACATAAAACTTCAGATTCAGTTACAAATTGTTGCTTATTGAATTTTAGTGCATATCGCCCAACGGGTATTGCTGATATGCTGCACTTTTCGCGATTTCAGCAATAACTCAACTCAAGAACTAATGTACGGAATTGAATAAAAATTTAGATTCAGTTAGACCTTGATATAAACTGGTGCTGATTAGTTTTTGGTGTATATCGCCCAACAGTGGCGCGGTTGTGCTGCATTTATCTCATTTTTTGCAATAGCTTTATCTCAAGAACTAATAATGTATGGATTTTCATCAAACTTCAGATTCAGTTAGACATTGACGTAAACTGTTACTAATCAGGTTTTGTTGTAAACTGCACAACAGGTGATACTTATATCTCCCTGTTAAATGCATCCAATTCAACAAATCTATATTTTACAATCCTCACGATGGGCATAAATTGTCATTTAATTTTGGCACTGTGATAGCGAATTTTGAATTATTAACATGTATGAGATAGAAGAAACTTCTGGGATTGGTACATCCGACTAGTTTACCCCTTTTTTTCTTCCTATTTATATATTTTAAATTTTAATATTCTATTCATTATTTGATTTAAAGAAAATTAACAATTTTATATCTTCTATTATATTTAAAACTAATTTGTGAGAAACACTGACATTTAATTAATTTAAATTCATATAATTTATACAATTTATAACTTGTAAAATAGCATTATAATTATATTGTATATAAGGGAACCAGGGTTCGTAAATATCATGATATTTTCGAAAATATCAAAAATATCCGATATTTTGATATATATCCGATTTTTTCGATGTATATCCGATATTTTCAAAATAGTCAACTTACTGCTGATAATGAATATTTTCAAGCATAATATAAATTAGAAACTAAAACATATTGCAATTAACATACAAAACTTAAACAACAGCATTCTAAAATGCATTTCTCTTTTTTTTTTACCTAGAACAGAATTGAAAATGTACTAATTGAAAACAGATACAATTTGCATATATTTGCATACATTTTGCATATGTATATAAACTATAGGATTTGTATCAAGTATCGAGAAAGTTTTATATTTTATAAAATAAAATTTTAAATACAAATTAGTTTTTTTTTTTAAATTGAAGAATTTTAACATAAATGTAAGCTTGTCTTATTGTTTATTCCCTAAACTGTAGTACAGTTTAGACTCAATTAAACTAAAATCAGAATATTCTTTTCTAATAATACTGTATACAGGGTTGGGTTTTTGACGTCAAAAACTGGTTTTTGACATAACAGTGGTAAAAATCGTGTTTTTACCGGTTTAATCCGTCAAAAGCCTATCATTTTCGATTTTCCTCCAATTTATAGTGTAGGTGTAGCATACAATACATTTCTAGATTGATTTTTCCTTGTTGTTCTTGTTATTATTATTCACAATTACTTTGTTAAATTTATTTAAAAGAAGATCATTTCCTAAATGGAAAAATTTAAGAATAATAGAGTAAAAGGAAAGAATAATATTTGTCATAATCTCCACTGATATAGATTCTACTAACTGCAATGAACATTAATATTAAATGATAATAAAAGGTTATTATAATTATTAAATAACATTCAATATACATTTTTAATAAAATACATTAAAAATATTTTAGAGATGCAAAAATATTGTTATATTGTATGACAATAGATGTCAAGCATGGACTGTGGTCATTGAATAAATTTGAATATTCTTAGATATAATATTTTAAAATGCGTATCTTGTGTATTTCATAAATGAAATTATGGTCATTTTCACCTCAATAAGCAGAATCTTAATTTTAAATAATAAATTTTTTCTACAAACCTGTAGGACCTGATTTCAGATGAAAGCTTTTAGACTTAAAATTTAACGCAACAAAACAATAAAGAAAAAACAAAATAGAATTTATATATATATATATATACTATAGTTTCTCTGAAGGGGATTATATTGAAATTTATTAAAGCTACCATAAAGACAAACTATTTATGTCCTGTATACATTTTACTTGAAATTATTTAGGCTTTATTTAAAGTGAATTGAAAGAAATAACACATTGCATATTTTTATTACATACATATGACTGTATGAGTAAAAATCTTTTACCTTTAACATTATTAAATTTAGGAAGATTCTTAAAATGTTTTATTTATTTTTTAATGCAGTTAACTTTTTAATTAACGGATCTTTAGGGATCTACATTTCTGCTTAAAAATATTATTTATTTAGTTTAAGGAAATAATTAGATTAAAATAAACTACTTAACAAATACATAGTTAAAAATTGAGTTTTCACATGGTTTAAAGTTTAATATTGATTTACAAATTTTAATCCCTACGAGATTTAACTTTGAAGAACAAGTCTTATTCCTTTCTCCAAAAAGATGTATGTAATTTTCAACTATTAAAATATATTTTATTTCATTTATTGCTATTTAGAAATAAAAATAATCAATGACAATTTGAATTTAACACTTAAAGAAAACTTACTTCTGAGGAAACTTCTGAGAAAACTATTTCGTTTTAAACAGTGTACTACATTCTGCCGAAATTATACATATTTTTTAATCTTATACTTATGGTTTATAGTATTTCTTCAAAAAATATAATTTTTGTAGAATATGTCAAATAGCTTAAGATTATTGTAGAGATCTTCTAACAGAGATGTATACGTATTATTCTAATGCAATTCTTTTTTGTTTTTCTCGGATGGATAAATATTCTTTAGAGCCTTTTCGAAATTGAATATTTCATGTGAAACAACTTAATACTAAGGATAGAATGAAAAAAAAATGTAAAAACAAACTACTACTAAAAAATAGGTTTTTGACAGTTTTCGACATTTTTGACAAAGAGGTTTTTGACGTGACGGTAAAAACCATGGTAAAATTCGGTAAAAACCGTCATGCGTCAAAAACTTGCCAACCCTGACTGTATATAAGATTATGTAAATTACAGTTTCTCTTTCAATGGCTGTTCTGAATTAATTGTCTCTCATAATTATTAGTTCTACATTTAAAAATAAAAGTTTCAAACATAAAGCTTAGAAAAGATATTTGTAAAAAAAAAATTTCTTGTATTCTTTGCCTAGAAAAGTCACTGCCAGAGACAAAAGTTTTTTATCTACAGAATGGCACAGTCAATAACAGTTGAAAATTTCATTTACACTATTTTTGACTAAAGAAAATATCAAAATTATCTTACACATTGATATTTTAAAAATAAATATCAAATACACAAAATATCAAACATCTTGATATTTTGAAAATAAATATCAAGAATTTGAAAATATCGAAAATATCAAAAATCTTGATATTATAAAAATAAATATCGGATATATATCAAGACATATATCAACGAACCCTGAAGGGAACAATGTATTTTTTTATGTATAGTGTATATAATATATAGAAAATATAGTATACAATAATGTAATTACGCATATATTATACCGGGTGTCCTAAAAATGACTGGCTTATTTTAAAATTCATTAACTTGCAAACGGTGACAGATATTTAAAAAATTCTTGCAGGAGGGTTATGCATAAGGTCAAAAGTTTTTTTACAGTGATTTTCAATTTTAGTTCGAATTACAAACAATAGATGGCACTGCGATCAATAGACACTAAATTCAGGCTCGATTTTTGGTACTTCGTGGCCCGGATAATACATTTCCATCTCCCTTTTCCGCATGGAACAAGAGAAAGGACCAAAAATCGAGCCTGTATTTAGCGACTATTGCTTACAGCGCCATCTATTGTTTGTAATTCGAACTAAAATTGAAAATCACTGTAATAAAACTTTTGACCTTATGCATAAACCTCCTGCAAGAAATTTTTAAATATCTGTCACCGTTTGCAAGTTATTGAATTTTAAAATCAGTCAGTCCTTTTTAGGACACCCGGTACTTTTGAAAAAACCCGATTTTCCCCAGAAAAATTGTGTTTTTCATGAAAAAACCCAGGTGGGTTGGTGTTTTTCAGAAAAACCCGGGGTTTTGCGAACCCTGGTTTTATTGCATCTTCTGGCTTGAACTGTATTGTGTATTGTAAGTATTTTCGATTTAAAGTCTACAAATATTCACGGGGAGATTTCTCCTGATCCTGTGATAACTTTTCACCTTTATATTTCGGATTCGTCTCGTGTGCCAAAAAATGGACAGGGGTCATTGCTTTATCAAAGCTAGATTTCACTTTGCTGAAATGTGGATTGAGTTCTTTATTTTGAAGAAGCTTTAGGTAAATTTTACAAGCATCAGCAATATTGGCATTATTATCGTGTTGTAACTTCTTAAGGGTTTTTGGAACTTGTTCCATTTGGTTGCACATATTTTTCCTTCTTTATACAGATGGAGAATATTTACTAAACACTTAATGTTGTTATCAATTTCATCTTCGTGATTACCCACAATTTGAAAATAAAAAGGCATGTTAGTAGTAAAAGTTTTTAAACAAGCTATTTGTGAGTTCCACTTTGTTTCACCGGGAATTTGTTGTTTAACTGAATTGACATACTCTTTCAATAAACACCAGGGATATGGTGATTTCTAAAATAATTCTGAATTTTGACAACATTAGCAACAAGAGAATCAGTAATTACATTCTTGCCAAGAATATTTAAATAATGTGATGCGGATCCATATGTAACTGGGTATAACAGAGTTCCTACACAATTCTAGTAAAATAATTCCCTGACTTTTTCAGGTTTTCCCTGACTTTATTCAAAAATTTCCCTGACCTTTTCTCAGCAAAATTTCGGCTTATATATTGTTATAAAACCCTCCAAAATGGACTTCAATCTAGATAAATGCTAGAAAAAAGTATTTGCTGTATGAATTTCCGATTTTTAAATTATTTTTCATATTGTTATATAGTTTGCATAAATTTTATATAAAAATTTTAGATTGGATGAATAATTAATTTAAAATTTCTTCATTTACGATGATAATAGAAATTCTGATGCAAGTAGTACATAAAAATTCCCTGACTTTTCCTTAACCTTTTCAAATATTAAAAAAATTCCCTGACACTTTCCTGACTTTTTGCCTAAATTTTCGAATTCCCTGACCCGTAGGAACTCTGGTATAATATCTTCCGTTTCAAGATTCTGCCAAATTTTAAGCATTTTCTGTTCATTATCCGAAACGAAACTTTTTACAGTGCATCCATATGTAGCTTCTGCTGCAATTTTTGCCCCACGAGCAAGATTTGTACAATACTCACTCGTTTTCTTGTTTTTCCCGAAGTCTATTGCAGAAAAAAACATACTTTTCCTTTACAAAATATGGAATTGGCTATAACAAGGTCATTATGTACATTACTCAATCCATCTTGCATAAGAGTAACAGTTCTCCCAGCTATTTTCTCTACAACAGATTCTTGAATTTCTGCTTTATGCAATAATTCTTATTTATTTATATTCCTTTCCTACAAAATAATTTTAAACCTAAGGGAAATTTGAAATAGCTATGTATTTCTATCTTTAATTTTACACATTAGATTCAGAAAGCCAGAATTTTTCTTACATATTGTCATTTGGAAGTTTTTCCCGGTATTTACCACTTTTTCCAGGTATTTACTAGTTTTTCCCGGAGGGATGGGAAAAATAAGTTTTGGACGGGAAAAAACCAACCCTGATTACAATTATTTTAAACAAGTTGGAAACTGCTCGTCAAACGTGGTAAATGAAGTGCGTTCGTACTATAACTAGTTTTATAAATATCTTTTGCACCGTATATTGTACTGAATGTATATTTTAGTGCACTTCATAAGTACATATCAATTTCATTCTGTTCGAAAGGCTGTAACATCATTAAAATGCAGTTGAAATATTTTTTTTTCCATTGGCCATAGTGTAATGGAAAACTTTTGACTGTCCCTGTAATTAAACTATACATCCGATTTTCCTAAAATTTGAAATGACTCGACAAAATTTTGCAATACTTATATATTTAAAATTTCAGACCATTCGGAAGGCTGTAACATCATTCAAATGCACTTGCAATAATTTTTTCCCATTGGCTGTAATGTTACGGAAAACTTTTGACTGTCCCTGTTATTAAATTATACATCCGATTTTCATAAAATTTGAAATGACTCGACAAAATTTTGCAACAATTATATATTTAAAATTTCAGACCATTCGGTTGGGTAGTTTTTGCTCTGTTATATGCGGACAGACAGACGGACTGCACGACGAAAGCGTAGGTGCTATGTATTTATATAATTACGAACGCACCTAAAAAGGTTATCCTACTTGTTATTTTGTAATTACAGTAAGTAATGAATCATCGAAATCCTTACCCCCGATCACCATCTGAAAGTTACACACTTCCCCATTCTGCATAGTGTACTCCGCTAGCTTGCATGGTTGATACAAATTGTAATTTTACAACTGTACGGTCTGCATTTTTCTTTAATGTTTTATCCTATTTATTATTTTATATTTTCTAACCCCCCCCCCCCCACCCTCCCCTCTTATTTGGACCTTAAAAGAAAAAAAGAAAAATAAAAAAACAGCCGAAGTCTATCGAAACGCACAGGATTTCTATTCCCTCCCCCCTCCTGCTTTCGACGTTACAGATTATCTTTTTTTTTTGTTCGGAGGGGGGGGGGGGGAGAGATATTTACAAATTAAAAGATCAAACAACGCAGTTTAATATTTATAATTCATTGATTGAAAAAAAAAAATTCCAAAAAGAAAATTAATTATCGATTAATTTTAAGATACTTTAGTTTTTTAATTCTCCTGGTACTCATACAAATAACTTTTTCGATCGAAATTCTCGCCCAGGGGCGCCATTTCAGAATTTTCTTGGTGGGGGCAAGGCTGTCTTTGAGGACAGTGGCATAGCCAAGGGTGGGGTGGGGTTCGGCGGCGGTGGGGGGGGGGGGAGCCTGTACTCTCTCCCATCAAAACGAAAACCTATGAAAAATTCCGTTTTAAGGAGGGTTTTTTTTTATCTTAGCAGGTATAATTTCAAGATAGTGACTAACATTTTTTCCGTTTAAGACAGTATTCTATTATAGACAGTTTCCCTTTTTACAAGTATTCTTAAAGGCATTTAAAACATCTTTTCTATAGTATACCTCTGAAGAGTATAGGTATATTACATTTATTGTAAAACTTGAGAATACGAAACTTGTCAAAAAAAGAATTGTTTCGTAAACGGGAAAAAAATTAAGTTTCTATGAAGAAAGCACTATATAATTATTCTTGCTAAGGGTACCTGTCTAAAACGGAGATTTTTTTTTTTTTTTACTTTGCAGGCTTTAAGGACAGGACAGAAAGCCATTTAATAAGTTTCTTAGAGTGGGGAGAGGAGGCAAGATTTTGTTTGAGGGGAAGGGTTTGAAATAGCATGCCATTCTTAACATTTTCATAAGCATGGGATTCTTCAAGAAATATTTGTAACACTTTCCAACGCAGTTGAAAAGTGAATTGGGTTTGTCTGCCCGTCTGGTCATGCTCTAACTCACGTAAATATACTCGGATTAACGCGTAATTGATATATGTTATTAATGTTTACAATGGAATGTTCGGTATTCAAAATGAAGTGTGTATCATTCATAGTTCATTTACAGGAGGACTCAAAAGTATTCCGTTAGATTATGGTCTATCGGGTAAAATCATTTGCGGTATATTTTAATATTGTTGTATTACAGTATTTAAACATAATAACATTTATATACATTATTGGGGTGTACTAAAAGATGACTACTACATGTAATGTTATGTTTAGCACTTACAGTTCGCATCCGGGAGAACTCACAAGTATTCCGTTATATTATAGTCTATGAAGAAAGAATATTTGTGACGCATTTTAATAATGTTACTCCGCTACAAACATAATGAAAATGATAACAATTTCTGAGATGTGCTAATTAGAGATGAGTTCGGGCCCATTTTTCAGAGCCCAGGGCCAACAATTTTAAATCCGAATCCGAAAAAGTTTGTGCCATCAGAGCCCGATTCCGATACCGAAAGTATGCACGGAAAAAAAAAAGATTTAACAAAAATGCATATTTAAAAGCTGTTCTAAATGTAATAGATCTCATTTTTTAACAACTGTTAATCTCTAGCACATAATTAATTTTATGAAATTTACATTAAATCTTATCAAAAGAGACGTTTAGTGTCAAATAGAAATATACTTCCCTAAAAAGATTTTTTAATTTTTCTCCCGCAACAAGTAGGTATCTCTGATGGACACAATAACGAAGAGTATTTTATGTATAAATTAATGAAATTTGCAGAAATTATGATTTATATGACGAAGAATCGAACAGCGTTTTCTGTTTCCTATAAAAGGTGTACATCTTTCGCATTTATCATGGCTTTGAAAATAAGTTTAAATTATAAATTTGACACCGTTACCGAAAAGATTTAGTGTCAAATAGAAATATACTTCCCTAAAAAGATTTTTTAATTTTTCTCCCGCAACAAGTAGGTATCTCTGATGGACATAATAACGAAGAGCATTTTATGTATAAATTAATGAAATTTGCAGAAATTATGATTTATATGACGAAGAATCGAACAGCGTTTTCTGTTTCCTATAAAAGGTGTACATCTTTCGCATTTATCATGGCTTTGAAAATAAGTTTAAATTATAAATTTGATACCGTTACCGAAAAGATCCGATGCTTTTATAGAAAAAGAGGAAATGCTGCTTGATTGCTTTCAATCGGGAATAACAACACATACCAATTTTATCTACTTACGTATGAAAGTGATTGTATGAATGTGAAGAACAGAGCCACAGAATGAGCAGACTTCAAGAAGAAGCATGAATAAAATCACCAACATTATTTTCATATAAAGAGCGATTACAATCGCAGACAATAGGAGACTAAAAATTTGCAAATCTTAGGCTAATGCTGATTGACGTAAAAGAAAATATTTATTTCGTGTTAGATCTCTGAAAAAAGTAATAATAAATAAACATTCCAATTAAACAGTATCCTAATGGCGCCATATTCTGATTGCTGCCAACATCAATAGGCCATTACTCGCGTTAAACTACAGACATAAATCATTAAATATCACAAATTTTCTTTCAAAATAATGTTCGACAAATACTAATAAAAAAAAAAAAAAATAAAAAAAAAATCTATTTCTCTTTCCTCCTGATCAAAATAGCATTAAAAAGACTTGCAATGGGATAATTAATTTTTAAGGGGTAAAAAAATTATTTTTTGTTTCTACACGAGTACGAGAATAAATAAAATTGCCAATTTGAGAAAGAATGGGTCCGAGCCGAAGGCTGGTATAAAAATCAAACCCGTGTCAGGTCCGGGTTGAGTCCGTCTCATCTCTAGTGCTAATACATACTTTCTGTAGAATATGGGGTGCGAAGCATTCATCACTCATTTACAAGGTTATGCAAAAGAGTTCGATTTTATGATGGTCTACGTGTAAAAACTGTTCGCAGCGTATTTCAATTATGTTGCACTATTTCAAACATGATGAAACTGATATATATTACTGAAGCTAACAACAAAATGCTTGCAGTAAAATAGGATGAGGATTGCATTTATCATTCATTTAGGGACACATAAAAGATTTCGGGAACAAATCTGTATGCGAAGTTTGGCTATTAGGAATGATTGCTGCAAGTCCGTTTTCACTTATGGTATGTTTTTTTTTAGTTTAACTAAATTTTTGAATACTACATGCTGTACATAAATTCTATAGAACATATACAGAGCAATTTTTAAATTCGTAAGACACACAGAAAAATTCGTAAGCATTATTGAGAAAGAGCAGGAATTGCTTAAAGATGTTATTTTTAATTTGAGTTATGCAGCTTCAAGTTGTTTTTCAAGCTCAACTACATTTAGTATAATATACTAAGGTAAGTTTGCTGCATATAAATAAAATCATATACAGGACTATGCAAAGAACTGGATATATAATCGCCTATGGATATTAACTCATGGAAGCATAATTTAAGTAGCTTAAGCATTGCTTGTAAATTTCAGCATTAATATGTGGTGTGTATTAAAATCTGTATGTCATATACAGGGCTGTACAAAAGAATTTAAGTACGTTTCCCCCTATCGGTAGAAACTGCTGAAGGGGAATTTTTTACTATGTTATGCATTTTCTTACTAAACGTAATTTAAGCACACTGTGTATCATATGTACAAATTTATAGATCATATACAGAGCTTCACAAAAGAACTGGATTACTTTTACGGTTATGGGCGGTAATTGTTGAAATATGGTTTTTAAATGTGGTATAAGGACTGTTTTCTAGAAATCTGCACAAACTTTTCTTGACTTGAAAGTCATTAAAAAACGAGATAAAGAACTCAAATGGGCACTGTAAGGTGACTTCAATAACCACATTCCTCTGTAAAACTGTTATCGGATTTCAATTAAACCGTTTCGTTTGACATTATCGATTTTACTTTTGGTGGTACTTGCTAGACATTGTACAAAATTTAAGTTCATAATTTTGAAACAATACTTGATTCGATTGATCAATTTCTGGATGTTACCTGCTTTCTAGCCTTTGGCATACACTTTTGACTTCAGATACTTTCAGAACCGCTCAATTGGTCAAATTTGGGGAACGCTAACCAGGTTGTCAGACTTCTTTATGAAAGTAAAGTTTAGCTGGCGGAAATGGCTGAGAACGATTTTGCAGAGATGACTGCTATCCAAGTCTGGCCAAATACCGTAATCACCGTCATCGTAGTTGCTACAGATGTAGGGGATAAGAAGACGGCAAATGCCCTTCTTCAAATGTCGTTGCCCATTGACAGCGAACCCAGACTTGCGGATGAACGGACGACTCAAACTTTTCGGACCCATTGCAATCCATACGAGAATCTTGTCTTGGAATTTTGCTTTAGAAGAAAATATAATGATATCTTGGGTCGTAGAGACGTCAGATGTATAATGGCCACCGTTATAGTTAAACGTGGAACGTTTGAGCTTAAAATATGAGCCGTCACCGTCATCGAAGATGAATATTCTATCAGAGAATTTTCTGAACAAGTGACCGCACTTCGTTTTCACGACAACCATTTGTTTTTCTGTTCATTCTGCTATGACCATTTCTTGTAATATTTGATGTTCAGGTTCTTAGTGATTGTCTTTTGTTGGTGGTTAGGTGAAACACTGTATTTCGAAGGCATGGGATGGATTAATACTCGGTCGTTTTCGTCAAACAATCCTTTCAACTGCTCTAACTCTGGTTTGGAGATTTTTTTTATTTGCCTTCCTACCCGATCCCAGTTCTTTTTTGGCCGAGAGTCCCTCCTAGTAACATTCTAGAACATCGTATGTAGTTCGTTTGGTGATATTTTCGGAAAATAAATAGTTCACGATGGACTTGATCCTTGATGAATATTGCTTTCGTAAAACTTGTACACAATAATACATAGACACTCCTCTTGTGGCTCTATTCTCGGAAAACACAGATTATTTAATGATCTCTTGGCTAATGGCTATGCTCTTATATACTATAGCACAACACTTCACGTGCAAGTTTCACCTGATTCGGTTTCCTTTGCTATTTTACATAATTGCAAAGTTTGTGCGGATTTCTAGGAAAAAGTCCTTATGTTTTCTAAAATGTTTAATTAGATATATTATTTACCTTATTACCCTACCTAAGTTTTGCTAAAGCATTCTTGATGTGTTGGAAAGTGTTTCATAATCTATGCTTGACGCATGATTTTTCTCTCTTGTTTAATTTTCAAGGGAAGACCATGCTATTTTATTTATTTATTTGCTTATTTTTCTTGCAGAGCGACGCAAAATCAATTCGTCAATTAACCGCAGAAAAAAAAATGCGAGATTTGCAAATTAGACTTGGAAAAAATAGATAAATTGGCAAATTAGAAATTTTTTTTTTATAATTATTAGTTTATATACCTAAAGTGTTTATTTATACGTGTTTTTATTGTAATAAAATTTGACAAGCTATTTTAGGTTTTGAGTAATTTTTTTAAATTCTTTTGAGTATGACTTGCGATGACATAAATTTTCTAAAATATTAAATTCCTTGGGGGGGGGGGCTATGCCCCCCCCAGCCCCCCTCAAATGGCGCCCCTGTTCTCGCCTCTGATGGCTTTCGCCAAGCACGATTCCCGCAAAGTCGCGTCACTGTACTTTGACGCTGAAACTCTGACCAATCAGATTGCGAGATACAGCATGGAGAGCAAAATGTGGTTGGGAAAAAAAAAAATGCCTACTGCTGTCTGTGGTGCATGTGAACGAGCCTGTTGTTTATATTTATGTATCGGTACATTATACGAAAGTGTTTTACCGGCTTATAGGCACAATAATAATTAAAATCGTCGTCGGCTTCAAAAAGCAAATTTAAATGTCTCATGTGTTTGAGTATTGTATTTTCTAGTTATATTGGCGTATTTGAACACATCCTTTTCAAACGTTAATCATGCGATTCTTATGCAAGTTTTACAAGTATCCTCTTTTATCTATTTTGCAGAAAAGGTATGTAAAACTTTTATTGTATTTTTAATACATGACTCTATATATTTTTAAATATCTATAAACACCCGGTTTCTTGCAGTAATGTATGAAAATGTTGCACAATTTTTTTTAAAAAGCACGATGAACACAATAAAATCATCTGTTTAAAGCAAATTTATTTGATTTCCTGAAATGCTTTTCTTAATATTTATAATAATTGACTATTCGGTTTCTGATTAATTTGTTCACTCGAACTTACATATGTCTGCATGCAAAATGCATGGTTAATTTAGAGACTTGAAGAAAAGATAAAAGATAATCTTCTAATAAAAGAATAATACATTCTGATCTTGTTTTTTTTTTGTTTTTGTTTAAATAAAAATAAAGAGGATTGAATGTACTTTTTTTACATAGTACAGTCGAACCTCTATTTAACGAAATCCCGGAAAAAAGTTCGTTACATGGAAAATTCGTTAAATAGAGATTCACCTTTTAAAATACTTTAAACTACATAAAACAGATTTTAAATTCATAAACACTAAATATTTTTACTAAAAGTAATTAATCACATTTTTAAAAAATAAATTATATCGATTTGTTTTACTTATTTTACCCACCAATATCCATCAATTCATTTTTTCTATGTGCTTAAATCTTCGAAATCTACAAGGAAAACAAAACATTGTCCGGGAATAGTTTTACATTAAAATTAACCAATTTAATGACATTATCGCATTTATTATTATTATTATACCATTTAATTTTAACCATACATTAACATATGCGTCCTTAAATTTAATTTCTGAAAAACTCTGTTAATTTTACCTGAATATTTTATTTAAAAAAGTGCTTTCTCTCATAATACGTCTCGTATCTTTGCAATGCACCCAAAACCCCTTCATGCGTATTTTTTTCTAACTATAATCCGCGTCGGATTGTTTCAAATGATTTTAGCATTTCATCATATGAAGTTTTGTTAATTTCTGCATAATGATCATTTCTATCATCATCATATTAGTCTTCATTGCAATTCATTGCTGTATTGTTTTTATTTTTCACACTGTCAAAAATATCCAATTCAGATAGTGTTTCCGAGGTCTCAGTTTCAGAATTAAGTGAAATACAATCATCAATCAGCACATCTTGGTTAATTTCTTCTTTTTTTCTCACTCTATCCACATTTTTTAAAGTTACTCTAAGAGATTATCGTCTTCGTCTTCCGTACTTACCGAATTCTCACTGCTGACAAAGAAGACGTCTGGTAAAACCAGCTCAAGGTCATTGAACATCATAAAATATGTTCAAAGAAAGAATAAGTTTGAAATGTCCAGAAATATTTTGAGAAATGGGGGGAAAAAATTTTGATCACAAGAAAAAGTTCGTTAAACAGAGAATGCACTTCGCCATTTGGAGGTTATTTTATGAAGAAATTCGCAAAATGTTCTTGGTTCCAAGAAAAAGTTTGCAAAATAGAGGTTTGTTAAATAGAGGTCCGAATGTAAATAACAAATTTATCAAGTAGTTATTACAAATTGTTTCATCTTATCTTGAGGTTGATTTTCTAAAGAATTAGTATGAATGTGTATTCAATAAAAATGATAATATACAAAGGTTTTTGAACACATCCTTTTCAAACATTAATCATGCGATTCTTATGCAAGTTTTACAAGTATCCTCTTTTATCTATTTTGCAGAAAAAGTATGTAAAACTTTTATTGTATTTTTAATGTATGACTCTAAATATCTATAAACACCGGTTTCTTGCAGTGATGTATGAAAATGTTGCACAATTTTTTTTAAAGCACGCTGAACAGAATAAAATCATATGTTCAAAGCAAATTCATTTGATAATTGATTTCCTGAAATGCCTTTCTTAATATTTATAATAATTGACTATTCGGTTTCTGATTAATTTGTTCACTCGAACTTACATATGTCTGCATGCAAAATGCATGGTTAATTTAGAGACTTGAAGAAAAGATAAAAGATGATCTTCTAATAAAAGAATAATAAATTCTGATCTTGTTTTTTTTTTTTTTTTTTTTTTTTTTTTTTTTTTTCTTTGTTTAAATAAAAATAAAGAGGATTGAATGTACTTTTTTTACATAGTAAATAACAAATTTATCAAGTAGTTATTACAAATTGTTTCATATTATCTTGAGGTTGATTTTCTAAAGAATTAGTATGAATGTGTATTCAATAAAAATGGTGATACAATAAACAAAAAATATATTTTTTGTTTTTTCCTCCCCTTATTGACTTTCATAAAACGTCTCGGTGATCAGAAAAAAAATTGAAAAATTGTTATATCTTGACACCTCTTAAATACCTAAATATTTTGGGAAGAGTTCCGTATCCTGTTCTGGTTGGCACGATTAGTGAAGGAATCCAAAGTGGCACTAAAAGGACGTTTTAGCTTCAAATAAAATTTTTTTAGATTGCGAAAAAGCATGGTTTTTAAATATTTATAAACATATGCTTATTTAATAAAAGTTATATATGTGATATGTTAAAAAAATAAGTACGGTGTCTATATAAATATGTATTATTTTTATGTATGTTATATATGTAATTGTATGCATAGAGATATACATTTATATAAATGCATGATGTATACATGTATAAATAAATGCTATATATTTATATATATATTTTTAATTTTATATATTTCATATTTTATTTATTTATTATATATGTCAAATTAAAATATAACATTAGTAGGTACATTATACACATTAATGTTACATGCACCTTAAAACATATTAAAATGCAAAAATAATATAATTGCATAATATTACATCTACAGAAAACTACCATTTAAAAAAATGAAAGGTTATAAATTAAAAAAAAAAAAAATGTTAAATGCAAAGAAATTACACAAAAACACGGAATTGCCGTATTCGCCTGGAGCCTGCCATCATGTTTCTTTGTTGGTCATGCCGGTTTTAAATTTCTTCATTCGGATTTATTTATTTATTTTTGTTGTTGTTTTTTAAAATGTTTTCTCTGATTCTTTTTTTTTTTGGCTGTAATTTCTGAATATATATTCTTAAAAATGAATATATATTCTTAAAAATGAATATTTGTTGTACTCTACTTTTTTAAAGTTTATGTATTTACCATTTGCCAATTATGAATCCCCCCCCCCCCCCCCCCTCCTAATTTTTGTTTTCTTTTTTCCAAATAATGTTTGGAATGCTGATTTTCTGTTTAAAATTTTGTTGATGTTATTTATGTTTAACCTCTAAATTTTCAAAAATTAAGCATAAAGTGGTTATAAATGACCAACAAAGAAACAAGATGGCAGACTTCGGGCGAATATGGTAGCTGTTCCAAATAAAGTCCATCCCAGTAGTTAAAAAAAAGCAACCCCAAAGTCAATTGCAGCAATCACATCGAAACATTTGTCGAAAAGAAAAAACAGAACAGGATATGGAACTCTTCCCAATATTTTAATACTCTGTTACAGTAGTGCCAAATAGAAATGAGACAGACTATGCCTGACCCCGGACTTGATTTTTAAACCAATCTTTAGGCTCAGGCTCAAAGTGATAATTTTATTTATTTACAAATTATAAAAAGGAAAAAAAAAAGATTCTGAGGAACAAGAATGCAGTCTAAGTTTCTTAAAAAGTTTTACAATTCTTTAAAAGTCAGTTTTACAGGGAATTGAATTCTTATTGATGGGACATAGGAGAAATATTTTATGTGATTCTGAAGTCTGCACAGTTAGTACAGTAAGCCCTTAACATTTGCGAGTTTTGATTATTCATGAAATAAAAAATGAAGAACATTTCAACATTCACAAATACTCAACTTGGCTATTCACGAATTTTGTTTTATAAAAAATATTTTTTTACAAAGTAAACTCGCTTTGTTTTACCAATTCCATAAACTAGTTAACACTGGACAGCTGTATTATACTGTATAGCCTAAGTTCTGAGAACTTCGACCCTTATATTGAGGCAAAACATAGATCAGTAATTTCGAGAAACCCGAAACCTGTCTTTATACTAAAAATAAAAAATATATAAATTTTCTAAAATTCAAAATTTTTCTGCAAAAATTGGATGGGAAATTTAGAACTTCAACAACAACTTGATGAGAAAGCAATAGAATATGATCCTTAACTGCTGAGGAGTCTTAAAGTTAAAAGAGAAATCGAGACTGCAATTCCTTATGTGGAAATTCCTAAACAAAAGATCTGTTCTTCCAAACAATTGTAAGGGAGAGTGGTAATGAATGGGCCATGGGGATGAATGGGCCATTAACAAAATATGAAAATGTATTTGCATAAAATTATTTTAGATGCCACCAATGGATAGAGCTATTTGTTCTACCAAATTCATCAAATTTTCCATTGTATGGGAGAAGCCATTTTCCCACTAGAGTAGGATGGTCAAGAATCTGATTGAAAAATAAATTTTTTCCCTTTTCAGTAAAATAAATAGTATAAAAAGTATCTATTATTTCATTGCAGATATGTGTATCAGCAAGTCTTTGCATATCTGTAAACTAATTTGAGGATGTATTTAGATGTTATTTGAATTTAATGTACTTAAAAAAAACCTGAATATATATTCCAAAAGTATAGGTGGGTTTGAATGGGCCACTATATCATGGTCATGAATGGGCCACCTTTCCCTGATCATGAAAATATGTTTTTTTTTTCTTTAATGTGAAACATAACTGGCTGTCATGGATTTAGATTAAATTACTGTCTAGTTACAATAGGTTTATAGTGATGTCTAAAAAATAATTTCCACATTTTCACCCTAAAAAATATTAGTTATTTATTAGAAACATAAGTTAAATTGTATAAATGATTAAGGTGAACTGTAAAGCCTACCAGTATTTTCCCATTTGATATAAAACTAGAATAATTGTTTATATTCTGAATATGATGGGTAGAATAAATAATACCAGAAATTTACACTAAATAGTCAATTAATAGGCAGTTCAACCCTGTTACAACCATGTCGTCTAATATTAATTTTGAAAAATATAAATTTCGTTAAATCACAATGCATATTATCTATTATTTTTGTGCTTATTTTATGTTCTTTCTTTCTTATAATCTCATTATTTTGTCATTTTTCTGCTAGAATTATGATTTAATAATATCACTTTTGATGTTCATAAATTTTGATAAGCATTGTGTATTACTTACTATTTCAGTATGCTTTTGATTATATCATGTCAAGTACCATTCATTTTGTCATATTTGGTGAATAAAAGATTAATTCCACATTTTTTCATTGAATTCATTTAGTGGCCCATTTATTACCTTCAATGGCCCATTCAGCCCCATGGGTGGGGATGAATGTGCCAAATTTCTATATTTTTATTTTCTATTATCATTCATTATAGACATTCTCTAATCAAATTTTTATGACTTTTTTATATAACCAAATAAGTAAAGCAACTGAAGAGCCAAAAAAAAAAAAAAATAATAAAATAAAATTAAAAAAAAAATTACAAAAATTAAAAACCAAAAATTGGCCTATTCATTACCACTCTCCCCTATATCAATAAATTTTTTCAGCCATCAACTAGCAGACCAAACTTTGTACAATATGTTTATAATTATTCAAATTTATTTACAGCATGTACTTTTTAATGCTTAATAAATATATTTTTATATTTCAATTAAAAACCTAACCCCCTTTTATGCACGAGAAGATAGTCTCAACATTCACGGAGGTTTCTGCGAAGCTGAACCTTGCGAATGTTAAGGGATTGCTGTATTAATAACATTAAGAAGCTGTGTGATATCCCTTGTTCAGTGTCATTGTTGAAGTCCTTTTCCATAAAATTCCAGCAATTATTTGAAAACAGAACTCATTTCCTTCTCCTGTAGTTGTGCAATAATGTATTAAAAGAACAGGAATTGTGTGTTTTGCAGGTTTCGATACTTTTATGTTAGCCAGGTGCAAATCTTACCAATACCATATTTTTGTTTGTTTTTTGCTCACTTTTTTTTATGTGCCTAAATGAGAAACGGTTGGTATTTTGATGTTGAAATAAAATGTTTTGGTTTATGGTTTTTTGGTGGTTTGTTATTATTTTTCTTTTTTTACATTTTAACTTAAATGACTGTAATGCATAATATATGTAGGAATAAAAGTATGTATTTTAAGTAAGGTAAGGTTTATGTTAGAAATTAAATGAATGCAACAGGAATAGCGGCAATGGTACAATATTTTACCATTTATCATTTGTGCCCATCATCAATTCTTATACAAAAGTACGAGGGCTGATTTTTTTTTTTTTTTTCAACCTCAGATGGGCCGTGAAATAAAGACTAGTGTGAATAATAAAATTCTTTTATAACCTGGAGTGAAGTACAATCAAAGCTACTTTTTGGCATAGACGCAATGAAGATTGATTGACTTGTCATACTGGTGAGCGAGGAGGAGGATACCCTGATCACACAGACTGTTGCTGCCAATATATTAAGATAGATCTCTGAGGCGTCTTGAAGGTTTTTGTTGGAATGGAGTGCTGTCATCCCAGATCTATCTTCATATCTCGAAAAAAGTGGCAATCACTCGGTGCCAGCCTAACTCATGGCCCAACAGCTTCTTTAACAAATCGAACACATCCCATCGAATTTCTGAAGGAAGCTGTTGGGCTATCAGTTTGGCTGGCACCGAGTGATTGTCACCTTTTTTGAAATCTGAAGACAGGTCTGGGACGACAGCACTCCATTCCATTTCCAATTTTTCGAACAAAAATCTTCAATATGCCTTGGAGACCCATCTCAATACGTTGGTGGCAACAGTCTGTGAAGAGTGTATCCCCCTCCTCGCCCTCCAGTATGACAAATGAATTAATCTTCATTGCGACTATGTTGAAAAGTAGCTTTGATTGTACTTGACTCCAGATTATAAAAGAAATTTATTATTCACACTAATCTTTATTTTACGGCCCATCGGAGGTCAAACAAAAAACAGCCCTCATAGTATCCAGATTTTTACCAGTAGTTAGGTATAAGTAACAATTTTGCTAAAACAAATTTTCAGGAATATGAAAATCATGAAAAGTTGTCATGAGGTAGTATTTAGAATTAATATTATTTTTATATACATATATAAGAAAATATGGTACTTTTCCATTATAACAACACCATTGTCGCTCAGCATAACATTTGATACAAAATTGATACGAAAGTTAGCATTTTTAAAATATAACATTTGAAAATGATGCCTTTTCATAAATATTTTATTAAAACTATACAAATATATACTTAAAATAAAAGAAAAAATAAATATTATGCAATAAAGTAATAAAATAAAACTCAGTTCAAACTGCAGGCATGAAATTGTAATATCTCTTAACATTGCAGAAAACATTTCATTTTTTGAATGAAGATGTCCTCGTTTTTTGAAGAAAAACTTTTGCTTTTTGTATAATTCCAAAGTCCTGAAACAATTTTATTGAAGTTTCTTCATCACCAGTTAACTGCCAAATGATAAAGTACATCTTAGCGTCAGTAATAAATGCAAGTTATAAATAATTTAATAATAAACTTTTTTGATTTGAAAAATAGCAAATTAAGATGTTTTACGTGGTTACAATTAAAAAATAATAAAATGATTTACATTCAGTAAATAACAAATCACAATGTTTGACACAGTTTGCAATAAAAATCCTTTGCACGATCAGTGTTGTAATAAATGGCGCATTAGCATCCATTTTGGCATGGTATTGTTATAACTAAAGTTACCGAAAATATTTTAAAGTTTAAAAGTATAATTAATAATTTTCTATGTACATTTGGTATCGGCTCAGGCTCCTATGTCACAAAAATTTTATGGCTTGGGTTAACTCATATTTCAAATCGCTGGGCTTGCGCTCTGAAAAAAAGAGCTCAAACAAGAGTTGCAAAAAAGCCACGCCAGTGGCTTTTATTGGTTTTAGTCGGCTTTTTTTGGCCATAATTGTCTTTTATACTGTGATTTTAATTATAAACTACACATTTTTAAGTGTTTTTTTTATTCGTGTTAATGACACTTAATTAATTTAGAATTTAATAAATAACCAAATTTCTCAATAATGATGGCATTGGAATACAGGGTTCGTTGATATATATCAATGGATATATATCATGATATATATCTTGATATATATCCGATATTTATTTTTAAAATATCAAGGTTTTTGATATTTTCGATATTTTCAAATTCTTGATATTTATTTTCAAAATATCAAGCTTTTTGATGTTTTTGATATTTTCAAATTCTTGATATTTATTTTCAAAGTATCACTGTGCAAAATAATCTTGATATTTTCTTCAGGCAAAATAAGTGTAAATGAAATTTTCAACTGTTATAGACTGCGTCATTTTGTAGATAAACAACTTTTGTCTCTGAAAGTGACTTTTTTAGACAAAGAAGAGAAATATCTTTTCCTAGCTTCATTTTTGAAACTTTTATTTTTAAATAAATAACTAATAATTATGTCAGACAATTAATTCAGAACAGCCATTTGAAGATAAACTGTAATTTAGATAATAATTTTTATACAGCTTATTTAGAAAAGATTCTTTTCTGATTTTGGTTTAGTTGAGTCTAAACTGTGCAATAGGTTAGGAAATAAAAAATAAGACAAGCTTACATTTATGTTAAAATTCTTCAATTTAAAAATCTATTTTGTATTTAATATTTTGTATTTAATATTTTGCTTTGTAAAATATAAAATTTTAACATTGTTTGATTAAGTTTTCATGTTCAAGTGCAATATTTTTTAGCTTCTAATTTATATTATGCTTGAAAATATTTATTATCAGCAGTAAGTTGACTATCTTGAAAATATCGGATATATATCGAAAATATCGGATATATATCAAAATATCGGATATTTTTGATATTTTCGAAAATATCATGATATTTACGAACCCTGGGAATAATACATAGATGAAGCTGCTAGTAATTTGTAGTCAGAATTAAAAATATGTCAGCTAAATTTTAAAAGGGCTATACCAACTGCTTTATCTGGTTTACACTGACCTTTAACCCCCCCCCCTTTTTTTTTTTCATTTTTACTGCTTTATAAAATTAAAGAGGACAATAGTTGCATGTTTTTTTACATAACTAATTTTAAGAGCTATTAATTAATTATTAATATACAAGTCTTATTTTATTTCTCATAAATATTTAAAATCATACATAAAGTCATATAATAAAAACACCATTTCTCACTATTAAAAACAGTATTATAAATAGCATATGCATGAATATGCACTCTTTTAAATACTAGCAACAAGCTTTTCATAATTGTATTTGGAGAATTTTTTTTTTGTTAAATTACTCTCTTTATTTTATACACTTAATCAGGGCCATAGGAAGGTCTTCGGAGTATAGGTCAAAATTAATATCATTGGCCACTGGCCAGTACACTGATTTTTTTCACTGGCCAGTAACAAAGTTATGTACGCTCCATACAAAATTGTGTTTTTTCTAACTATCAACGTTGTAATTTACTAATATATATTACTTACCATTCGATATGATTACACTGAACTGAAAATTTTTATTTTTAATAATTGCTATGAAAAAATCCTTGCCGGCCCGGCCTACAGGCGGAAGAGATTTCGAAGTTAAGTATACTAATTTCACCAATAAAATTAAATCATGATTAGAGATTTATCCACTTTAAGAATTTTATCTGGCTGCTTTTGACGAGTTTTTATTTCATTTTTATATAATAGCTGGTTTTATCAGAATCATGTTAAGGAGGTATTAAAAAAAATATTTTTCCATGCTCAACAACTCTAAATTTTCTGGCACATTTTCAGATTCATTTTTAATAGAAAAAATATTAAACTTGCTGACGTGATTTTTGAAGAGATTTATAAAAGACCTGTGTTTTTATTTTTCGTTCAATTAATTAAAACTTGATTTATGAACAATTAATTTCTCAGTCGGACAATATTTTTCGTTTCTAACACAATCGCTTTGGGAAATTTCTGTTCAAAATGCCCACTTTGATATCATTTTTTGAAATATATTCTGCCTCTATCAAAAAATCGATCATTATGGTACACAAGCCTTGTGTTCAATTCGATATTTCATTCTCACTGCATAATTCTTGCTGTTTAGATAAAATTGGCATGATCCTAAGCCATAGGGACCCACTAACTGAAATTTTTCGAACACACGATCTAACCAATGCTCTTCTCGAACCTGAAAATGATAGAATACAAAATTTAGTCAAAATCGCTAAAGTCATTTTATAGATAAAATTAGCTTGACCTACGGTAATCCAAAAAGGACCTAGGGTCACCCGGGGTAATTCCTGGTCACAGTCCTTTTTATGCTTTAAGAACGCTTCACCAAAATGAAAAACATCATACAGGTACTCTGAACTATCCTCATTGGAATTTATTACTTAATTATGAGTTTATTGTTTTATTTACTTTGAAAAAAAAATCTTTTTGTAATGGCTTGTTAAATTTCTGTAAAACAACATTGGCCTTAGTCATGATACATTTTTACAAAGATCTTTGTCACAACTCAAACTTTAAATATTTTTCTTTTCTTTCTTTTTGGTTCAATTACCAACTACTTTAACTATTAGAAAATAGTCTTGAAAATTTTCATACTATTTTAAATAATTTATAGAAGTTGGTCAAATATTGCCCCATGTATCTGGGGTAAATCTTGGTCACTGGGGTAATTCCTGGTCAATGTTTTTATCATCATTTAATTCCCTTTTATTGTCATATTTAGTGATTTTAATTTTCACAAACCCTTTGAGAATTAACTGCAACTACACTGTTCACCACATTTTAGTTAATTGTGGTTCTTAATAAAGTAGAGTCACCCGTGGTAATTCCTGGTCACTGAGTTTCTGAGGTAATTCTTGACCATTTTCGCTTTTGTTATAAAAATAATTTCTGAAACTGTAAAAAATCTCAAAGATACTTTGAATCCTTTGCTTTGAAATATGCCTTAATTATTCATTTAGTTGAAATTAAATATTTAAAAGAATTTATGTTCAAAACTGCTACTCGAATTTCTTCATAACATCGATCTTGATTGTTACACATTTTACAACAGATCATTGTCATTCTTGCAGTTTTAATTATTTTATTTCAACTAATCACATATCACAGTCTTTTAAAAAAGATTATAAAATTTTCTTCTACTATATTAAACACTTTTAAAAGCAGAAAACAGTAAGTGCTCAGAGAATAAGACACACTCTATGACTGAACAATTTAAGTAGAAATAATATCTCATTGCAAAATGGTGCATATAAATATACATAATGCAATAGAGGAACCTAATTATTATGCTGTGCATTATATTAAAGGTCTGTATTGAAATTTTCTTGAAAAGGGAGCCGAAAACTTCAGTTGACCTAGAAGCAAAATAAAATTGATAACAAACATTTATTTCTTATGGACCAATAAATTTGCAAGTTATTAATAAATCCAATTCACAATGGATACTAATGAAGTAATAAATACTGCTTATAAATGTTGTAAAAATGCATAAAAATTCTTTGGCTAATTAATGTTTTGTAAAATGTTTACACATCAAATAACTTAGTATTTATGCCCAAAACAAAATCTATGCTTTATTATTTCACAATTATGAGATGAACAAAACTTTTAGAAGGTTGATTCTACTTATTTTATTACTCAGTCATAAAAAAATTAACTGTACTACTTAATTTACATGAAAAAGGATGCTGACCGATAATTATCCCAGAAGTGACCAAGAATTACCCCATGTCCGGGGTAATTCTTGGTCATTTAAAAATTATAATTATTTTAATTATAAGTGCATATATATTTAAGTAAGCATTTTATAATATAGCCATTAAAGGGGGCTTATTCCACAAAAAAAATTGGGAACAATACCTTTAATAGTTTTTATAATAATTAGATGTTGATGCTTTTTGGCCAGGAATTACCCCGGGTGACCCTACTAATCTAAATTTATGGAACATCTGACCTATCCCAATGGTCTTGTCGTGCTAGGAAACGGTGTAGTAAGAAATTTTGTCAAAATGGTTTGGGTCATTTTCTAGATAAAATTAGCTAAACCTTGACCCATACTGAGCCAAAATGACTGGTTAATCGAATTTTCTTGAGCATGCGACCCAGACCAATGGTCTTCTCGAACCCGAAAATGATAGAAAACAAAATTTAATCAAAATCATGAAAGCTATTTTCTAGATAAAATTAACTGAACCTACAGTGGCCCAAAAATGACCCATTAATCGAATTTTCTCGAACATGTGACCTAACCCATTGATCTTCTCGTGCCCGGAAACATTGTAATACAAAATTTTGTCACAATCGTTTGAGCCTTTTTTTAATATACAATTAGCTTCACCCACAGTGACCCAAAAATTACCAACTAATCAAATTTTCCCGAACATGTGACTTAGCTCAATGGTATTATCATGTTCAGACACGATATAATACAAAATTTTACCATAATGTTTTGAGGCGTTATTTTAGATACACTTAGCTTGACCCACAGTGACCCAAAAATGACCCACTAATTGAATTTTCTCGAACATGTGACTTAGCCCAATGGTCTTCTCATGCCCAGAAACTGTATAATACAAAATTTTGACAAAATTGTTTGAGTCATTTTTTTACATACAAATAACTTGGCCCACAGTGACCCAAAAATGACTCGTTAATCGCTTTTTCACGAACTTGTGACTTAGTCCAATGGTCATCTTATACCCCGAAATGGTATATTACAGAATTTTGTCAAAATGTTTGGGCCTTTTTTTTTTAGATTTAATTAGCTTGACCCTGACCCATTGTGACCCAAAATGACCAACTAATCAAATCTTCTTGAACATGCGACCAAATCCAATGGTATTTTCGCGCCGGAAAATGATAAAATACAAAATTTCGTCAAAATCGTTTGAGCCGTTTTCTAGATAAACTTTGTTTGACCCACAATGATCCAAAAATGACCCACTAATCGAATTTTCTCTAGTATGTGTCTTAGCCCATTGGTCTTCTCGTAATCCAAAATGACAGAATGCAAAATTTAGCCAAAATCGTTAGAGCCGTTTTTTAGATAAAATTGACTTGACCCATAGTGATCCACTAATCGAAATTTCTCGAACATGTGACCTGTCCCAACAGTTTTCTCGTGTCGAAAAACGGTTGGATATAAAGTTTAGTCAAAATCGATTGAGCCGTTTTTTAGATATAATTAGCTTGACCTTGACTCATCATGACCAAAAATGACCCACTAATCGAATTTTCTCGAACACGTGACCTAGCCCAATTGTATTCTCGTGTTCGAAAAGGGTAAAACACAAAATTTCGTCAAAATCATTGGAGCCGTTTTCTAGATAAACTTTGCTTGACCCACAGTGACCCAAAAAATGACCCACTAATTGAATCTTCTCTAATATGTGACTTAGCCCATTCGTCTTCTCGTAATCCAAAACGACAGAATACAAAATTTAGTCAAAATCGTTAAAGCCGTTTTTTAGATAAAATTGGCTTGACCCATAGGGACCCAAAAATGACCCACTAATCGAAATTTCTCGAACATGTGACCTGGACTAATAGTTTTATCGTGCCGAAGAACGATTGGATATAAAATTTAGACAAAATCGATTGAGCCTTTTTTAGATATAATTAGCTTGACCTTGATCCATTTGGACCCACTAATCGATTTTTCTCGTACGTGTGACTTAATCCAATGGTCATCTCATGCCCGGAAACGGTAAATTACAAAATTTTGTCGAAATGTTTTAGGCCTTTTTTTGGATACAATTGGCTTGGCCCTGATCAATTGTGACCCAAAATGACCCACAAATCGAATTTTCTTGAACATGCGACCAAGTCCAATGGTATTCTCGTGACCGAAAACGATAGAATACAAGATTTCGCCATAATCGTTAGAGCCGTTTTATAGATAAACTTTGCTTGACCTATAGTGACCCAAAAATGACCCCCTAATCGAATTTTCTCTAATATGTGACTTATCCCATTAGTCTTCTCGTAATCGAAAACGCCAAAATACAAAATTTAGTCAAAGTCGTTAGAGCTGTTTTTTAGATGAAATTGGCTTGACCCATAGTGACCCAAAAATGACCCACTAATCGAAATTTCCCGAACATGTGACCTAGCCCAATAGTTTTCTCGTGCCGAAAAACGGTTGGATATAAAATTTAGTCAAAATCGATTGAGCCGTTTTTTAGATATAATTAGCTTGACCTTGACCCATTATGATCGAAAATGACCCACTAATCGAATTTTCTCGAACACATGACCTAACCCAATGGTCTTATGGTGCCCGAAAATGGTAAAATACAAAATTTCGTCAAAATTGTTAGAGCCGTTTTTAAGATAAAATTTACATACACACACACATACATACACCCACCCACACACATACATACACCCACCCACCCACACACATACATACACCCACCCACCCACACACATACATCCACACACCCACACACATACATACACACACACACACAATTTTTGCTCGCATGATAGTATAAGATTATATAGTTTCTGAATAAGAGAATCTACCAATCGGATGCGTTTGAGAGCAAAAATGAATTTAAAAATGAGTCAGAAAATAAGCAGTTTGGATTTAAATACACCCTTAATAAGATGATTTTTTTTCTTCAACCGCTATGTATTTTCAATTTGTTTTTGCTGTAAGAATTGGTCCTATCAAAAACTTGTCTATATAAATGTTGTAGACAATAATAAGAAGATATATGATAAATTCATGGGAATTTTATATCTCGAAAATTGACGGAGTTATGGATTTTTTTTTCTTCAACCCCCCCTTTTTGTTTTCGTTTTCAATTTTTTTTTTGCGGTACGTATTGGTCCTATCAAAAACTTGTGAATATAAAAGTTGTAGATAATATTAAGCAGATTTATAATAAAATTAATTGGATTTGATATCTTGAGAATTGACGAAGTTATGAATTTTTTCTCCCAAAACCCCTATTTTTGCGCCCCTTGAGCCCATTTTTAATTTGATCAAAAATCTGTGATACATAAATTTTTGGTCCTATTTTTAGAAGTAATAAAAACTTTAAACTGATTTGATATGTACAAAAATTAAGAAGTTGTGGGTTTTTTTCGGTTTTCACAAAACCTTTCCCTATTTCCATCCCCTTGGTCCGATTTTGCCTATTAACGAACTTGACCGAGATTTTATGCCCCTTGATTTTCTGTATCAGTTTGGAAGAGATTTGTGCAAAATTGTGGAAGTTATCGTGTCCAGAAGAATGTGATATATATGTTACATTATTAGTTCTAATTCCACGATTTACTTATCTTATTCTAAATTACTACTTTATATTCACTAAATCCTTATTCTTAAATAATCTCTATCGTTAACTCTGTTAAATTCACTTTAATTTAATGTCTCACTTGTCTAAATTGCTTAAATATTACGCTTTTAGTATTCTTAAATTAAATGTTCCATTTCTGCGCTTTTTTCGTTCTAGAATGTTCTTTTATCTTCCATTTTTACTTTCCCGCGCATTTCTAAGGTTATCCTTTTTCCCTTCAAATTCATCCGCTTGCTCTGTCCGCACTTTTTTCATGACGTGATATTCTTAATTATTCATTGATTGAGAGCGCAATCTACGTCATATTTGTATTCTTACACTTGAGGAACAAAAAGTCGATGCTCGCTGTGTTTCATCAGATTTGAGTCGTATTTCCAGTTTACATACCATCCCCTGGTCACCGCCCATTTATTTGATTATCTACCTTGTTTTATCCTTTTATTCGATCATCTGCAATTTGTTTTAGCCTAATTACTACTACGGAGAGATGGTTAATAATCTTGGTGGAAACTGCGCCACCGAAAGATGTTCTAATAAAGTGCTGAGTTGATATTATGTGTTGTTTCAATTTATTCTGCGGAAACTTCACGGAAAGTGTGTTCCATATCCTTCACTCGACGACTGCTATTCATCAATTTGTTATACTAATTTACAGGATCGAATTACCTGTTCTGACCACTTCTATTACGCTATTTTTGCTGGATGTGATCCTCAACTGCTATCGAGACAGCCAGTACTGCATTTTCAACGATAAAGTAATCCAATGTTGCTTTTAATGCACCATTTAGTCGACAGGATAAAGAATGAGTGCTATTTTATAACATATTTAAGTATTGCGCGACAGCGCAATACTTATTTATTTCCAGTGTCACTTCTCAATGTTAATTTAACATAGAAAAGCCTATGGAGATGATAACTTTTTCATTTTTTCTTCCCAGCTTTTTGTCCCTGATGCCACTCATTTTTTATTCTTTACTAATTCTAATAAAATTATAAATTTAAAGTTTAAAAACGTTTGCCGGACGTCAGGGTCAAAACGAATGGCAAAATACCTTTGCATATGGGTGAATTATAACCCAGAGAGAAACAAGGGCCAATTTTTTTGTACATTATTCAAATATTTTTCTTAATAATTCCAAATTTCACTTTTTTCATTGAGAATCAACGGACATTTTTAATAGAAAATGTAACATTTTTTCTTCATTGTTGCAAAAATTTCAAAAGCCGAAATAATAATTTATTTGGTTTTAGTAGAAAGATTCCCACGTGAAAAATTTTAATTGAAATAGTTTTTTTTTTTCAAAAATTAAAAATGTGAATATGTCGTCATAGTGGAAATAAAAAAGGATATTTTCAGAATACGTTTTTGCTTTGGTCAAGTTTATATTCTAGTAAAAAGTTTCTGATGGATAGCTATTTTTACCCAGGTAGCGAACTTAGTGGGGAATTACATAGCTTAAATTTTAAAACGTTTTTTTTTTTTTTTTTTCGAGATGAAACTATTTATACCCCAAGTTAAGCTTAGGTAATAATTTTCTGATGTGTTTACATCACCCTTTGGGAGAGAATAAGATTTAAAAATTCAAGTAAAACTTTTTATTTTTTTATTTTACTGTATCACAGCTATAATATTGTTAAATATTAGCAAATAATTCGAAATAAATCTTAGACTTTTTTTAAAGTTTTGTATTTTGCATGCATATTATCATTTTATGCACAATTTTCATAAACATAATACTAAATCTGCAATACAAATATTTTCAATTAAAAATGGAAGAAGTCTAAGATTTATTTCGATTTCATTTGAACGGAATCTAAGTTTTTAGGGTGTTTTAAATATCATATTGTATGAATTTTATTTTTATTTTTTAATCTTCAATTGGCTTACCTAATTTGTTACAAAAATTTAACATTAAATGTAGAACTAATTGAATGAAATAACTTAATATCTGTCCCTTCTCGGGCTTAAACAATGTAGGAAATAAATTTTGTTTTTTTAATTTGTTCTTCAAATTATGTTTTTGTTTAATATATATATATCTACCCTATATATATAAAATCCTAATGAAACGCATTTTATGAAACGGAAGTATGAAACGCGAGTATGAATCGACTGATTAAACAACTGATTATGTTTCACGGCGATTTCTCCTAAAATATGGAATATTTTGCGATGGAATTAACACCAAAAATCAATATTGATCCGCAGATTTCAAAACTGGTATTAGAATTTTTAAATTCGAATTAGTTTTCGAAATATTAATTTTTTTCTAATTTTATATGCATTTTTTCTAATGGTGGCAACTCAAATTTTAGTCATAACAGATATTTTTTCTTCATAATTCAGAAAAGGTTACCTTAAATGTATGCTAAGAAATGTATCATGCTACTTTTATTCATAATTCAATTTACTTGAACAATCTTTCGCCAAATCGAAAGATTCTGATAGAGAAATCAAATCTGACGGTATTTTTATGTTAGCGAGACGCAGGTGATAATTCGCCAAACATTTTTCCCGTCGCATTTCTTCATATTTCATTCATTTCATTTAAAATATAATCCTTTCATTCTTTCAATCCATATGACATTGGCGTCAGAAAAAAATCGCGCCAATATGACATCTGTGCCGGCAATTTAATCTTATAGTTCGCAATAGATTTTTGGTCGACGGGATAACTAAGTAGTAGCAAAAATACATATGTAACTGGTATTCGAAAACGAGGGTTTCGCCAAATTTTCGTTAAAAAAAAAAATCATGCCAAACATGCGATGCGTATATATATGACATCTGGCGAAATATTAAATTATGTAACAAACCATGACATTTAATTTCAACTTCAAATCAATGTTTTAATTTACCACTCGAACAATAAAAAAAAAATCCCTGTCGGCTCGGGCCTACAGGAGGAGGTAGATTTCGAAGTTAGGTACTAAATTCACCAACAAAACTTAAATCAAGATTAGAGATAAACCCAGTTTCTTCACTAAGAATGAGCTCTAAAGGAGCTAAACATTTTGTGAAAATTCTAATATACACGAATACACACACGCATGTATATGGAATAGGTTTAAAAATGGCTAAAGCAAATTCAGAGAACCTCAAAATGTTAAAATATGTTAATATTTCCATAGTCGGGTTTTTATTATGTTTTAATAAGTTTCTTCAAACTCACATGACGTTACATATGCACCTGCTGAGGTCCATTATATTTCCATAAAATAAAAACTTCAACTATAAGAGCGGTAAAATGACGTAGCACCTTAATTTAATTGTTTTTTAAAATTAAAATATCTACTTTAATACAAACAGTCAAATTTCATGAAAACAATTTAGGAACAAGAAAAAAAGGCTAGATATGACGTCACATTCCATCAAATCTTTTCAACGTGTAGTCAACTCACCGTAAATAAATGGCTCCCATATTTGTTTACTTCTTCGATTGTATACTTCAGCCATAAGGGGCTGTTCAAATATTACGTAAGCATGTTTTTGATTATTTTTGACCCCCCCTCCCCCCTTGTCAGCAAAAATAAGCAAATCGCGAACCCCCCCTTAATAATTACGTAAGAAAATTGGAACACCCCCCCCCCCCCCCCTACTTAAAAAAAAATTAGAACACAATACAAATTATAAAACTCTACTCGACTAATATAACTACTAAATAATAATAAACGCTTGTTTTATTTCTTTACAATTCTATTTAAGAAAATTTCTTAGATCACAATTTTAGAAGAACTTAGCCATTTGAAAAATTTAAATTTGAACATGACAATATCTATTCCGATGCTGACCACGGCTGCTCAAGCCATTTTTCCATATCTGTTATAATATTGGTTTCCAGTTTTACTTGATTATCTTCATCGCTTACTATTCGGATGCAATCTTTATATCAACTTCATCTTCATTGATCCACTCAACATCTTCCATATCTTCCACGAATTTTACGAAGCGCATAAGTTCATTTGCTCGACGAGCAGCAATTCTCAATAGTCGTATAAGGTAGTCCTTCTCGCTTTTTTTACTCTGTTGAATTTTTTTGTGTCTGTTTGCTGACTTCAGATATGCATGATATTGGCCACAACTTCCACAAGTTCTTGCGGATAAATGCGTGAACTTTATGGAAGAGCAAAAATAATCATGCAGCATCTTTAAAAATCCCTTTTCTGTACTATTCAGATTTAAGGCCAGACGGAGACTTAAATCTATAAATTCCCCCTCTTCACTTGCAATGATGCCATTTGACGATTGTATCATTTTAATTGGAGGAGGAATGAATCGTCCTTTTAATATACGAAATAATCCACTACGTGCAGGAGAGCAACAGTTCTTTTTTTCGCATTTTACAATTTGCAGCAAGTATTGACTTTCTTGTACGAGCTTCGAATACCAATCCAAGTCATAACCAAGAGACTCTAGTTCGCCTGAATCAACATATGTGGCAGTAACGGGATAACTGTCAATGTTTAATGAGTTCCAGATATCTGCGAGAGTTTTACCAGCATATGCTAAGTTATTTTGCTCCCTTTCTTCATCAGTAGTGCGTTCTCATCGAGATGGGAACCATAATGGTCATGAGGGTGTATAAGACAAGACAGTTCTCGACTGAGTGGTGTCATTCGCCTTTCTACTCAATTATATGCACTTCTTCCAGGAGCATTGCACGCTATGAAAATTCCATCCAAATCATGCTTTTTGAAATGGTTAATAGCAAACGATATAACTTTCTGGTAGCGGGGATTCTTGTCTGGATCTCCATCAACCGTTACAATGATTACAGGTTTGATGAAACCCTCTTTTGTTTTCACTAATTTTTCAAAATCTTTGAGTATTAATAGAGTTTCAAAATCCTGAGCATGAGTATTTGCTGTGGAAGAACTGTGTTTCCCACTTCTTATAGCTATTAACGTTGGACCAGAATAACCTATGTATGGCTTTACTTTGACCTGCCATGCCAGGAGCAATCACAATACCAGCGTAAACACATGGGATAAGTTTGCGGCGTTCAGCGATGACCCAGTCGTGATCGCTTAAGGATACGTGATACTCCATATGCATCAGTATCATAGCCTGTTTATTGGCTGCTGTAATTCCCAAAGGTACGCGCGCTTTGTCATCATGTGAAAGAAGAAACACTTGCATGGGTCCAAAAATTGAAGCTAAAGTTTCTAAATAATGGATGGATATTACTGCAAATTGGGTATCAATGTGAGATCGGTGATAATCAGCCAGAATCCTAGAAAGTTTTATCGGCACTGTGGTGACATGTCTTCGACACTCGATGGTTGAGGAATTTTTTGGAAGCAAACAAAGATATGTTCTACTCCTGCTTATTGCAAAACCAACCTTTTTCAGTTTTGCAGTCAAGTCATCGAGAGTTTTGACACTTCGGGCTTGTTTCTTCTTTTTGCATCTGCAGCGCTTCCAATAATAGCTATGTCTGCTATTGCTTTAAGTAATAATGGTTGTTTAAACTTGGTCTTCCTACTGATTCCCTCAAATCTATTTTTTTTTAATGTCTGGATTATCATGGCAGATTTCTCCAAGCTTTGTTCGTTTGGTGGTTCGATGTTTTCTTTGGTATTCAGCCTTTTATCGTTTCCTTTTTAAGGATTGTTTTTCCTTTTTTGAGATCACTGTAAACCTTATTTATCTGTTTTTGAATCTGAGATACATTGGTTTCAATTCAATTGGGTTACTTTTCATTTTTAGTAAGGTTCAAAATTTGAAAACAGTTAGAAGATTATCTGCTACAAAACTAACATATTTTTTTAATTTTTTTCCCTCATGGATGCATTAATTTTTGAGTTATTTGAAAAGAAAAAATAAAGCTTAGCTTGGCTACGCATATTTAAAAAGTAATAACTCGTTTTTTGACGTTTTTTTGGTCTTTATTTATTCCCATACTGACCATGTTTTGCCAAGGCTACACGGTCATTTTATCTTATCTATCTTTTTTCCAATTTTTACAAGTAATTATGTAAACTTAAAGTTATGATAAAATATATTTAAAATTTTAAGAATAAATTGATTATAATTACCTTTATAAAATAATCAAGAAAGACTGATTTCTTTTTGGTTGCCTTACGCAGTTCGTCCTCAATTCTTTTTAGCACCAATACCTCTAACTCTTTGTCAGTTTTAGAAGACTTTTTGTACTGCCGCCACACATCATTAGTTTTACATTGGATATCCTTCAAAGGTTTATCTGATGCAGACTTTTTGAAACTTTCAAAAAGTTTTTTATACAAGATTTCTCGAAATGAAGACATATTTCTGATTTTATTTATTTTAAACACCACTACACTGCAGTACTGAGAGGTAGAGGTCTGCACAGGCGAAATTTCCAGGCCCGGACCCGGCCCGACTCATAGAGAAAAAAATTCGGCCCGGCCCGTACAAAAAAATTATTGGCCCGGCCCGATAAAAAAGTTAAAAGTTCGGCCCGACCAGGGAAAAAAAGTTAAAATCTCGGCCCAGCCCGATTGAATTTCTACAAAACATTGATTTTTATGTCGATTTGGTGAAAGATTTGTCTCGTACGAGGAGTTCTGGCCAAAAATATGTCTTAAATATTTTTTTATGTTTATAATCTTCATTTTTATATAAGTGGCGCAGGCTGCGACATTTATTTTTTTTAATCAATCTCTATTTCTTGTATGTAAATGAATCCGTTATCATTAATATCGTTAATCCATGTTCCATGTATTGAAGTGCTAAAAATCTGAAAAATGCTATACAATAAAATCTTCTAAAACGGAATTGCATAAAAAAGAAAAAAAATCCGTTATAGACAAGTGCCCTTCTTAGCAAGTTTTAAATGTATTATATATCCTATTCTTACGTATTAGTATATTAATTTTGTATGGATCAACACGTTTTTCAGTTTATAACAAGATTTCGTCATAGACAGGTTCCTTCTCACATGTTTTCTTATATTTTTATTTAGCTATTTATTTTAATAATCGTAGAAATCTACTATTCTTTAAAAAGAATAAATTTGAATGTTTAATAGTAGAATAATAGCGATTTAAAAATGTGTACATTTTTTTCAAAATTTTTTGAGCCTGACCTAATTTTACTGACCTTTGAACGGATCAGGCTACGCCGAGACAATGATTTTCGTACGGGCTGCGTCAAAACTAGTTCTTAAAATTTTGGGCCTTGAAGACTTGGAATGAAACCAGTCCCCGCTCTGTACAGAAAAAAATGGGCCCGGCCCGATCCCCCAGGAAAAAAGTAAGGCCCGAACCCGGCCCGTCCCGTAAAGAGTAGTAACTACGCCCGGCCCGTCCCGAGCCTTCAGAAAAATGTATGGCCCGGGCCCGCCCCGAGTGCCGTGAATGAAAATAGGCCCGAGCCCGGCCCGTGCAGATCTGTACTGAGAGGTTTTCAAAACTCACGAGACACCAGACAGTAGAGCAGTCGGTCACTATGGTTATGGCGTTCAACCACTTGACAGAGGAGGGGTGGAAACAAAAAAGATAGAATTTTACTTACGTTTTGGAAGCTTTCCCGGAAAACTCATATTTTCACAATACATCATATCGCATCGGTCCATTCAATTCTATTCTATTCTATTCTCACAATTGGAAATAGTAGTAAGTTCTCAGAGATAATAAGCCCTCATGCATCAAACATGAACAGTCACCTCTAGATAAAAGAGATCGTTTATGTTTTCCTTGTGCCGTCAAAATAGCTGGCATCAGAACTTCAAGTTTAATATTCTTTTGCTATTTCTTTCTTTCAATTTGAAATTTTAACTTTTTTTTTTTTTTTTTACAAGTTAGAGATTCTGAAAATGTCTTACGTAAGCATCATTCAACCCCCCCTCCCCCCTTGTCAGCAAAAATAAGCAAATCGCTAACCCCCTCTCCCCCCTTAGGTGCTTACGTAATATTTGAACGGCCCCTAATATGTTAAGTTCGTGTTTTATTTTATGTTATTTTTGGCGTTTTAATTTCGTTTGCCAATTTAGTTATTGAATATTACACGAAAACAAACAAATTCTAAATTAGTTACAATGTTTTTGAACAATTAAGTTAATATTTTGTAATTGGATTGCAAGCATATGTAAAAAATATGCCTGCTTGAAAATTACTTTAAAATCCATAAAAAAAATCTGTAAATTGAGATAAACATTACAAACCAATCTTACTGAAAGTACTTTTGTCTTCTATAAGACGTTGAAACAATCGAATGTGCGAGGTTTAGAGGTTAAATTGCAGTAAAAGGGAAATTGATTATTGTGTTAGGTTGTTGCCACAGAAAATATGATACCAGGTTACTCATAGACATGTCTTTTCTTTATACTATTGCATTAAGAGTAAACGGGTTGCATGTACCTTTAAAAATATCCATGCATGAAAATTACTTTAAAATCCATCAACTCAGAAAATTGAGATACAATTTTGAAATAAATTTCATTTGAAAGAACTTTTTTCTATTCGACATTGTAAAAAATGAAATTGTGTGATGTTTAGAAGTTAGAAAAATGGCAGTATATGGGTTACAATTTATGGACACTGACATAGTGTTTGTACTTTATATATATACCATGCAAACGAGAATTTCACTAAATGGTGCGCGATTTGGTGGAATTTTTTTTTTCGTATTGTGAGGAAAATCACACATTTTTCTCTTACATCCGGCAAAGATAACGCGCATTCTGTTATTAAGGCTGTTCTTAACTGCTCCGCTGAACAAGCGCAAAACGTTCTGACACATTTATAAGTTCATTTTTTAACGGAAAGATATAAAATTCGAAAGCCTGGCCATGGAAGCGATTTGGAATTGAACTGTTTTTTCCATTTTTTGATCTGTCAATTACCAATTGAGTTATAAGCGATATCGATCACGTGACAACCCCGTTTTTCGCCTGCTCTTGAGTGATCTTTCTACTTTCGCGCGGAAATTCAGTTCAAAAGGTCCAGTTTGACATTATTTTCTGAAAGATCAACTGCGTTTGCAAAAAAATGGAAAAAACACCTCGATGACATAGTTTCTGAACAACAACACCAGTTAGTTTCATGCGTTTTTGAACAAAAATAAATTAAGACTTATGTCAGGAAGTTGCCCTTTTGAATTTGAGAACAGCCTTAAAGCTCAGAGATTTTACTATGGTTGCGAGACAATAACGTCATGTTTTCTGATTGCCTTTTTAACGTTTTGTGGATGGGAATGAATGCACAAGTTTCAGTTATTGTGATTGCCGTATTATTTCGTTTTAATTTATTTTACCTGGAAGGCTCCTTATAATTGACACGGGAGAAGCCGGGTAGTTCTGCTAGTAATATTATAAGGGCTTTACTCACCCGGTTAAATGCTCCCAAGATCCAAAAATAATGGTGATTAAAGGCGACAAATTAAGGTAAATTCGCAAATTACGTGCACACCGGAACAAGACTCGTCACACAAGCTGATCATTATTTGCATCTGTTGACACATAAAAGTACTAGGAACAAACTTGCATCTTCCCCCAACTTGCATTTCCCCCGAATTACCTTATATATGCACAGATTTACTAATTTAAAAAAAAAATTACTTTTGGGATGTCGTTTTCATATATTCCCAGTTTAAAATTGCCACCCAAGTTGAAATTTAAAAAGAAAAAAACCCCCCTTCGGATAGAAGGTAACGAAGACGGGTTTCCTAGTAGATAATAATAAAGACAAATGTTTGTCTGTTCAGAGTTTTTCTTTGTCTGACAAGATATTTTTATGTTCAGAACAAAATTTGACAGGAAAGTTACCTGTATGCTTGAAGTTATGCACCTCGAACAGGTTTTTAATTAGAATTTTTATAATTTAATTCTTTACGCTATTTTTTGTATTTTTTCGAGTTTCGTGCTTTTCTTCCCAGATTCATAAAAGGAATCTATTTTCAATTCATCTTTCCACTTTAGCCGAATATAGTAAAGTAGTCTTCTTCAATTTTTAAATATTTCGCGAATTTTTTGTGTGATTTTTAATTTTTTTTTTCGCGTTCCGAAGCGATTTTTTGACATTAGCAAAAGAAATCAGGTTTCAGTCTTTTTTAGCCCGATGTACTAAATTTCGTCCTTTGCAATTTTTGAATTTTTCACAAACTTTTTTTTTTTTTTAAGACCCTTGTGATTAGAAGAGATTTTTTTTATAACATTTGAAGAAATTTTCGTTTTTAGAAAGGGATATTTCTAAGAATTTTGATCTCAGATTCGCGACTTCTTCGTGTTATGAAGGAAAAAAGTCATGCTTAAAAAAAAAAAAAAAAAAAAGAAGGAAAAAAAGTCTGTTTCTATTAGGGAAAGGTACAATGCAGCACAGTTGGCGGAACACTCCTGTGATTTGATTTGACGAAAATGCATCTTTATATTTAGAAAGGATGTTGAGTAATTTTTACGTTAGATTGGTGAGTTTTCTATACTTTCGCGCAAAATGGGCAAATCAAAGTTTTTTTTGTGTTTGAATAAAAAAAAAAAAAAGTAACGGAAAAATCCTTCAATTCACTGTTTTTTTTTTTTTTCTTTTTAAGGGAGCGTGTAAAAGGAACCCGCTTTCAATCTTTTATCCTAACATAGCAAATTTTGCCCTCTGCGGCGCGGATTTTTGACATCCCTAAAAGGAATCAGGTTTCAGTCTTTTAGTTCAATATAGAAAATTTTATCCTTAGAAATTTCTGAATTTTTCACGAACATTTTATGTGATTTTTAGCGTATTTTTGTCTTTCACGGCGATTTTTTAACATTCCAGTTTCAATCTTTTGGCTCGATTTAGTCAATTTTCTCTCGACGATTTTTGAATTTTTGCCCAATTTTTTTTTATAAGATTTTTACTTTTTTTCGCGTTTTGCGGAGTTTTTTTTGACATTTTTTTTCTGAAACCGAAGAATTATCCAGTAGATTTTGCTGCTGCCATGATTAAGCTGAAGTAGAAAAATAACAAATTGGTTTCTGTTAGTGGTGTACCGAGTAGTACTTTGGCCGAGTACCGAATACCGAGTAGTTATGTAATAAGGAAAAAAAAAACGCTGATGTGCACATAATGTGAGCTTAGGTGTACATATGTGTGTACATATATATAATATACATATATAGTATATATAACTAATTAAATTTGAAATTTATTTGTGCACCTTTTAAGGACAATTTTTGACAATTCAAATCAGTAGCATTAAAACAGTAGCAAAAAAAAGAAGAATTGACGCATAACAAGTACAATTGTTAACCAATATAAAATTAAAACATTCTTCAACCCTCCAATTTATCCCGATACCTGAAATCTGTCTATCAAAATAAAAATGTTTATTGGTTACTGTAACAATTCATTGAATAATGCAAAATCTTTCATATTTATTTTGTAACTGTACCTTATTTTCTTTTGATTAAAAATAAAAAAGAGAAAATAAAAAGAGAGGTACAAAAAGCGTTACAGGCTTTCTTAACAGAAGACTTATGTAAAACTGACACTCCATTTGCATGGGGGGGGGGGGGGGCCTTTTCCGATTATGTGCAACCTTGCAAAAAAATTCTTATGTGCACCTTCAACCACTGTTTATTCTGAATGTATATTTTCAGAGGCAGGCTAAATTTATAGTAGTAAAAGAAATGCTCTGTCTACTGATAATGTAGAACGTTTGGTGTTTTTGCACCATAATTTGAAATATAATAAATTTAATTATTAATTTTTTTATTACATTTATTGTATTTTCAGTTTTTTTTATCCAAAATAATAGCCTTTTCTGTTTTCCTATATATTTAAAATGAACTTATTTTTATTTATATAAATGTGAAACTAAATTTTAATCTGGAATTATTTTATGAGGGTTTTTGTTCTTAACTTTTTCCATATTTTGTAGACATATTGTTAAATACCGAGTAAATAGTTTTATGAATTATTGCATATGTTATATATTGATATTCGAATAACTTTTTACAGATCACTTTTGAATTCATATGCTTAAAAAATGAAATTCTTACAATTACTCGGCATTGGCCGAGTACTCGTCAAATTGACCGAGTAGGCCGAGTACCGAGTATTTACCGAGTACTCGGTACGGCTCTAGTTTCTGTAGCAACGTGAGCTACGATGCTGGGAAATTTCACTTTTATCTGGAGACTATCACTTTTATCGAAAAAAATTACAACAATTCATTGAATGTTTGATTAAAGATCAGAGCGGGAAATATCTTGAACGGGAAGACAGTGAAGGCCCCAATGGAGAACTCCAAAAATCCAAATCTTAAAAAAAAAAAAAAAAAAAAAAAAGCGAAACGGGCGAAGCTTTGCTAGTAGCTTAAATAAATGCACAATATAATTTATGTGTAGTTAACATAAGTAATTTATCGAGACAAGAGAAATGAAACGTTAAAAAAGAAAAAGGTCGAACATAAGGGGATAGGTGGCATATGCAATGCACATAGATGCCCGCATATTCGGGTCCCCAACGAGATTAAAAAGCATATATTTTTTAAACATATGAAAAAAAAAAAATAATAAGGCCTAAAAGTTTTGAATCTCGAGTTCCGAATTTTGCTCACTTTTAGGAGGGGCCCCGAAAAAGAAAATTTATAAAGTATTTAGAGCCTGCAAAATTTCTTTCATCTGGGCATCTTTAAAAAGAATGGTAGCTATAGAAAAAAAGGGCATGTCTGTTTGGGTTAAAAGAAGTAATAGTATTAAGAAAATTTTGAACCTTATTGGGGCCCCCAACGAGATTAAAAAGCATATTTTTAAAACATTTGAATAATAAAAATGGGGCCTAAAAGTTTTGAATCTTGAGTTTTAATTCCTCACTTTTATAGGGGGCCCTAAAAAAGACAATTCCAAAAGAATTTAGAGCCTGCAAAATTTCTTTCATCTAGACACCTTTAAAGAGACTGCTGGCTATAGAAAGAAAGCGCATATCTGTTTTGTTCAAAATAAGTAATAGTATTAAGAAAGCTTTGAACCTTATTGGGGCCCCCAACGAGATTAAAAAGCATATTTTTAAAACATTTGAATAATAAAAATGAGGCCTAAAATTTTTTACTCTTGAGTTGCAATTTTTCCTCACTTTTATAGGGGCCCCCCCAAAAAGACAATTTAAAAAGTATTAAGTGCCTGCAAAATTTCTTTCATCTGGGCACCTTTACAAAGAATAATGACTATAGAAAGGAAGTACACTGACATTTGATTGAAGGAAGTAATAGTATTAAGGAGGTTTTGAAACTTATTGGGTCCCTCAACGAGATTAAAAAGCATATTTTTTAAAAATTTGAATAAAGAAATGGGCTTCAAAGTTTTCAATCTTGGGCTTCAACTTTTCTTTGGGGCCCCCAACGAGATTAAAAAGCATATTTTTAAAACATTTGAATACTAAAAGTTTTAAATCTTGACTTTGTAACTTTTCCTCACTTTTATAGGGGGCCCTAAGAAAGACAATTCAAAAAGAATTTAGAGCCTGCAAAATTTCTTTCGTCTGAGAGCCTTGGAAAAGAATGGTTGCTGTAGAAAAAAAAACAAAAAACAAAAAAAAAAAAAAACGCATATCTGTTTTGGTTGAAGGAAGTAATAGTATTAAAGAAGTTTTGAACCTTTGGTTTCACCTTTTTTGCCCATTGATAGACGCAGCCCAAGCAGATTAAAATGCCATTTTATTTTTTAAATAGAACTTAGAGCCTCCAAGTACCTTTATAAAGAATGGTGGATATAGAAGAAAAGCACACATGTTTTCTATTTCTAAATCTGACCAAGACCTTTGACAAAAAATGAATTTCGATAAAACAAAATAAAATGTTATTAAAAAGGCTAAAAAAATAATTTAAAAGTTAAAAAAAAACATGATTATTTGACTGAAAGGTACAATAGCTCATTACTGGATCCCTGACTTTGCGTAGCCCCCCCCCCCCAAATGGGGGTATAGGGAGCGGTCGCTACGTACCTGCACTTAATGTACTAAACTCTCCTCAAATATTACATCCTTTCTAATTTCTCTTTTAACATTATGCATTCTATGATTTAATCGCTCCATATGGACGCTAAAAATATTTCTATTTTGATGTGCTACATTTTGTCATTGTTTAATTAAATATAATCTTTAAAATATGCAGTATATGTGAAGCTATGTAATATAGGCCTTCAAAACACTAGTTTAGAGTCTAACTTATATTCTTTTCAATATTTATAATTTTTTAAATTTTTTTTAGATATAATTCCTTCACAGTTACCCCCTACCAGTTATAAAGATTTATTTGACAAAATTTAATAGAAAATTTAAACTTTTTTGTTAGAAAATATTTATGTGTATTGAAAGTAAATTAATCCAAATTTTATATGAATTAACTGTAAACTAACTTTAAAAAATAAAAATTGGCTTTTGTTTAAGCGACTAAAAGCCGGCAAGCCTGGCTCAAACTCATCTCTAGTGTTCAACCTATGAAATATGTGTTTGAGGTAGCGCGTCTGAAAATTTATTTGGTTCACAAAAAACTGATAGGTGGTGTTAACTTTAACATTTAATTTTCTTTCTTGTTAATCTAACTTATGTAATAATGGCAATGGTACAAATATATAATAATTTTTTATGTGGGCATATTGCAACCAAAAGAAATTCATATCTTGGTCTTTTAATACAACAGTATCATAACACAAAAGTATTCAACTTTGAATTATTTATACCAGGAGATCCTACTTAGGTTAAGTCATAGAACTTAATTTTCCAATGTACAGGACATAAATGAAAATAATTTTTAATTGAAAATATAAGTAGCTTTTTTTTTTTTTTACATTTAATGTTTTTTTAATTGTCCACCACTACACCAAAAAGCATTTTTATATAAAATATATCAATTATATTATTTATGTAAAGTTTTGAAATTTATTAAAAATTACTTGTTTAACCTTTTATGCTCTGGCGATACTTTAAAGTACCAGTAAAATCATATTGCAATAAAAATGTTATATATCATATTGTGATAATTAGGGTTTTGTTCATCTGACAAAACCCTATTCGTCTCACTCCTCTGTTTGTCTGTCTGTCCATTCATCACAGAGCTCGTTCTCAGAAGCTGTATAAGTCAAGAACTTGAAATTTTGCATGCTTATAGCTGAATATACCTCCAATCACATGACAAATCATAAAATTTTGAAAAAGTCTAATTTTTTAAATTAAATGAATTAATTTAATGGCATCTGACCATTTTTGCAATTTAGATTTTAAAACAGAACCTTAATTTCAATCTCTTTTTATGCAGCCTTGATGGCACTGTGGGAAAGCATTTGCCTGCTAACTGAAAGATTCACAGATCAAACCTTGGCGTCAGAGATTAAAAATTTCCCCCTGTAGTAGAGTTCATTATTTGATAGACATATATAGAGAGGATACAATATTACACAATTTTCTTTTTTTTTTCTTTTTGTTATTTCAAGGCCAAAAGATGTAAAATTTAACAATAATTTTTTTAATTCAAAAATTATTTTCTTTTGAGAATTTTAAATTGATTAAATTTAAATTGTGGACATAATAATGGGCTCGAAGTAGCTAGGAGTCGTTCGGTAGCTTCATCGCCCCGATCCCAACCCTTCCCGCTTTTCGGTGTCTTCAATTTGTGTAATTTCCCTTTTAAATTTGTCCGGTTTCAATTTTTGATTTTTTTTTTTCCCAACGTTGCTTTCGCTAGAGAGTCTTTCACTCGGGACATGGCTGGGGACCTAGGAATCTTGCTTCCGCAAAAGAGTGGGACTAGAGTAGAAGAAGAGAGGGCTGCGGACGAAGATGGGCCGCTCGCCGCGGCGGTCATATCATTATTATGCCCGAGCCCATGTCCGATGGATTTAATTAAACGAAGTTTCATATATTTTTGTCATTTTAAGGTTTTTTTCTTTTTTAGCTAAAATTAAGTCATGTAATTAAAATATGCTTTTCAGACATACAAACATATGCTGTTAAACTGTCTGAAAAGCAGTTCTTGAAAATTTTTCTTTTGATTAAAAAAGTATCCTCCAATTTTAATAATTTCAAGTTTTTTCCCGTGACAAATTGATGAAATTCACGATTTTTTACTGTGACCTATGGTCAAAAATTGCAATTTTTTTCCTGTTATAAATTGAAGAAATTCGCGGGCCACCTGTTAACCAATCGCGGGCCACAGGTTGTGCATCCCTAAACTAAAAGATGAAGTGTTTTGCAAGGAATAAACAAAATCTTCTCTGCGATCTTTGATCACATTTACCGACTTGTTTTTAATTTACCAATTACCAAAGGCACATTTCAGAATCAATGTTGAATGTTTCACCCCATCATTCATACATAGTTATGTAAAGAACAACAACAACAACAACAAAAATGTACGAAAAGGATACTTTTCTGTCTGTATATCTCATTCTAGCTTCTGTCTTGTTATATGATGTGCCGTATTAAGTTTTCTGCTATGAAACATTTCACAATTTATAGGTAAGCCCATTGTGTTTTTTCCCTATTTGTTAAAGTCAGAGAAACAATATCTGTTTTTCTTTTCTTTATTTTTATTTATTTATTTATTTATTTTTTGAGTGGTACTTTAAAGTACCACTAGGACTACGAAACGATTGCTAATGTATTTACTTATAGCTTAGGAATAAAAGAATAATTCAGGCTTGCAATGAAAAATTTTTCTTTAAAATGAAGGGTGTTTTTAGTCCTATACATATTTTTTATGCTGATGTCATGGAAAAGAGTAAAATTCTCGAAACTTTCTATCACACACAGTTTTGACATAAATGAAGAATTTCTGTTTGATTGATAAATTATAAATTTACTCATAAAAACAGCAGAATTTCCAATTGATAAGTTATAAATTTAATCATTAAGGCACAATCTTGCTAATAACGGATGTTATTTTTTGCATGTACAAATTAGAAATAGCATCACAAATATCGCTTTGAACAATTTCCGCCGCAAAGAATTACTCATCTAACTTACTTTGTCACAAATTTTTAAAATGTGATGATGTTAATAATAGGTATACACAGGGAGCGATTTATCTACGCGACGCAAGATTTCTGCGAGCTTTGCTACGTCAGATATTAAAAACTTTCATCAAGCATTGCTTAAAAATTTCTTGGCAGATTTCATTCAATTTTACGCAGGAGATACCTATGAGGCTATGATACCTACCACAGGAGTATACCTACGAGAACCTTCTATTAAGAAGAATAAATCTTAAAGGGATGGAGAATTAGATAAAAAAAAAAGATCAATTAAATATTTGAACTAACCGCCTGAGTTGAGTGTAAGAGGCAACCAAATTTGCATAAAGCATTTGTCAATATAAGTTGCATTTTTATTTTTTTTTCATTGAAAATTTCGGTACATCCTTTTTTATAGAGGGCCGTGGTTAACTCAATTTTATCAAAGCGCGATTTATGCCAAATATTACGGAAACTGTGACTAATGAAAACATTTATAATCATACATGGCTTATTTATACAGCTAGACAAATAACAAAATGATGTAATTCAGTTATTCTCAAACAGTGCCATATATATGAAAAAGAATTTCTTTGTAAAATTTGAATATGATAATAATAATAGAGGGAAATTTCATTAGTGGCCACTTTTTTTACTTAAGTACTAAACAGTACTAAACTTTTGTTGAAATTTCTATTAGTATTAAGCTAAAATCGAATAGACCAAATAAATATATTAATATAAACGTATATATTGCAACTAGAAAATAGCAAAATCCTTGATAGAGTGAGGGGAAAAAAAAAAAAAAAAAAAGACGACTCTGTTCTTGTAGGAAAGTGGCCATAATGTGACCGGTGACAAACAATTTTGTAGTAGTCACTTTTTCTTATTTAGGGTTTTCCAAAACCATACCCGATTTTCCAAAAACAAGACTGAATATTCTTTCTGATAATACAGACTAACTTTAATATGGATGAGTATATCAGTTCATTTTTATTTAAAAGATAATATTATAGACATTATTTATTGTAAACTATTTTTTCATAATTACATTAAGATAAGTAATTACTTTCCTTTTATTTAGGGTTTCGGGTCAAGTTTAAATATCAGGGTTTCAGGTCGACTTCAAATAGAATTTTCGTGTTGGGTGTCGGGTTGTACCTTGTTGGTTTGTTGGGCTCTATTTTTTCCTCGCCTTTTTATGTATGTAACTGTACTTTCTGTGCTTAATGCTATTTAAACAAAGCAGAAAAAAAGATCGTGCCGAACTGAAATCTACCTTGAGATTATCAGTAATCCCTTTCATGCTGATATTGAAAAAGTTGTTAACGCAATACACGCTTAAGATTCCCATTTACTTTTTCTATATCTTCACACACTTATGAATCGATAACAGTGTACAATATGGGATAACATGACAAATGAGTTGTTACACTACATATATTTTTTAAATATATCTCAGAAAACAATGATTTTTATTGTTCTGTGTCTAATCTATACTAATAAAAGACAGATGTTTGTCCGTGTGTGTGTTGGCAAAGACGCCAATGACTTGAGAAATACCGCACATAGAAGTATGAAAATTTGGATGATGATAGACGAAGGTCGATCCGAATGCACCCGAGGCTCAGATTTTTCATTTTTTGATAATTAGCCGATATATTAGTTAAAACCATAACGAACATAGCAAAATGGCAAGCTGTCGCAGTTGTCTGACTCAAAACGATCTTTCCGAATTTGTTCAAGCCAGAGGGTAAGGAAATTTTTTTCATTTTTAACCTTTCGCACCCTCTCTCCACGCCGAAATACGAGACAGCAACAACCCCCTTCCCCCTCACTTATTACTGGTATCTTTTCCGTTCTAACAATGTCTTTGTAAAAAAAAAAAAAAATTAAAACAATAAAATTCCGGATGTCGATTTCATGTTTTTTTTTCTTCTGCATATTTACAAGTCCGCATCCGCTCTGCTGTTCGAAATAGGAAAAAAAACAAACATTTATTGTCCCTTCTTTTGCATTTCTAACGATGTCTTTTTTTTTTTTTTTTTTTTTTTTAAATATTAGATAATATTTATCCTTAAAAAATTTTTGAATGCCGATTTATGTTGTTCGTTTTTTTTTTCCTGCGATTTGTAAAAATCAGCATCCGCTTTTCCAGTCGCAAAAAAAAAAAAAGAGAAAAAAAAACTCATGCTATTACTTTTCCCGTTCTAATGACGTCTTCGGTTAAATATATATATATATATATATATATATATATTATTTACTGCTTCAAAAAATTTATTTTCTGAATGCCGATTTCATACTTAAAATTGGTTTTTGGTTAATTTAATATTGGTTTTATATTGTTAGTTTTTCTTAGGAAACTTGGGTCAGAATTGAAAGTTTAATATATCTGAGGCCAGAATTTAAATCGGCTGTCATTATAATGGGACCTCTCAGTTCGTTTCCGTAGATTTTCGTTTAAAAATATAACAACATACAAATTCTAAGGTGTACTCTGCCGAAGGCAGCAACAAAGCCTCTAGCATTATGTTTGCAAGGCTCGCATTACCCCTAAAATTCCTATATTTCCTAACCATTATTTTAGCCTCTAAAATTCTCATAGAATTTTCTTCTTCCTAAAAATTTGAGATCGCCAAAATTTCATCGAAAAATATGCGAATTTCGACAAGTGGTCACCGAAAAAGACGGGTATTTTGTGAAAAGATCGCTAAAATAACGCAAATTTCATCAAAAGATCGTGAAAAAAAACTCTAATTTCGCCTAAGGATTTCATGGTGGAAAAAAGCCAATTTCGACAAATAATCGTGAAAAAAACTCAAATTTCGTCTAGGATTGCGAAGAAACACAAATTTCTTCAAAATATCGCATTTTTTTTCAAAAGATCTTTAAAAAAAAAAAAAAAAAAATCTATAATTTGTTCAAAAGATCGCGGCATAAACGTAAATTTCGATTTAAAAAAAAATCGTGAAAAAACCCTTAAATTTCGTCTAAAAACCACTGAAAAAAGATAATTTCGTCTAAGAATCGCGGAAAAAACGCGAATTTTGTCAAAGGATCGCAGAAAAAAGACATATCGTCAAAAGCGCGAAAAAAACGCGAATATCGTCTTTGACGTAATATCGCAAAAAAAGTGAAATTTTGTCAATAAATCGCGCAAATAAGACGAATTTTGTGAAAGGATCGCGAAAAAAAAAATGCATGTTTCGTCAAAATATCACGAAAAAAACACACATTTTGACAAAGAATCGTGAAAAAAAAAAAAAAACTTTCAGAAAAATTCTGTGAACTTCTCATAATCACTTTCTCATAATCACCCCTACCTCTTACCTCTTGTTCTCTATGTTCACCGAGAACATCCAAAAGAGAGAGAAGGAGATTATTCATTCATTTTGGTTAGGCTCAATGATGCGGGAACTCAAATTTCTAATTAATACAGTTGCAGTAAGCATAAGCCGTCGAAACGGTCTGTAATATGAAGCCGGTTATTGGTAAAATTTAAATGCTTTCATTCGCCCCGAACAAGACAAGCATATGGAACAAGGGCTGAATTCATTGGAATGATGGGAATATTATTTGGCAGTGTACCACATGTGCCTCACTAGCACAAAAATACTGTTGTTACATACTTGTAACGTTAAAAATATCGCAATATTCCCTAAAATTTTCGAAAAACTTCCTAAAACTCCCCCCTAAAATTTTGAAAAATCCCTGTGTTTGTTTGTTAAGATTTTCCCGATATACGCTTCCGAAGATAGTGGCCCCCCTCACAACTCTAGATTCGTTTGGATAATTTTCATTTGAAAATATAAAATCACAAATTCAACTGTGTACGCTGCAGATGGCAGTACCCCAATCGCCAACGTTACATTTCCTTGGAATGATTTTCGTTTAAAAACAACTAGCAATTAATATTTGTGCAACGGGGCTGCCAGTCGGGTTGAAGTTGGGTAGAAGGGGTGGGTGTCAGGTCAAGGGCACGAGAAGGAGTCATACTACGAGCTAGATTCCAAAATTTTTATAATTTTGTTGCAAATTCTAAAATTTATTATTCCAAGTAACTTAAAATTATTAAACATAGGATCGAAAGTTACGATTGTGGTATCTTTGTATTAGGGATCCACCGAATAGTGATTTTGGCCGAATACCGAATATTCGGCTTGTCTAATACTTTTATATTTCAAAGTTTAAAGGCATGAAAATATTAAATTTTAAAACAATTTTACATAATATTTAAAACAGAAACTTTCATTTTGATAAACAAGAGCTTTTTTCAAGCAAACTTTAGGCTGAAAAAAAATTTGCTTTGAGTTATTTAAGAAGAGGATAGTTATAAAATAAAATTTTAAATTTCATGTCTTCTTCTGTGAAAACAAATGAATAAAATTTTCTTAAATTCTAAAACAAACATTTAAAAATCAAACAGAAATTGGCCAAATATTGGAAGAAAAATTGTACAGGATCATGTTATTTGTTTGTCAGGAAGAGACTAAAGTAAAAATAAATAAATAATCTATTCAAATTTTATATGGTGGAAACTCAGCAAGAATAACTGTTCTATTCCCTTTGATTAAGCAAGGAAGTTTTTAAGTGCATCCTAGATCAACACGTCCAATAAGTATGTAATAATATTCGGTGTCTGGAGTATTCGATCATTTTCAGAGATTGTAAACGTTGTTCTTAAAATCTTAGCAAGAAACAGATTATTTACTGGACAATGTTCAGGAATTTTCATTTGTGCATGTAATTCCTAGGAAAATACTCGTGATTGGTTAATTTTCTTAAATAACTAGGGGGCTCGGCCCCCTACGAGCTACGCTCGCCAACCCCCGTTCAGACACCGCAGTTTCTAAAAGCACGCTAATTTGATCGGCTTTAAAAAGATTTTGAAAGATTGAATTATAATTTAAAATCAGTGGCGATCTCCCTATAAGCGGGTTTCTATTCATTTCTCTTTGATTGGGGAATTTTAAGGAAAAATCAGCTGCTGTTAAAAGATACTATGGCTGTTTTCCTCTTTGATTAAATAAAACCAGTTAAACATTTCAAAATAAGCTAATATAAAATGAATTAAGCAAACAGAGTCTTTGTCTCCCGGTATTTTTTAACAAAGCGAAAAGAAAGTTCTTTTAAATAAGACATTTTAAGCGGGCTCCCATGTCAAGCACACAAGTCGTAGGTATGTTGTTCAATAAATAAATGAAAGACATTTTAAATGTATCATTTTTAATCTCACGCAATTCTCACCAAACTTTTATTTCTCTTTTTAATATTACGTGAAAATACTTTTGTTAGAAATGAAATATTATTTGCGCTGTCAGAACAAAAATAGTTGAAAAGTTCATCTCGAAATATCAAATAAATGTCTCGCTCAATTTTTAAATTTAAACTGTTTTGCAATATTATTTTTTGTTCATTATAAGTGTAATGTGACGTAATTTCTCCTATTTAAGACTTCTAACGCATGTTAATGAATTTATTATTTTACAATATCCTTTCTCTGTTAAAATTCACGTGTAAATATAGTTTTTATGAAGTAATTTTCAATAAGTTCCTGCTTTTTATACGTAATTATTTAATTCTAATTTGAAAGTTTTTTTTCTGTTTATAATAGTCACGTGTAAATAAGTTTTTAATTTGAAGTAAACATTATTGTTTGCGCTGTTTATACAGTTGGCAACAATTTTCTAAAATAAGTAAAAAATATCTCTCGAAATAGTGAAAATTTGAATTTAAAATAGAAATAAAAGCTCAAACAATGAGTCAAATTTAAAAAATAAATGCATTCTGCACACCGGGAAATTATAACGTATAAAATGATCTAAAAATGATTAAATTCCAATGTATAGTTTTTGCTCCTATAAAACTTTTTTAATGGAACGACTTTGTCCAACTTTAGCATTGAATATCTCTTTAAATAATTCTTCGATTTGAAAACTGTCTGCATCAGCGTGTTTACCAAACATTTCTCTATAATACCGCCGATTTTCATATTTTTGTATGCATAATATTTTTCTTAATATTAACGGAGAAAGACCTCCGGTCACAAAAAATTAAAAACCGGCGGCGGCGGTGACAGCGTAAGTTACTTTTTTTACGAATAGAGAGAGAGAGATACTTAACAAACAGCAAATAAATAATGTAAAAACATTCTCTTTTATTTAAATATGATTCTGTTGCTAATTATTCTGAATATCTTTATAAGTTGACTTTTAAATGTTAGAAGTTGTATAAGGTTTTCAAAAATATGTTTTAAAAGTTTTTTTTTTTTTAAGTATTCTGTTCGGCCGAATATTTCTATATTCGGTATACCGAATAGTTTTATATTAGGACAAACCGAATATTCGATAACATGGCCGAATACCGAATAGATACCGAATATTCGGTACATTCCTACTTTGTATGTTCAGTCGTTCCCGGTTAAGACGCGTTTCAAGGGAGTAGGACAAAAGTCGCCTACTAAGCGGTATCGCGTATTAAACGTAATTTGTAGGGGAGAATGGCAGGAATGGGACACTTTTTACAAAAATAAGAAAATCAACTTTGTTTGACACAAAAACAAAAATTTCGATATATAGAATACAAAATGAAACACTTTCTAATGTCCTTGAACAATATAGAAACATAATTTTCAGAAACAATTTCATTAATTTAGAAGTTGTAAATTTCAAAATGTGTCCCATACCTCCCCACTAACAGGGAGGTATGGGACAGCTATAAAACAATGTATGATAAGGCACAAATTGTCTAGTGTTGGCTATATATACAGTCTAACAAAGATTTTAGGTTCATAATGTCTGTTCTACAATATCAAATTCCATTACCTTCATAACTGGAAGGAAAATTCAGGATTGTCATTCAGAGATGACATTAAAAAGTCATCAGATTAATTTATTTTGAAGTAAATTAATATATTTATAATGTTATAATTAATATACTACCCTCGAAAAATATTTTCATATTAACAATTTACATTCATCTTATTAAAAAGAAGGAATTAGACACAGGGCCGGCCCAAGGACATTTTGGCGCCCGTGCAAGCACTCATTGGGGCGTCCCCAGCCCCCACTCCCGCAAGAAGACCTGCTTGACTTATGTTCTTAAATTTTTTTTATATATTTGTAATTTTAATACATACTAGGGTGAAACCCCCAATTATTGACACCTAATCAGTAACTGACACTTCAATAAAAATCTAACTCAAATAAGCATTTTCTTGTAAAATTCGACAAAATAAGGCTATTCAGGCGTAAATTATTTGTCTTAACTGATATATAACTTGTGTGTCAGTTATTGGTTTGCCAAAATATAGAGAGTGGCAGTTACTGAAGTTTTTGACCATATTTATGAAAACAATTGTTAGTAATAAAAAGCACAATTTTTCAGAATTTTACCAACAATAATTTTTTAATGTATCTCTACTATACTTTCAAAAATAAAAACAAGAATAAAATATATTTATAACTCTGTGAACAAAAAATAATCCTTAAGGTGTCAGGGAGTTTCATCCTATTACTAATTATTTAAGATATCAATTTAAAGTATTTCAAAAACACATAAAAGTTTCTAAATTTAATCCCATCTTTGAGCTTGAATTTGGTAGATTGTAAAATCAAATGTCAAAAGGGAAATTTCAATTTTGCAGTAATTATCCATCTTAATGTATAATACTACAATCTAAAAGTAAAACACAAGACACCACAATTGGTACTGGACAAGAATAACTATAAGTTAATTAAAATAAAAAACTAGAAGAATACAGGAACTTTTACAATTAAAGAAGCAGAACTACTAGTAAGTAGCAAATATGAACGATGTAAACAGTAATCTTTTTTCGTTATTTAGTACATAAAAGGTACGAATAACTTTCATATTTAACTATCTATTTTCGTAAATGCTCACTTTTCATGGTGAAAACTTTCCAAAAATTGGAAAACCCAGTTTTCTCTTAAGCTAATTCCGGAAATATAAATATTCTTTCTTTTCATTTTTGGAATGGTTCTTTTTCTTTTCTTTTAAAGAAACTAGGGGATCGAACCCGAGCTTCTCGGGTTACAGAATATAGGTGAAAACCATTTTTTTTTTTAACTCTAATTATTTTTTTACATGTAATATATATTTTAGATTGCCCACTAACATCAAAAAGAATTTTTATATGAAAAATATCAATTATGCAATCAAATAAAGTTTTGAAATTTATTAAAAGCGATACTTTCACATGTCACCTCATGCCAGGGGTTATTAATCCAAGATTTTGCGACTTACGTCAGTCTTTCCGATCATTTCGGGGCATAAGCGCGTGGTTCAATCACTTGTCTGTTAAATTTGTTTCTTATTTGCATTAATTTATTTATTTTTCTATAGAGGAAGTTTTAATTTTGTTATGGAACATTAGATGGAAACAAATGCTGAACTTTTCACATTATTTTAAGGGCAAGCGGATTAACCTTTCGTAATCGAGCTACACGTGATAGAGATAAATTAAAAAATAATTTATGCTTGAAAATCTATGTATATATTACGCTATCGTACGTAGCTCAGAAATCGCGATTTGTTAATTTTTTAAGGGCAACGCCCGAATGAAACGTATCTCATTGGTTATTGTGTAATATTTTTAAAAAGGGAATAACAATAAATAAATAAAAAGTTTAATTAATAACTATAGTACAAAACAATTTATATAACAAAAAAAAAATAAAATAAAAGTAAATAAACAATTTAATAATAAATAAACAACAACATCCGGTTTACCATATCAAGCAAAATAACGACACTTTGGCGCCAGTTAAGTACCCCGGTGCGTGTATGACATTGGCGTCAGAAAAAAGTCGCACCAACGTAGTGCGTATATGACACCTGTGCCGTCTTTTATTCATCTAATCTAAAATACAATAAATAAATAAAGGTACTTTTCCAGTATAGGTACTTGGCGAAATAGAGAAAAGGTCCATGGCGAGAAAAGAAATTTTCTTCTGGCAACCGATTTAATCAAAATATTTTTTTCAAATAAAACTACATATAAGTTGCCATGATTGCAAAGAGTTCGTACTTTTATGTTAGCTGGACGCAATTCTCGCCAATAGCATTTTTTAACTCGCCAGCAGCATTTTTTATTTTTCGAGGGGTAAATTAATGCTTTGATGTTGAAATTAAATGGTTTATGGTATTTATTCTTTTTCTTTTTTCAAAGATTTTTTTTTAAGTGAAAGTCATGAATTTTAAAGGTTTTATTTTTAAATTAAAGTTTTCCATTCTAAATAAAATGAGTTAAAGGATTATATTTTAATCTGAATTAACGAAATATGAAAAAAAAAATGCGACGGGTACAATGTTTGGCGATTTATCACCTGTGCCTGACTAACATAAAAGTAGGGAGTTCTCGATTTCTCTATCAGAATCCTCCAATTTGGCGAAGGATTGAGCAAGTAAATTAAATTATGAATAAAAGTAACATGATACAATGCCTAGCATACATTTAAGGGAGACCAAACTGGTCGTCACGGGCGGCTAGTTATTTTAAAAACCATAATAACTCAGTCAATTAAGATACAATTTTCAAACAAATTGCATTTCAAAGTAGATTTTTTTCTCTATTTGACGGTTTAAAAATTGAAAATGTGCGATATTTAGAAATTTAAAAAATCTCTGACATAGCACGTATTTTAATTTCAATTTTTTTTTAATTTTTTATGAGAAAATGTCAACAAAATGGTACAGTAATATATTATTTTCTTTCTTCCGTGATTATTTTCTCTTCACTTTCACCTCTCCACGACTTTCAACAGAAATGGAGTTCTTCAGTTGCCACAATTTAAAAAAATGGTATTAAAAACTACAAAAAATTAATATCTCAAAATAAAATTGAGATACAGCTTTCAAACAAATTGCATTTAAAAGAGCATTTTTTTCGTTATACGACGGTGTAAAAATTTAAAATATGCGATGTTTAGAAGTTTAAAAATCTGCAGTAGAGAAAATTGCAAAACCAAAATTTCATTTCAAATTTCAAAGTGTTGCCATTCGCAGAATGACGTATGCGTTACGCACAGATATGTTTGTCCTTTATAATATAGAAAGTAAAAAAAAAAAAAAAAATAAGCAATTTAAAATAAGTAAAAATTAAGAAAAACTGTGATTGAGATTAAGAATTTTATTTATTATAATAAGGAATAGGCTTAACAAAAAATGTTTCCCCTAAAAGTTTGCCCTTTTCTGGCTTTCATTCTACTGCCGCCCATGCTAGAACTAAAGAAGTGGGTAAGTGTGATCACAGATCGCACAGAGGGTTTCGTTTAATATTCCTTTAAAACACTTTATCCTTTTGCGAAATCTGTTAGTTCCACATTTCGCAACCAGGGGGCCCATTCTATTCTACACAAACCTCTATCCAAAGTTTTACAACCTATCCGTAGGTATATTAGTCGAGGGGATCGAGTCTATAGCACCCGAGATAGGTAGGCGCCCCAGGAAATTGCACGGAACATTCTTTTATAAGCCTTTTATTATGTGTTATGAACTATGTAAAAGTTTCCAGCAGATCGACTTGTTAGATTTCATAATTTTAACAAAATTGCGTTATGTTAGTTGCAAATTCCACCACAAGGGAGCGCACTCTATTCATAACAAAAGTGTATCAGATCGAAACTCTGTTAAACAACCTATCAGTGGATGTGTTACTCGAGTTGGTGGCGGCCTTAAGCGAGAAATTAAGAAATTTGCTGAAAGCACTATTCGGAAATAGTGGTAACTAAAATTTTGACATTTTTAAATTTCATAAGCAGCACGTGTCTGAATATATCATAGTCCTCAAAAAACGACAACTAAAAAGGTCGTAAACGCTAATTTTTAAAAAAGAAATCCAGCGCCCCTCCCCCGACCTCCCTTAACAGGAAATTGCATGCACCATTATTTTATAAGCTTTTTATTATGTGTCATGAAGTATCTTAAAGTTGCAAACGGATCGCCTTGTTATATTTCCTAATTCTAACAAAATCGCGTTACGTTAGTTCCGCATTCCACCACCAGGGAGCGCACTCTAGTCTTAACAAAAGAATATCTGAACGAAACTCCTTTGCGCAATCTCTCCGTAGATACATGGTCGGGAGGGTGGCGGTGCGGTCTTAACCAAGAATTTAAAACATTTTCTGCGATAACAAACGCTAAGATTTAATAAATAAATCTAGCCCCCCCCCCCCCCCCCCTCCACTCCTCGAAATATCACACTCCATTCTTTTTTACACTTTTTCTTATGTGTTATAAAGTATCTTAAAGTTTCGAACACATCCAGTGGCGGTCTTAACCAATAATTTAAGATATTTCCTGAAATTGCTATTCGGAAATAGTGGGATGAACACTTATAAACCTATAAACTTTTTCATATTGAATTATTAATACTTATCTCATAGAGCGCCGTCGAAACACCCCCCGCAAATTGTTAGATTTCCTAATTTAAATGAAATCTCCGTTAAAAAAGCACGTGCCTCCATCTTAATCTGGCATTTGATGGAAATAAAAGGAATTAATAAAATAATAATTAATATCTCAGCTCGTAATGAAGCTATCTCTTCGAACCGGGTATGTATGAAATCTGCGAGAAATTTCCAGCCCGGATGTCAAGAAATTTAATCGAAAAATTTAATATTTAAAAAGTTTAAATTTCGTATTAGACTTTCCTCCCCTTAAATTTCTCCCGCGCGGATATGTCTGAGAGACGACGACAGCTGCCTTCCGGTGAATGGAAATCTGTTTTCATTGTCTTTCCAAACACAGAAATTAAATTTTTATCGATCGATTTTTAGTGGATTTTTTGCGTTCTATCCTACGCAGAAATTTGAAATTTATACCAAAATAAAGTAGAATTTTTTCCGCGTATTTCTACACCTGTTACGAATTTGTACGACCAATACTTCGGCAGATCCGATTTTGCTTTTTAAAGGTCCACTTCAGTTATTGCCTAAATTACTCCGTGGTAACCCTGCACCGGTTGATTTGACGGAGCATCCGCCGAATTTACTGGCAACCCTTAGGAGAAACTGAGGAGGATTTCGATAACGTGTGTTCGCACCTGCATTCAAAAGGTTGATTGGTTAATTTTTGAATTTAATTAGCCCGTAATTAAGTTAATTACCAACTTTTTCAAAATTTTATGATTTGTTGTTTGATGTGTGGTGTTCATCTATAAGTATGCAAAATTTCAAGTGTCCAACATGTATAGTTTCTGAGAACGGGCTCTGTGACGGACAGACAAACAGACGGACGGACAGACAGACAGACAGAGGAGCGAGACGAATAGGGTTTCGTCAGATGATCGAAACCCTAACAAACCATCACAAAGAAAGCTATATGTTTAAGTATTCCGAATGTATGTCTTAGCGCCGCACTGATATTAGATAAACTAGGTGTCATTGTAATTGAATGAATCTAATTAAATCATAGGATATTGGTGTACGTGTGCGACATCATGAAACAAGTGGGTAAGTGTGATCACATATCGCACAGAGGGTTTCGTTTAATATTCCTTTCAAAACATTTTAGGCTGAATCCATATCAACTCAGGCAGGGGGGTTACCTTCATAGTCTCAGAAGTTTTTGAATTGAACATATGTTAAAATTTAAGAAAAAGTAAGATACTTGTATATTTTCATTTTGCCCCAAAAAATTCATGGCCCGAGATACAGGCCGCCAAAGATGACATCCCCGGCATCCTTTCTCATTCGTGATTTTCGATAATAATTTTAAAGTGCTCTATCTCTAGAACGGTGCAAGATATTTTGTTGCGGTTTATTTTATTTTAAAGATAATATTCTTGTGTTTAAAATCATATACCCAATTTAGAAAAATGTATTCAACTTTTCTTGTGGCAACCTTTTGAAAAAAAAAAATTTTTTTTCAAAAAAATTTTTTTTCTTGAAAATGCCAATCCTAAAAATTTTGATTTTTTTGCTGTTGATCAATACCATTGGGAACTATCTTCACTGTAAAGGAGAACTTCCACTTTTGAGTTTAACAAATTTTAGAAACATTTAAAAAAATTCAGAGAATTTTACAGGAACTGTATATATACAGTTCCAGTAAAAGTCACTGAATTTTTGCTTATTTGTATCATATTTGTAAGGATAAGCGTACTATATATCCTAAACAAATTGGAAATTGCAATATCAAATGTGGCAAATGAGGTGCGTGTGTACTATAACTAGTTTTATAAATATTCAGATCTTGGTGCAATAAGTTACACTCTTGGGCAAAAAGGGCATGAATACAAAATTTATTATGATTCTACATATTAAATTCAGTAATACGGAAGTAATATGAATCCATCTTAAAAGGACTTAATTGCCATGGCAACCTAGAATCATTGCCTATCATGGTATATCATTGAATCAGTTATGTATTATAGGATTTTTAAATTGAATGAAGAAAACTTTTATTAATGTCTTTTATGTTTTAATTTGATTTTCATAGCATTTGAAGTGATACATACTTTATTTTCAATACCGAACATAGTAAAACAATCTCAATAACATATATCAATTACACAGCAATACAAATTATATTAATACAAGTTAGAGTTCAGACAGATGGGCAGACAAATCGAATCCATAAAGACTTTCAACTATGTTGGAAATTGTTAAAAACACATAAATAGGTCGGAATTTGACTTTTAGAAATTTATGTCAATAGACGGAAGCATACTTGAATACTTTCATACAACCCTGTATTTTACCTACTATCTTTATATATATGCCACTATTTAGCTAATATTTAAATAAGATTAAAACATCCTTAAAACCAGTGAAATCACACTTCCAGAGATTATCATCCATAGACGGCCATGTATCTAATTCTTTGCGTGGATCTGTATATCATTTTATCTATATTCTCCAAACATATCTTAGTATACTAAATGTAGTTCAGTGTAAAAATGCATAACTCATTTAAAAATCACCTTTAAGCTACTTTCATTCATACTCAGTAAACCCTTAAGATTTCTTTTGTGTAGCCCTGTATATGATCTACAGCATTTATGCACACAACGTAATACGGAAAAATTTAGTTAAACTTAAAAACTCAAACATAACTAAAAATGCACTTCCAGCAATACCCTTACGATTTCTTTTGTGTAGCCCTGTATATGATCTACAGCCTTTATACACACAACATAATATGGAAATATTTAATTAAACTTAAAAACTCATATCGCAACTAAAAATGCACCTCTAGTAATCATCGCTAATGTACAGTATTTCCAATAAGGTAAAGTATCCGAAATCTTTTGTGTGTCCCTGTAAACACTATGCACTTTCTATGACACAGGAAGTAATTTTTTGTAAACCTGTGCAATAAAGTATGTATCACTTCAAATGCTATGAAAATCCAATTAAAACATAAAAGACATTAATAAAAGTTTTCTTCATTCTATTTAAAAATCCTATAATACATAATTGATTCAATGATATACCATGATAGGCAATGATTCTAGGTTGCCATGGCGATTAAGTCCTTTTAAGATGGATTCATATTACTTCCGTATTACTGAATTTAATATATGGTATTATAGTAAATTTTGTATTCATGCCTTTTTGCCCAAGAATGTAACACTTATTGCACCAAGATCTGAATATTTATAAAACTAGTTAATACTATGCACGCACCTCATTTGCCACATTTGATATTGCAATTTCTAACTTGTTTAGGATATATAGTAGGCTTATCCTTACAAATATGATACAAATAAGCAAAAATTCAGAGAATTTTACAGGAACTGTATACATACAGTTCCAGTAAAATTCTCTGAATTTTTTAAATGTTTCTAAAATTTGTTAAACTCAAAAGTGGAAGTTCTCCTTTACAGTGAAGATAGTTCCCAATGGTATTGTTCAACAGCAAAAAAATCAAAATTTTTAGAATTGGCATTTTCGAAAATAAAATTTTTTTTGAAAAAAAATTTTTTTTTTCAAAAGGTTGCCACAGGAAAAGCTGAATACATTTTTCAAAATTGGGTATATCATTTAAACAGAAGAATATTATCTTTAAAATAAAAAAAAAAAACGCAACAAAATATCTTGCACCGTTCTAGAGATAGAGCACTTTAAAATTTTTATCGAAAATGGAGAATTGGAAATGGTGCCCGGGATGCCATCTTTGGCGGCCTGTATCTCGGGCCAGGAATTTTTTTGGGCAAAACCAAAATATACAAGTATCTTATTTTTTATTGAATTTTAACATATGTTCAATTCAAAAACTTATCAGACTATGAAGGTAAGATTTTTTCTTTGGCTGCCTGAATTGACATGGATCATACCTTTATCCTTTTGAAAAATCTGCTAATTCCACATTTCGCAACCAGGGGCGCGCTCTATTCTAAACAAACCTCTATCCGAACGAAACTCCGTTTTACATACTATCCGTGTATATATTAGTCGAAGGGATTGGGCCCATAGCACCCGAGATAAGTAGGCGCCCCTGGCGGTAAAAAGTGAAACTAAAATATGTAAAGCTATGGTGCATAATATGAAAAAATGGTCAAAGGGGTGTCGGCAAAAGTTGGAAAAGTGCTCCCCGGGTGAAAAGGGCGGGGGTTAGAAAAATTGCTTAAAATATACAAGTTAGAGCACACAGGAGTAAATAATATAAGACTTTTTGAAAATTTTATGATTTGACGTGTGGTCTGAGGTATTCAGCTATACGTATGAAAAATTCATATCTCCAACTTAATTAGGGCCTCTCGTAGAAAGAATTGCTTAAAATACATATGTGGTAGATCAAAGGGTTAAACGTAAGACTTTTTCAAAGTTTTATGATTTGTCGCCTGGCCTCAGGTGTTCTCCTATAAGTATGCAAAATTTCAAATCTCCAATTTAATAAGGGGCTCAGTTAGAAAGAATTGTTTAAAATACACATGTGGTAGATCAAAGGGTTAAACGTAAGACTTTTTCAAAGTTTTATGATTTGTCGCCTGGCCTCAGGTGTTCTCCTATAAGTATGCAAAATTTCAAATCTCCAATTTAATAAGGGGCTCAGTTAGAAAGAATTGTTTAAAATACACATGTGGGAGCCCAAAAGGTTAAATATACGACTTTTTCAAAATTTTATGATTTGTCGTTTGATGTGAGGTGCTCAGCTATAAGTATGCAAAATTTCACTCCTCCAACCAAATTACGGGGTCACTTAGAATGAATTGTTTAAAATACACATGTGGGAGGCAAAAGGGTTAAATGTAAGACTTTTTCAAAATTTTATGATTTGTTGTATGATGTGTGGTATTCATCTATAAGTATGGAAAATTTCAAGTCTCCAACATGTATAGTTTCTGAGAACGGGCTCTGTGACGGACAGATGGACGGACGGACAGACAGACAGACAGAGGAGCGAGACGAATGGGGTTTCGTCAGATGAACGAAACCCTAAAAAATCAACATAGCGAACACTAAATGCAAAAAAAGTTATTTAACGATAAATGTATTAAATGAAAGATGTTCTCAAGATGATTACAAAATAAATTACTATTATTATTTAAGTAGGCCCATGTTTCACAATTCTGCATTGTCAAACTTATGTTGGTTTATTCGTTACGTTAGAGCTCTTGGCTCCAGTTAAGGTTGTATTCCGATCCAAACTGCTTATTTCCTAATTCATTTTTAAATTATTTTTTGCTCTCAAACACATCAAACTGGGGAAATTATCTTATTTAGAAACTGCTTAATGTGCCGTGCTTCTCGATTTTTTGATAAATGCAGAAAATATTGTAAAAAATCCTATCAAAGTTGGGGTTTTGAACCGAATTTTCCAAAGCGGGAGATCTGGGAGTGAAAAAAATGCTCATACTGAGAAAATAATTGTTTAAAACTCAAATTCTAATTAATTGAGCGAAAAATGAAATTACACGGCCTCTTATACATCTCTTCAAAAATCACCTCAGCAAGTTTCATGTTTTTACTTTTAAAAATGAGTCTGAAAATGTCTCAGAAAATTTCGAGCTGTTGAGGGTGGAAAAATATTTTTTCGAATACACCCTTAAGGAGAAATTAAAGTAAAGTAATTCTGCTTCCTGTTTATTAGATTTGCAAATAATAAAGTGCATGTCATGGCGCCAGTGGGAGAAGGGGCGGGGGCAAGGAAGCAGGGTTGTAAAAAACCCGGGTTTTTTAGAAAAAACCCAGCCCGGGCGGGTTTTATTAAAAAGCCCGGGTTAAATGGGCAATTTTCCCCGGGTAAATTAAAATGCCAGCATGTGGACGATGATTCCACCTTCTTCACAAATAATAATCGGTACTTTTTGGTTAGCCAGGCGCCAGTGTTTATATACATATTTATATGCATACACATATGTAAATATATATACATATACATATATATTTATATTGTATATGTATATATATATTATATATGTACACATATATTCATATATATATATATATGTTTATGTATACATAATACTGGCGTCCGGCTAACCGAAAAGTACTTAATAATCTTCACAGTTGCCACTATATAGAGAAAACAAGAAAATCTGAGGAAATTTAAAAATGAATATTAAAAACAAGGAATTTTACTAAACTTTGGTACTTTGCAAAATTTTTCCGTTGAAATTTTGAAAATTCTCAGAGGAATTACTCTGGGAAAATTTAATTTTTTGCTTAGGAAAGCGCAAGGAATTTGATTGCCAAAATAAGTGGCAATCCTGATCTCAAATACAATCTTTGTGAACACTTCATAGTCTAATAGATGGGAATGACTTCATAGTCTTAATAATGATCTCACTATTTTTCTCTGTGCTTATACCTGTATATATAGATATGATCCCTTTAATTTAAATAACAAACAAATTGCAAATTGCAAAGCTATCAATTGTATGTTTTTCAATTGTTTCCAATCTAAAAATGCAAGTAAATTAGTACAAATATATTTTATAAGATTCAAAGAAGTGAATAAATAAAACAAAAAAACCATAAACTATTAAAAAATACATCATCTGTTCTGTTCCAGAAATATATTTTAAAAAACCCGGGTTTTATAACTGGGTTTTTTATAAAAAACCCAGCCCGGGCGGGCAGCTGGGCGGGTACCCGGGCAGCTACCCACTACAACCCTGCAAGGAAGGACGTTTGCCCCAGTCTTTAAAAAGCTTTGTTATCTTGAATGATTTTTTAAAAAAAGGAATGGGTTAATTTTTTTTGCTTAATTTTAAATAACTAGGGGGCTCGGCCCCCTACGAGCTACGCTCGCCAACCCCCGTCCAGATTCCCGCAGACTCTAAATGCACGCTAATTTGATCGGCTTTAAAAAGATTTCGAAAGATTGAATTATAATTTAAAAAACAGTGGCGATCTCTCTATAAACGGATTTCTATTAATTTCTCTTTGATTGGGGAATTTTAACGCCAAATCCGCTGCGGTACTTCTTGATTATCCCGTCGACCCATTTCGCCAAATTATATAAATCGCCAAACCACTCGCCAAATTATACAAATTGACATAATTTTTATTTTAAATAACGAAAGAACAAATAAATTAGTACAACATTAATAAAAGTACAAATAAAACGTCGAAATAAAAATAACTTGATGACACAGACACGTGTAACAACATTTCAGAATAAGCTAATATAAAAGGAATTAAGTAAACAGTCTTTGTCTCCTGGTATTTTTTAACAAAGCGAAAAGAAAGTTATTTTAAATGAGACATTTTAAATTTATCGTTTTTAATCTGACGTAATTTTGACCAAACTATTCCTTCTCTTTTAAATATTCACGTGAAAATACATTTGTTAGAAATAAAATATTATTTGCGCTTTCCTAACAAAAGTAGTTGAAAAGATCATCTCAAAATATCAATAAAGTCTAGCGCAATTTCTAAATTTAAACCGTTTTGCAATATTTTGTGTTCATTTTATGTAATAACTGTTGGGGCTAACGAAAAAGACGTTAGCCCCGAATAACTGTAATGCGACGTAAATATGACGTAATTTCTTCTACTTCTAACGCATGTTAATGAGTTTATTATTTTACAATATCCTTTCTCTTTTAAAATTCACGTGTATACTTTTTATGACGTAATTTTTAATAAGTTCTTGCTTTTTGTACATAATTATTTAATTCTAATTCCAAATGATTTTTTCTGTTTATAATAGTCACGTGTAAATAAATTTTTAATTTGATGCAAACATTATTGTTTGCGCTATTAATACAAATTGGCAACAGTTTAAATTAATAACATTTTTTAAAATTTGTAAAAAATATCTCTAGAAATGCTGAAAATTTGAATTTACAATAGAAATAAAACCTCCAAAAATGAGTCAAATTAAAAAAATTAATGCAATCTATAATTGACATTTTAAAAACATAACAGTTAAAAACAGTTAAAGCCAACAGTTAAAAATTGGTTTCATTAAATATATATATATATATATAATATAGTGTGTATATATATATATATATATATATATATATATATATATTTAAAACAGCCACACAGTTCAGAAAATAAATCTTGCCAATAACGCAGTGTATTTTTATTCTTTTTTAATTGTTCCTTAATACGGAGATCACCTCAGTTAAAATCTTTAAACAAAACCGAAATTCCTAATGCTGACGTAAGAATAAAAGATAACGTAAAACAATGGAGATCTCCTCGGTAAATATTTACAAATCCATAATTTTTAATAGTGACGTAAGAATGAATATCTTCCGATTATAACAATGTACAACTATCAAGAGATTAAACTGCACAACAGTTAAAAGTATTTGTTGAATTATGACAAATGTTTGTAAGCGGTAACAATGCAATAAACAAAACAACAATGGTCAAAATTTATTTATCAATGAAAATCAGCAGTCATTTTTTTAGTTTAACTGTGAACGTCGTGCGTGTAGGATGAAAAACTCAGAAGAAGCTCAAGCTGGTAAATGGAGGCAACATCTTCTAAACAAATTTAATGGTAGTAAGTAAATTAGTTTATATTATTATGAGTATTAAAAGTATAGTTTTCAGTTTTTTGCTTACTTTTGATCATTTTTAAACGATTTTCAAATAAGGTTATACAATTTCCTTTCTGAATATTTTTTTACATATGTTCATGCATAACTTTTTAACGGATGTTCTGAAATTTATAATTTTTTTTTTCCTTTTCGGGAAACGAAACGTTTGGATGTTTCCAATATTTAAAAATGGCATATTTAATTTTTCTCTAAGTACTTGGGAAAACTACGTTTGTTCCAATTAGATTTTTTTTTCTAGAAAACACCACATTTTAAATGCGTAATAATTAAGTTTACAGGGAGTAAATGTATACATGCAAACACAAACGTAGATGATGTATGCAAGTAAAATTGAATAGACGCAGATTAGTAAATTCGTTTATCGGCTTTATTTTATATCATACGCAGCAGTTAAAAAGTGGTTTAATTAATATATATATATATATATATATATACACACTATATTATATTTTAAAACAGCCACACGGTTCAGAAAATAAATATTGCCGATAACACAGTATATTTTTATTCTTTTTTAATTGTACCTTAATACGGAGATCACCTCAGTTAAAATCTTTAAACAAAACCGAAATTCCTAATGCTGACGTAAGAATAAAAGATAACGTAAAACAATGGAGATCTCCTCGGTAAATATTTACAAATCCATAATTTTTAATAGTGACGTAAGAATGAATATCTTCCGATTATAACAATGTACAACTATCAAGAGATTAAACTGCACAACAATTAAAAGTATTTGTTGAATTATGACAAATGTTTGCTAGCGGTAACAATGCAATAAACAAAACAACAATGGTCAAAATTTATTTATCAATGAAAATCAGCAGTCATTTTTTTAGTTTAACAGTGAACGTCGTGCGTGTAGGATGGAAAAGACTCAGGAGAAGCTCAAGTTGGTAAATGGAGGCAGCATCTTCTAAACAAATTTAATGGTAGTAAGTAAATTAGTTTATATTATTATGAGTATTAAAAGTATAGTTTCAGTTTTTTGCTTACTTTTGATCATTTTTAACCGATTTTCAAATAAGGTTATACAATTTCGTTTCTGAATATTTCTTAACATATGTCCATGCATAACTTTTTAACGCATGTTCTGAAATTTATAATTTCTATTTTTTTTTCCTTTTCGGGAAACGACACGTTTGGATGGTAATGCCGTATGGATGTTTCCGGTATTTAAAAATGGCATATTTAATTTTTCTCTAAGTACTTGGGAAAACTAAACTGCTATAACATCGTTTGTTCCACAAATAATCAAAATTAGATTCCCCCCCCCCCCCCCTAGAAAACACCACATTTTAAATACGTAATAATTAAGTTTATAGGAAGTAAATGTATACATGCAAACATAAGCGTAGATAAAGTAGGTAAATGTAGATGAAAGTGAAATTGAACAGAGGTAGATTAGTAGATTCGTTTATCGACATTACTTTACATCGTACGCCAACTCTTGAAAAGTGTTTTCATTTTAAAAATATATTTATTATATTTTAAAACAGTCACACAGTTCAGAAAATAAATCTTGCCGATAACGCAGTATATTTTTATTCTTTTTTAATTGTACCTTAATACGGAGATCACCTCAGTTAAAATCTTTACACAGAACCGAAATTCTTAATGCTGACGTAAGAATAAAAGTTAATGTAAAACAATGGAGATCTCCACGTTAAATATTTACAAATCCATAATTTTTAATAGTGACGTAAGAATGAATATCTTCCGATTATAACAATGTACAACTATCAAGAGATTAAACTGCACAACAATTAAAAGTATTTGTTGAATTATGACAAATGTTTGCTAGCGGTAACAATGCAATAAACAAAACAACAATGGTCAAAATTTATTTATCAATGAAAATCAGCAGTCATTTTTTTAGTTTAACAGTGAACGTCGTGCGTGTAGGATGGAAAAGACTCAGAAGAAGATCAAGTTGGTAAATGGAGGCAGCATCTTCTAAACAAATTTAATGGTAGTAAGTAAATTAGTTTACTTACACTTAAGTAATTAGCACTTAAAAGTATAGTTTTCAGTTTTTTGCTTACTTTTGATCTTTTTTAACCGATTTTCAAATAAGGTTATACAATTTCCTTTCTGAATATTTCTTAACATATGTCCATGCATAACTTTTTAACGGATGTTCTGAAATTTATAATTTTTTTTTTTCTTCCTTTCGGGAAACGACACGTTTGGATGGTAATGCCGTATGGATGTTTCCGGTATTTAAAAATGGCATATTTAATTTTTCTCTAAGTACTTGGGAAAACTAAACTGCTATAACATCGTTTGTTCCACAAATAATCAAAATTAGATTCCCCCCCCCCCTAGAAAACACCACATTTTAAATACGTAATAATTAAGTTTATAGGGAGTAAATGTATACATGCAAACATAAGCGTAGATGAAGTAGGTAAATGTAGATGAAAGTGAAATTGAACAGAGACAGATTAGTACATTCGTTTATCGACATTACTTTACATCGTACGCCAACTGTTGAAAAGTGTTTTCATTTTAAAAATATATATATTATATTTTAAAACAGTCACACAGTTCAGAAAATAAATCTTGCCAATAACGCAGTATACTTTTATTCTTTTTAGTGGTACCTTAATACAGAGATCACCTCAGTGAAAATCTTTACACAGAACCGAAATTCTTAATGCTGACATAAGAATAAAAGTTAATGTAAAACAATGGACATCTCCACGTTAAATATTTACCAATCCATAATTTTGAATAGTGACTTAAGAATGAATATCTTCCGGTTATAACAATGTACAACTACCAAGAGATTAAACAGCACAACAATTAAAAGTATTTGTTGAATTATGAGAAATGTTTACGGGCGGTAACAATGCAATAAACAAAACAACAATGGTCAAAATTTATTGATCTTTTAATTTCAGTCGTCATTTTTAGTTTAACATTGAACGTCGGGCGGGTAGGTTGGAAAAAACTGAGGAGAAGCTAGCTCCCTTAGAACAGTTTGTAAATGAAGGAATTATATGCATTTAATCTTCAAAGGACATTTATTGCGAGTAAGTAACTAAAAGTCTACATTATTATAGGTGTTAAAAGGAAAGTTTAAAGTTTTTATTTACTTTTAATCAATTTTTACTTTCTTCTATCTTTACAAGAAGAAAGTATTGGATTCGTGAAAAATTTCGACTTCCAGTTTTCGACTGATTTATACTTTTTAGAATGCCCAGAACACGATTTGATGGTTTTTAGAAAATGTCTGTCTGTGAGTCTGTCTGTCACTCTGTCTGTGAGTCTGTATGTGACAAAAATTTTGTGGGCGCTCTATCTCAAGAACTAATGCACGGAATTTCACAAAACTTTATATTTAATTAGACCTTGTTATAAACTGGACCTGATTACTTTTTGGTGAAAATCGCCCAACAGGTGGCGCTGCTATGCGGCATTTTTCACGATTTCTGCAATAGCTATATCTCAAGAACTACTGCACGGATTTTCATAAAACTTCAGATTCAGTTAGTCCAGGATATAGTTTGGTGCTGATTACTTTTTTGTGAAAGTCGCCCAACAGGTGGCGCTGCTATGCTGCAATATTCATGATTATCGCAATAGCTCTAACTCAAGAAAAAATGCACGAATTTTCATCAAACTTCAGATTTAGTTAGTCCCTAATATAAATTAGTGCTGTTAAATTTTTGGTATAAATCGCCCAACAGGTGGCGCTGCTGTGCTGCATTTTCACGATTTTTGGAAGAGCTGTATCTCAAGAACTATTGCACGGATTTTCATCAAACTTCAGATTTAGTTAGTGCTTGACATGAATTGACGTATAAATTAGTGTTGTTTAATTTTTGGTGTAAATCGCTCAACAGGTGGCGCTGCTATGCTTATTTTTTGCGATTTCCGCAATAGCTTTATCTCAAGAACTAACGCTTAGATTTTCAACAAACTTCAGATTCAGGTATACCTTGATATCATTTAGTGCTGATTATTTTTGGTGTAAATCGCTCAACAGGTGGCGCTGCTATGCTGCATTTTTCAGAATTTCCGCTGTAGCTCTATCTCAAGAACTAATGCACGAATTTTCATCCAACTTCAAATTCAGATATACTTTGATATGAATTGGTGCTAAATTCATGTAATTTCTTGTACTTTTTAAATGATTTAATTGAGGTGACTTATATAGAAGAAAGTTTTGTGATGGCCACAACATACTAGTTTTATTATGTCCACACATACTTTTGTAATAAAAAAAAAAAAAAAATTAATAAATAAATAAATTTGTTTATTTATTTTTTGGTCGGAAAAGCACATTTTTGTGGTAGTTTTGTATAGATTTCTTGAAGATCCACAAATGTCACATCTTGGCTTTCCCAAAATACATAAAAAAACTAATATCGGTTGTTCTATAAATGATGAATATTAAAAATTTTTCTAGAAGATAACTCCTTTAAAATGATTATTTATTAATCTTATTGTTAAAAGGGGAGTAAATGTAGTATATATGCAAAGACAGATGTATAAGTGTTGGTGATAATATAGATTGACCGGTGCAGGCATACTGTACATGAATAGAAATATAGAGACCGATGACGTAAGTGTGCATATCGCTCACCCACAAGAAAAGTGACACATCTCGCAAAAATTCTTTTATTCCACTAAAAGGTCTATCATATATGCGTCTTGCTACAGAATACGTTTTAAAAGTGAAGTTATACGGAAAATCGATTTATTACGCTATATGTCCATTTGTGACCACAGAAGAGGGGTGGATTGTGTGGGGAGGTAAAATTACTCAAGCCTCCAAACCTCATCCCAAGTCTTCATTTTTAAGGGTTTTGTGATTTTATGCACGTTTTGTTTCCTGCATGCAGAGCTAAGTGCTATAATTTCATGTTGCTGTAAAATCATGAAAATTTTCTTTTGCCTCCCCTGTGAAATTTACTTTTGTCGAGATGTGTCACCTTTCTTGCGGGTGAATGATATGTAGACGCGTTTGCCTAGAAAAGTTAAAATAGATGTAGGCACAAATTAATAAACGCACATGTGCAGTTTTCTTTATCTTATAATATACAGCGTTATTTTATATTGTATGCCAATTTGTGATTTTATTTTAAAACAGAAAAAACTAGTCGGATGTACCAATCCCAAAACTTTCTTCTATCTCATACATGTTAATACTTCAAAATTCGCTATCACACTGCCAAAATTAAATGGCAATCTATGCATCTCATGAGGATTCTAACGATATGAAATTCCGTGCATTAGTTCTTGAGATATGACTATCGCTGAAATCGTCTAAATTAAGAAAAATGCTGCCTAGCAGCGCCACCTATTGGGTGATTTATACCAAATCCTAATCAGCAACAATTTATGTCAACGTCTGACTGAATCTGAAGTTTGGAGAAAATCCGTACATTAGTTTTTGAGATAGAGCAATAGCGAAAATCGTGAAAATTTCTGCATAGCAGCGCCACCTATTGGGTGATTAACACCAAAACCTAATTAACAACAACTTGTGTCAACATACAACTAAATCTGAAGTTAGATGAAAATTGGTCCATTAGTTCTATTTTGATAGAGCTATTGAGGCAATCGTGGGAAAGGCAGCAGAGAAGCGCCACCTGTTGGGCGATTTACACCAACACCTAATCAGTAGCAAGTCATATCAAGGACTAACTTAATCTGAAGTTTGATGAAAATCCGTGCGTTAGTTCTTAAGATAGAGCTATTGGGGAAATCGTGTAAATCCTGCAAAATTCATCATAACAGCGCCACCTGTTGGGCGATTTACACCAAAACGTAATCATCATCAATTCATATCAAGGACTAACTAAATCTGAAGATTGATCAAAATCTGTGCATTAGTTCTTGAGATAGAGCTATTGCGAAAATCGTGAAAGATGCAGCATTGCAGCGCCACCTGTTGAGCGATTTACACCAAAAACTAATCAGCATCAATTTGTATTAGGCACTAACTGAATATCAATTTTTATTAAATTCCGTGCATTAGTTCTTGAGATAGAGCGCCCACAAAATTTGTGTCACATACACACAGACAGACAGACAGACTCACAGAGTCACAGACAGACATTTTGTAAAAACATGTTTTTTGGAATCTCTGACCCCTAAAACGTGTAAATCCGTCGAAAACCGGAATTCGAAAATTTTCATGAATCCAATACTTTCTTCTTGTAAAGATAGAAGAAAGTAAATATAGTGCATGAACCGATGCTAGATTGACACCAGTACAGAAATATAATATGTCCAGCGTAGAGCAGTAGTTGCATCGTGTCTAAACCAGGGCTTAATTATTTTAGCAGACTCGGTCCGGACCAGGACCAGGCTTACATTTTCTTTCTGCATACTATGGAATTACATAGCGGGCCGGTACTGATGCTATTATGCATTCTATAGCTTACGACCATATAGCAATCTAAAACATATAGTAATCTGTAGTGTTAAATTTTCCCATAAATATGTATGCAGATGCGGTATTCTAGAAAAATATCTCAATTGTATGTTAAGATAAATCGGTATTTCCTAAGGAAATTGAGACGGCTACTGGTGGTCCTGCCCTACAGGTCTGCACGGGCCAGAATTTTCAGGATCGGGTCCGGCCCGGCCCCTTTCAGAAACTAAAAGTGCAGCCCTACCCCGGCCTGGCCCGTGCAAAAATTCATGAGAACAAACCCAACTCAATTTCCCTAAAATATACCGATTTTTTTAAACATACAATTGAGATTTCCTGATAGGTAATAATAAACTTTCTCAGAAAATAAACAATTATGTAGTATCAGCCCATGTAATCAGATTCCGAATTACAATACGCTGTAGTAAATTTCTTAAACAAAAGAGAAAAATCGTGCGTCAAGCATAGATCACGAAATACTTTCCAACGCACTCAGAATAATGTAATAAAACTTCACCGTTTCATAAAGTGAAAATTGGTGTCAAAATGAGAAATTTAGAAAACGCATAATACATTTTAAAACACAATTTCAGCAATTCCTATCTACAGTCGGAAAATTCCTCGAAATCTGTGCCAAACTTTCATATGAAAGGCGAAGGGATCAGACCGTATTTGTTTATGGCAGTTGATGACTTGAACTATTATAATATAGATGAATATAATATTTGGCGACTTATCACCTGTGCCTGGCTAACATTAAAGCACCAAAATGGCACCTAGAGTATAAAAAGTGAAGTGGTTCGCCTGGAACTGTCGATGATAGTCACATGACTTAGGCTGTTGTTATAGAGATTGTTTTAAAATACTGGGAGACAAAGACTCTGTATACTTAATTCATTTTATTTTAGCTTCTTTTCAAATGTTTAACTGATCTTCTTTAATCAAAAACGAAAACAACCATTGGATGTCATAACAGCAACTGATTCGCCCTTAAATTTTTGCAATCAAAAGGAATTGAATGGAAACCCGTTTACAGGGAGATATGCACAGCTTTTTTCAGTATAATTCAATCTTCTCTAATATTTTTAAAACCCATCAGATTAGCGTGTTTTTAGATTCTGCGGTGTCTGAACGGGGGTTGGCAAGCGTAACTTGCAGCGGGCAGAGCCCCTTAGTACTATATAATATGCAAAAATTTTGTTTAGTTAAAAAACACATAAAACAGTTGAAAATTTCCCTTCAGCAATTTCCATCAATAAGAAACAAGAAAGAAAAATCATGCGTTAAGCGTAGATTATGAAACACTTTCCAACACTTCCTGAATACTTTAACAAAACTTCGTTATTTAGGGAAATCAGGTTAGTAAGATAACTAAAAACTAGTATGTTGTGGCCATCACAAAACTTTCTTCTATCTCATACTTGTCAATACTTCAAAATTCATTATCACAGTGCATCTATGCTCATCATGAGGATTCTAAAAAGATGAAATTCCGTGCATTAGTTCTTGAGATATTACTGTCCATGAAATCGTGTAAATCCATCAAAATGCAGCATAGCAGCGCCACCTATTGGGTGATTTACACCAGACCCTAATTATCATCCACATGTGTCAATGTCTAACTGAATATGAAGTTCGGGGAAAATCCGTGCATTAGTTCCTAAGATAGAGCTATTGCGCAAATCATGACAAATGCAGCATAACAGCTCCACCTGTTGAGCGATTTACACAACCACATAATCAGTATCAACATTTATCAAGGTGTACTTGAATCTGAAGTTTGATGAAAATTCCTGCATTAGTTCTCGAGATAGAGCTATTGAGGAAATAGTGCAAAATGCAGCATAGCAGCGCCACCTATTGGGCGATATTCACCAACACGTAGTCAGCATCATTTCATATCAAAGAGTAACTGAATCTGAAGTTTGATGAAAATATGTCCATTAGATCTTGAGATACAGCGATTGAAGAAATCGTGAAAAATGCTGTATAGCAGCGCCACCTGTTGAGCGATTTACACCAAAATGTACAAAATGTCAATTCATATCAAGGATTAACTGATTCTTAAGTTTAGTGAAAATTGTTGCATTAGTTCTTCAGATACCGCTATAATGGAAATTCTGAAAAGTGCAGCATAGCAGCGCCACCTGTTGAGCGATTTGCACCAAAACACAAACCGCACTAATTCATATCAAAGTATACATGAATCTGAAGTTTGTTGAAAATCCAAGCATTAGTTGTTGTGATAGAGCTATTGCGGAAATTGTAAAAAATGCAGTATAGCAGCGCCACCTGTTGAGCGATTTACACCAAACTGTACAAAACTTCAATTCATGTCAAGGATTAACTGAATCTGAAGTTTGATGAAAATCCGTGCATTAATTCTTGAGATAGAGCCACTGCGGGAATTGTAAAAAATGCAGCATAGCAGCGCCACCTGTTGAGCGATTTGCACCAACATGTAATCAGCATCAAGTCTTATCAAGGACTAACTGAATCTGAAGTTTCATGAAAATCCGTGCTTTAGTTCTTGAGATAGAGCCATTGCGGAAATCATAAAAATGCAGCATAGCAGCGCCACCTGTTGAGCGATTTGTACCAACACGTAATCAGCATAAAGTCATATCAAGGACTAACAGAATCTGAAGTTTTATGAAAATCCGTGCATTAGTTCTTGAGATAGAGCCATTTCGGAAATCATACAAAATGCAGCATAGCAGCGCCATCTGTTGAGCGATTTGCACCAAAAACTAATCAGCATCAATTTGTATTAGGGACTAACTGAATATCAATTTTTATTAAATTCCGTGCATTAGTTCTTGAGATAGAGCGCCCACAAAATTTGTGTCACATACACACAGACAGACAGACAGAGAGACAGACAGACAGACTCACAGAGTCACAGACAGACATTTTGTAAAAACATGTTTTTCGGGTTCTCTGACCTCTAAAACGTGTAAATCCGTCGAAAACCGGAATTCGAAAATTTTCATGAATCCAATACTTTCTTCTTGTAAAGATAGAAGAAAGTAAAAATTACAAAATTTTGACATAGCCACACTGCTTCGCAAATAAATCTTATACCAATAAAGCAGCGTATTTTATTTATTTTTTTGCGATACTTTTATATAAAGATCTTCTCAGTGGAAATCTTGAAACTAACCGAAAATTTTCAATGCTGACGTAGAAATGAAATTTTGTCAGTTACCGGAATGTAAAAAAAAAAAAAAAAAAAAAAAAAAAAAATGGAAATGTTGGTGAAAATCTTCAAACTAAACGAAAACATTTAACGCTGACGTAAGAATTAAAATCTGCCGTTTATAACAATCAGGATATTAAACAGCACAACAATTGAAAGAATTTCTTGCATTATGATTAATTTTTGTTAACGGTAAAAATGTCATAACAAATAAAGCAACAATGGGCAATGTAGATGGTTCGACGAAATTCAATCACCATTTTTAGTTGAACAGTGAACCACAGGAGTGCAGCTTGGAGAAAAACTTTGGAAAACCTCATTTAAAAGAGTTAGTAAATAAGGGCATTCTGCATTTCATCTTCAAAACACTTTTATTGCGAGTAAACATCTAAGTCAATTATTTTAATTGTTCAAAGTTTTTTTTTTTTTTTTTTTTTTTTGCTTAATTTTAATAATTTTTAACCAATTTTCAAAAAAAAAGTTTACAGAAGCTGTTTGTGTATGTTTTTTTAATTATGTGCACGCATAATTTTTTGAATAGATGATCGGATTTTTATAATTATTTTGTCGGAAAGAGCACGTTTTGGTGGTAGTTCCGTATCGATTTCTTTAGGATTCATAAATGGCAAATTTGGCGTTCCTAAATACATAGCGAGAAACTAAACTGGTATATTATCGGTTGTTGTGTAAATAATAAAAATTATTTTTTTTCTAGAAGACACATAATTTTAAATGTATGTTTATTAATTTTATTGCCGCAAGGAGAGTAAATGTATACATGCAAGGACAGATGTACATGTGCAGTGAAACATTGCTGTAAATGCATAGAAGTAACAGATACTGATGACGTAAGTGTGCATATGTAGGTGCAATGCTTAGAAAGGTAAATATAGATGCGAGTACAAATGAATGCACGCAAATGTGTAGATTCCTTTATCTTATATAATGTATAGTTTTTTTTTATGTCGTATTTGTGATTTTTTGACATAGCCACACTACTCCGCAAATAAATCTTACCAATAGCAGCATGTTTTTTGTTTTTCTTTTCGATACTTTTATATAAAGATCTCAGTGAAAATCTTGAAACTAAATTGAAATTTTCAATGCTGACATAGGAATTAAATTTCGTTAGTTACCAGAATGTAAAAAAATGGAAATCTCGTCTCTGAAAATCTTCAAACTAAACGAACATAATTAACGCTGACGTAAAAATGAAAACCTGCCGTTTATAACAATCAGGATATTAACAGCACAACAATTGAAAGAATTTCTTGCATTATGATTAACTTTTGTGAACGATAAAAATGTAACAAAACAAATAAAGCAACAATGGGCAATGTAATGGATCGACGAAATTCAATCACCATTTTTAGTTGAACAGTGAACGGCAGAAGTGCAGCTAGGAGAAAAACTTTGGAAAACCTCATTTAGAACAGTTAGTAAATAAGGCCACTGCATTTCATCTTAAAAACACATTTACTGCGAGTAAGCATCTAAGTCTAAATTATTTGTGTTAAAGGTAAAGTTTTAAGGTTAAGGGGTGTGAAAACAATAACCTTCAAACTTAAAATTTAAATTTTTTTATTTTAAATTAAAATGTACGAATAACTAAGTTTATACTGATAAAAATACGGTGCTCTTTAGATGCTATTAAAATATAATGATTATTATAAATCCTTTCAGATTAAGGGTGGACTAAACTTAAGATTTGCTCAGGTCTAGGAAGTGGTAGCGAAGGGGCTGCTCTTCCGTCCGTATCAAGAGTCGAGGAGGTCAGTGAGGCAGTGGATTTTGCGATACGGGGCTTTCAATTATGTACATATTCTTAAAATCAATTGTATCATTTTCTGGTAAAATTGTTTTAAAGATATTTACTAAAATTGAACCGGGCAAATCTTAAGCTTAGTAGGGTTAAGGGGTGGGAAAACAATAACCTTTAAAATTAAAATAAGTTTATTTTAAATTAATGTGTACGCATAACTATGTTTATAATGAGAAAAACACGGTGCTATTTAGATGCTATGAAAATATAATGATTATTATAAATCCTTTCAGATTAAAGGTGGACTAAACTTAAGATTTTCTCAGGCCTAGGAAGTGGTAGCCAAGGGGCTGCTCTTCCGTTCGTATCAAGAGTCGAGGGGGTCAGTGAGGGAGTGGATTTTGCGGTACGGGGGTTTCAATTATGTACATATTCTTAAAATCAAATGTATCATTTTCTGGTAAAATTGTTTTAAGGATATTTACTAAAATTGAACCGGGCAAATCTTAAGCTCAGTAGGGTTAAGGGGTGGGAAAACAATAACCTTTAAACTTAAAATTTAAAATATTTTACTTTAAATTAATGTGTTCGCATAACTATGTTTATACTGAGAAAAATACGGTGCTATTTAGATTCTAATAAAATATAATGATTATTATAAATCCTTTCAGATTAAAGGTGGACTAAACTTAAGATTTGCTCAGGCCTAGGAAGTGGTAGCCAAGTGGCTGCTCTTCCGTTCGTATCAAGAGTCGAGGGGGTCAGTGAGGGAGTGGATTTTGCGATACGGGCGTTTCAATTATGTACATATTCTTAAAATCAAATGTATCATTTTCTGGTAAAATTGTTTTAAGGATATTTACTAAAATTGAACCGGGCAAATCTTAAGCGCAGTAGGGTTAAGGGGTGGGAAAACAATAAACTTTAAACTTAATATTTTTTACTTTAAATTAATGTGTTCGCATAACTATGTTTATACTGATAAAAATACGGTGCTCTTTAGAAAATATAATGATTATTATAAATCCTTTCAGATTAAAGGTGGACTAAACTTAAGATTTGCTTAGGCCTAGGAAGTGGTAGCCAACGGGCTGCTGTTCCGTTCGTATCAAGAGTCGAGGGGGTCAGTGAGGGAGTGGATTTTCGGATACGGTGGTTTCAATTATGTACATATTCTTAAAATCAATTGTATCATTTTCTGGTAAAATTGTTTTAAGGATATTTACTAAAGTTGAACCGGGCAAATCTTAAGCGGAGTAGGGTTAAGGGGTGGGAAAACAATAACCTTTAAACTTAAAATTTAAAATTTTTTACTTTAAATTAATGTGTTCGCTTAACTATGTTTATACTTATAAAAATTCGGTGCTCTTTAGATGCTATTAAAATATAATGATTATTATAAATCCTTTCAGATTAAAGGTGGACTAAACTTAAGATTTGCTCAGGCCTAGGAAGTGGTAGCCAAGGGGCTGCTCTTCCGTTCGTATCAAGAGTCGAGGGGGTCAGTGAGGGAGTGGATTTTGCGATACGGGGGTTTCAATTATGTACATATTCTTAAAATCAAATGTATCATTTTCTGGTAAAATTGTTTTAAGGATATTTACTAAAGTTGAACCGGGCAAATCTTAAGCGCAGTAGGGTTAAGGGGTGGGAAAACAATAACCTTTAAAATTAAAATTAAAAAGAGTTTATTTTAAATTAATGTGTACGCATAACTATGTTTATAATGAGAAAAATACGGTGCTATTTAGATGCTATGAAAATATAATGATTATTATAAATCCTTTCAGATTAAAGGTGGACTAAACTTAAGATTTGCTCAGGCCTAGGAAGTGGTAGCCAAGGGGCTGCTCTTCCGTTCGTATCAAGAGTCGAGGGGGTCAGTGAGGGAGTGGATTTTGCGATACGGGGGTTTCAATTATGTACATATTCTTAAAATCAAATGTATCATTTTCTGGTAAAATTGTTTTAAGGATATTTACTAAAATTGAACCGGGCAAATCTTAAGCTCAGTAGGGTTAAGGGGTGGGAAAACAATAACCTTTAAACTTAAAATTTAAAATATTTTACTTTAAATTAATGTGTTCGCATAACTATGTTTATACTGAGAAAAATACGGTGCTATTTAGATTCTAATAAAATATAATGATTATTATAAATCCTTTCAGATTAAAGGTGGACTAAACTTAAGATTTGCTCAGGCCTAGGAAGTGGTAGCCAAGTGGCTGCTCTTCCGTTCGTATCAAGAGTTGAGGGGGTCAGTGAGGGAGTGGATTTTGCGATACGGGGGTTTCAATTATGTACATATTCTTAAAATCAAATGTATCATTTTCTGGTAAAATTGTTTTAAGGATATTTACTAAAATTGAACCGGGCAAATCTTAAGCGCAGTAGGGTTAAGGGGTGGGAAAACAATAAACTTTAAACTTAATATTTTTTACTTTAAATTAATGTGTTCGCATAACTATGTTTATACAGATAAAAATACGGTGCTCTTTAGAAAATATAATGATTATTATAAATCCTTTCAGATTAAAGGTGGACTAAACTTAAGATTTGCTCAGGCCTAGGAAGTGGTAGCCAAGGGGCTGCCCTTCCGTTCGTATCAAGAGTCGAGGGGGTCAGTGAGGGAGTGGATTTTGCGATACGGGGGTTTCGATTATGTACATATTCTTAAAATCAATTGTATCATTTTCTGGTAAAATTGTTTTAAGGATATTTACTAAAATTGAACCGGGCAAATCTTAAGCTCAGTAGGGTTAAGGGGTTGGAAAACAATAACCTTTAAACTTAAAATTTAAAATATTTTACTTTAAATTAATGTGTCCGCGTAACTATGTTTATACTGATAAAAATACGGTGCTCTTTAGAAGCTATTAAAATATAATGATTATTATAAATCTTTTCAGATTAAAGGTGGACTAAACTTAAGATTTGCTCAGGCCTAGGAAGTGGTAGCCAAGTGGCTGCTCTTCCGTTCGTATCCAGAGTCGAGGGGGTCAGTGAGGGAGTGGATTTTGCGATACGGGGGTTTCAATTATGTACATATTCTTAAAATCAAATGTATCATTTTCTGGTAAAATTGTTTTAAGGATATTTACTAAAGTTGAACCGGGCAAATCTTAAGCGCAGTAGGGTTAAGGGGTGGGAAAACAATAACCTTTAAAATTAAAATTAAAAAAAGTTTATTTTAAATTAATGTGTACGCATAACTATGTTTATAATGAGAAAAATACGGTGCTATTTAGATGCTATGAAAATATAATGATTATTATAAATCCTTTCAGATTAAAGGTGGACTAAACTTAAGATTTGCTTAGGCCTAGGAAGTGGTAGCCAACGGGCTGCTGTTCCGTTCGTATCAAGAGTCGAGGGGGTCAGTGAGGGAGTGGATTTTCGGATACGGTGGTTTCAATTATGTACATATTCTTAAAATCAATTGTATCATTTTCTGGTAAAATTGTTTTAAGGATATTTACTAAAGTTGAACCGGGCAAATCTTAAGCGGAGTAGGGTTAAGGGGTGGGAAAACAATAACCTTTAAACTTAAAATTTAAAATTTTTTACTTTAAATTAATGTGTTCGCTTAACTATGTTTATACTTATAAAAATTCGGTGCTCTTTAGATGCTATTAAAATATAATGATTATTATAAATCCTTTCAGATTAAAGGTGGACTAAACTTAAGATTTGCTCAGGCCTAGGAAGTGGTAGCCAAGGGGCTGCTCTTCCGTTCGTATCAAGAGTCGAGGGGGTCAGTGAGGGAGTGGATTTTGCGATACGGGGGTTTCAATTATGTACATAATCTTAAAATCAATTGTATCATTTTCTGGTAAAATTGTTTTAAGGATATTTACTAAAATTGAACCGGGCAAATCTTAAGCTCAGTAGGGTTAAGGGGTGGGAAAACAATAACCTTTAAACTTAAAATTTAAAATATTTTACTTTAAATTAATGTGTTCGCATAACTATGTTTATACTGAGAAAAATACGGTGCTATTTAGATTCTAATAAAATATAATGATTATTATAAATCCTTTCAGATTAAAGGTGGACTAAACTTAAGATTTGCTCAGGCCTAGGAAGTGGTAGCCAAGTGGCTGCTCTTCCGTTCGTATCAAGAGTCGAGGGGGTCAGTGAGGGAGTGGATTTTGCGATACGGGGGTTTCAATTATGTACATATTCTTAAAATCAAATGTATCATTTTCTGGTAAAATTGTTTTAAGGATATTTACTAAAGTTGAACCGGGCAAATCTTAAGCGCAGTAGGGTTAAGGGGTGGGAAAACAATAACCTTTAAAATTAAAATTAAAAAGAGTTTATTTTAAATTAATGTGTACGCATAACTATGTTTATAATGAGAAAAATACGGTGCTATTTAGATGCTATGAAAATATAATGATTATTATAAATCCTTTCAGATTAAAGGTGGACTAAACTTAAGATTTGCTCAGGCCTAGGAAGTGGTAGCCAAGGGGCTGCTCTTCCGTTCGTATCAAGAGTCGAGGGGGTCAGTGAGGGAGTGGATTTTGCGATACGGGGGTTTCAATTATGTACATATTCTTAAAATCAAATGTATCATTTTCTGGTAAAATTGTTTTAAGGATATTTACTAAAATTGAACCGGGCAAATCTTAAGCTCAGTAGGGTTAAGGGGTGGGAAAACAATAACCTTTAAACTTAAAATTTAAAATATTTTACTTTAAATTAATGTGTTCGCATAACTATGTTTATAATGAGAAAAATACGGTGCTATTTAGATTCTAATAAAATATAATGATTATTATAAATCCTTTCAGATTAAAGGTGGACTAAACTTAAGATTTGCTCAGGCCTAGGAAGTGGTAGCCAAGTGGCTGCTCTTCCGTTCGTATCAAGAGTTGAGGGGGTCAGTGAGGGAGTGGATTTTGCGATACGGGGGTTTCAATTATGTACATATTCTTAAAATCAAATGTATCATTTTCTGGTAAAATTGTTTTAAGGATATTTACTAAAATTGAACCGGGCAAATCTTAAGCGCAGTAGGGTTAAGGGGTGGGAAAACAATAAACTTTAAACTTAATATTTTTTACTTTAAATTAATGTGTTCGCATAACTATGTTTATACAGATAAAAATACGGTGCTCTTTAGAAAATATAATGATTATTATAAATCCTTTCAGATTAAAGGTGGACTAAACTTAAGATTTGCTCAGGCCTAGGAAGTGGTAGCCAAGGGGCTGCCCTTCCGTTCGTATCAAGAGTCGAGGGGGTCAGTGAGGGAGTGGATTTTGCGATACGGGGGTTTCGATTATGTACATATTCTTAAAATCAATTGTATCATTTTCTGGTAAAATTGTTTTAAGGATATTTACTAAAATTGAACCGGGCAAATCTTAAGCTCAGTAGGGTTAAGGGGTTGGAAAACAATAACCTTTAAACTTAAAATTTAAAATATTTTACTTTAAATTAATGTGTCCGCGTAACTATGTTTATACTGATAAAAATACGGTGCTCTTTAGAAGCTATTAAAATATAATGATTATTATAAATCTTTTCAGATTAAAGGTGGACTAAACTTAAGATTTGCTCAGGCCTAGGAAGTGGTAGCCAAGTGGCTGCTCTTCCGTTCGTATCCAGAGTCGAGGGGGTCAGTGAGGGAGTGGATTTTGCGATACGGGGGTTTCAATTATGTACATATTCTTAAAATCAAATGTATCATTTTCTGGTAAAATTGTTTTAAGGATATTTACTAAAGTTGAACCGGGCAAATCTTAAGCGCAGTAGGGTTAAGGGGTGGGAAAACAATAACCTTTAAAATTAAAATTAAAAAAAGTTTATTTTAAATTAATGTGTACGCATAACTATGTTTATAATGAGAAAAATACGGTGCTATTTAGATGCTATGAAAATATAATGATTATTATAAATCCTTTCAGATTAAAGGTGGACTAAACTTAAGATTTGCTTAGGCCTAGGAAGTGGTAGCCAACGGGCTGCTGTTCCGTTCGTATCAAGAGTCGAGGGGGTCAGTGAGGGAGTGGATTTTCGGATACGGTGGTTTCAATTATGTACATATTCTTAAAATCAATTGTATCATTTTCTGGTAAAATTGTTTTAAGGATATTTACTAAAGTTGAACCGGGCAAATCTTAAGCGGAGTAGGGTTAAGGGGTGGGAAAACAATAACCTTTAAACTTAAAATTTAAAATATTTTACTTTAAATTAATGTGTTCGCATAACTATGTTTATACTGATAAAAATACGGTGCTCTTTAGATGCTATTAAAATATAATGATTATTATAAATCCTTTCAGATTAAAGGTGGACTAAACTTAAGATTTGCTCAGGCCTAGGAAGTGGTAGCCAAGGGGATACTCTTCCGTTCGTATCAAGAGTCGAGGGGGTCAGTGAGGGAGTGGATTTTGCGATACGGGGGTTTCAATTATGTACATATTCTTAAAATCAATTGTATCATTTTCTGGTAAAATTGTTTTAAGGATATTTACTAAAATTGAACCGGGCAAATCTTAAGCGCAGTAGGGTTAAGGGGTGGGAATACAATAAACTTTAAACTTAATATTTTTTACTTTAAATTAATGTGTTCGCATAACTATGTTTATACTGATAAAAATACGCTGCTGTTTAGATGCTATTAAAATATAATGATTATTATAAATCCTTTCAGATTAAAGGTGGACTAAACTTAAGATTTGCTCAGGCCTAGGAAGTGGTAGCCAAGGGGATACTCTTCCGTTCGTATCAAGAGTCGAGGGGGTCAGTGAGGGAGTGGATTTTGCGATACGGGGGTTTCAATTATGTACATATTCTTAAAATCAATTGTATCATTTTCTGGTAAAATTGTTTTAAGGATATTTACTAAAATTGAACCGGGCAAATCTTAAGCGCAGTAGGGTTAAGGGGTGGGAAAACAATAAACTTTAAACTTAATATTTTTTACTTTAAATTAATGTGTTCGCATAACTATGTTTATACTGATAAAAATACGGTGCTCTTTAGAAGCTATTAAAATATAATGATTATTATAAATCCTTTCAGATTAAAGGTGGACTAAACTTAAGATTTGCTCAGGCCTAGGAAGTGGTAGCCAAGGGGCTGCTCTTCCGTTCGTGTCAAGAGTCGAGGGGGTCAGTGAGGGAGTGGATTTTGCGATACGGGGTTTCAATTATGTACATATTCTTAAAATCAAATGTATCATTTTCTGGTAAAATTCTTTTAAGGATATTTACTAAAATTGAACCGGGCAAATCTTAAGCGCAGTAGGGTTAAGGGGTGGGAGAACAATTAACTTTAAACTTAAAATTTTTTACTTTAAATTAATGTGTTCGCATAACTATGTTTATACTGAGAAAAATACGGTGCTATTTAGATTCTAATAAAATATAATGATTATTATAAATCCTTTCAGATTAAAGGTGGACTAAACTTAAGATTTGCTCAGGCCTAGGAAGTGGTAGCCAAGTGGCTGCTCTTCCGTTCGTATCAAGAGTCGAGGGGGTCAGTGAGGGAGTGGATTTTGCGATACGGGGGTTTCAATTATGTACATATTCTTAAAATCAAATGTATCATTTTCTGGTAAAATTGTTTTAAGGATATTTACTAAAGTTGAACCGGGCAAATCTTAAGCGCAGTAGGGTTAAGGGGTGGGAAAACAATAACCTTTAAAATTAAAATTAAAAAAAGTTTATTTTAAATTAATGTGTACGCATAACTATGTTTATAATGAGAAAAATACGGTGCTATTTAGATGCTATGAAAATATAATGATTATTATAAATCCTTTCAGATTAAAGGTGGACTAAACTTAAGATTTGCTCAGGCCTAGGAAGTGGTAGCCAAGGGGCTGCTCTTCCGTTCGTATCAAGAGTCGAGGGGGTCAGTGAGGGAGTGGATTTTGCGATACGGGGGTTTCAATTATGTACATATTCTTAAAATCAAATGTATCATTTTCTGGTAAAATTGTTTTAAGGATATGTACTAAAATTGAACCGGGCAAATCTTAAGCTCAGTAGGGTTAAGGGGTGGGAAAACAATAACCGTTAAACTTAAAATTTAAAATTTTTTACTTTAAATTAATGTGTTCGCATAACTATGTTTATACTGATAAAAATACGGTGCTCTTTAGATGCTATTAAAATATAATGATTATTATAAATCCTTTCAGATTAAAGGTGGACTAAACTTAAGATTTGCTCAGGCCTAGGAAGTGGTAGCCAAGGGGATACTCTTCCGTTCGTATCAAGAGTCGAGGGGGTCAGTGAGGGAGTGGATTTTGCGATACGGGGGTTTCAATTATGTACATATTCTTAAAATCAAATGTATCATTTTCTGGTAAAATTGTTTTAAGGATATTTACTAAAATTGAACCGGGCAAATCTTAAGCGCAGTAGGGTTAAGGGGTGGGAAAACAATAAACTTTAAACTTAAAATTTTTTACTTTAAATTAATGTGTTCGCATAACTATGTTTATACTGATAAAAATACGGTGCTCTTTAGAAAATATAATGATTATTATAAATCCTTTCAGATTAAAGGTGGACTAAACTTAAGATTTGCTCAGGCCTAGGAAGTGGTAGCCAAGGGGCTGCTCTTCCGTTCGTATCAAGAGTCGAGGGGGTCAGTGAGGGAGTGGATTTTGCGATACGGGGTTTCAATTATGTACATATTCTTAAAATCAAATGTATCATTTTCTGGTAAAATTCTTTTAAGGATATTTACTAAAATTGAACCGGGCAAATCTTAATCGCAGTAGGGTTAAGGGGTGGGAGAACAATAAACTTTAAACTTAAAATTTTTTACTTTAAATTAATGTGTTCGCATAACTATGTTTATACTGAGAAAAATACGGTGCTATTTAGATTCTAATAAAATATAATGATTATTATAAATCCTTTCAGATTAAAGGTGGACTAAACTTAAGATTTGCTCAGGCCTAGGAAGTGGTAGCCAAGTGGCTGCTCTTCCGTTCGTATCAAGAGTCGAGGGGGTCAGTGAGGGAGTGGATTTTGCGATACGGGGGTTTCAATTATGTACATATTCTTAAAATCAAATGTATCATTTTCTGGTAAAATTGTTTTAAGGATATTTACTAAAGTTGAACCGGGCAAATCTTAAGCGCAGTAGGGTTAAGGGGTGGGAAAACAATAACCTTTAAAATTAAAATTAAAAAAAGTTTATTTTAAATTAATGTGTACTCATAACTATGTCTATAATGAGAAAAATACGGTGCTATTTAGATGCTATGAAAATATAATGATTATTATAAATCCTTTCAGATTAAAGGTGGACTAAACTTAAGATTTGCTCAGGCCTAGGAAGTGGTAGCCAAGGGGCTGCTCTTCCGTTCGTATCAAGAGTCGAGGGGGTCAGTGAGGGAGTGGATTTTGCGATACGGGGGTTTCAATTATGTACATATTCTTAAAATCAAATGTATCATTTTCTGGTAAAATTGTTTTAAGGATATTTACTAAAATTGAACCGGGCAAATCTTAAGCGCAGTAGGGTTAAGGGGTGGGAAAACAATAAACTTTAAACTTAATATTTTTTACTTTAAATTAATGTGTTCGCATAACTATGTTTATACTGATAAAAATACGGTGCTCTTTAGAAAATATAATGATTATTATAAATCCTTTCAGATTAAAGGTGGACTAAACTTAAGATTTGCTCAGGCCTAGGAAGTGGTAGCCAAGTGGCTGCTCTTCCGTTCGTATCAAGAGTCGAGGGGGTCAGTGAGGGAGTGGATTTTGCGATACGGGGGTTTCAATTATGTACATATTCTTAAAATCAAATGTATCATTTTCTGGTAAAATTGTTTTAAGGATATTTACTAAAATTGAACCGGGCAAATCTTAAGCGCAGTAGGGTTAAGGGGTGGGAAAACAATAAACTTTAAACTTAATATTTTTTACTTTAAATTAATGTGTTCGCATAACTATGTTTATACTGATAAAAATACGGTGCTCTTTAGAAAATATAATGATTATTATAAATCCTTTCAGATTAAAGGTGGACTAAACTTAAGATTTGCTCAGGCCTAGGAAGTGGTAGCCAAGTGGCTGCTCTTCCGTTCGTATCAAGAGTCGAGGGGGTCAGTGAGGGAGTGGATTTTGCGATACGGGGGTTTCAATTATGTACATATTCTTAAAATCAAATGTATCATTTTCTGGTAAAATTGTTTTAAGGATATTTACTAAAATTGAACCGGGCAAATCTTAAGCGCAGTAGGGTTAAGAGGTGGGAGAACAATAAACTTTAAACTTAAAATTTTTTACTTTAAATTAATGTGTTCGCATAACTATGTTTATACTGATAAAAATACGGTGCTCTTTAGATGCTATTAAAATATAATGATTATTATAAATCCTTTCAGATTAAAGGTGGACTAAACTTAAGATTTGCTCAGGCCTAGGAAGTGGTAGCCAAGGGGATACTCTTCCGTTCGTATCAAGAGTCGAGGGGGTCAGTGAGGGAGTGGATTTTGCGATACGGGGGTTTCAATTATGTACATATTCTTAAAATCAATTGTATCATTTTCTGGTAAAATTGTTTTAAGGATATTTACTAAAATTGAACCGGGCAAATCTTAAGCTCAGTAGGGTTAAGGGGTGGGAAAACAATAAACTTTAATTACAATAAACTAACAATAAACTAAAACCTAATATTTTTTACTTTAAATTAATGTGTTCGCATAACTATGTTTATACTGATAAAAATACGGTGCTCTTTAGAAAATATAATGATTATTATAAATCCTTTCAGATTAAAGGTGGACTAAACTTAAGATTTGCTCAGGCCTAGGAAGTGGTAGCCAAGAGGCTGCTCTTCCGTTCGTATCAAGAGTCGAGGGGGTCAGTGAGGGAGTGGATTTTGCGATACGGGGTTTCAATTATGTACATATTCTTAAAATCAATTGTAGCATTTTCTGGTAAAATTGTTTTAAGGATATTTACTAAAATTGAACCGGGCAAATCTTAAGCTCAGTAGGGTTAAGGGGTGGGAAAACAATAAACTTTAAACTTAATATTTTTTACTTTAAATTAATGTGTTCGCATAACTATGTTTATACTGATAAAAATACGGTGCTCTTTAGAAAATATAATGATTATTATAAATCCTTTCAGATTAAAGGTGGACTAAACTTAAGATTTGCTCAGGCCTAGGAAGTGGTAGCCAAGGGGCTGCTCTTCCGTTCGTATCAAGAGTCGAGGGGGTCAGTGAGGGAGTGGATTTTGCGATACGGGGTTTTCAATTATGTACATATTCTTAAAATCAATTGTATCATTTTCTGGTAAAATTGTTTTAAGGATATTTACTAAAATTGAACCGGGCAAATCTTAAGCGCAGTAGGGTTAAGGGGTGGGAAAACAATAAACTTTAAACTTAATATTTTTTACTTTAAATTAATGTGTTCGCATAACTATGTTTATGCTGATAAATATACGGTGCTCTTTAGAAGCTATTAAAATATAATGATTATTATAAATCCTTTCAGATTAAAGGTGGACTAAACTTAAGATTTGCTCAGGCCTAGGAAGTGGTAGCCAAGGGGCTGCTCTTCCGTTCGTATCAAGAGTCGAGGGGGTCAGTGAGGGAGTGGAATTTGCGATACGGGGTTTCAATTATGTACATATTCTTAAAATCAAATGTATCATTTTCTGGTAAAATTGTTTTAAGGATATTTACTAAAATTGAACCGGGCAAATCTTAAGCGCAGTAGGGTTAAGAGGTGGGAGAACAATAAACTTTAAACTTAAAATTTTTTACTTTAAATTAATGTGTTCGCATAACTATGTTTATACTGATAAAAATACGCTGCTCTTTAGATGCTATTAAAATATAATGATTATTATAAATCCTTTCAGATTAAAGGTGGACTAAACTTAAGATTTGCTCAGGCCTAGGAAGTGGTAGCCAAGGGGATACTCTTCCGTTCGTATCAAGAGTCGAGGGGGTCAGTGAGGGAGTGGATTTTGCGATACGGGGGTTTCAATTATGTACATATTCTTAAAATCAATTGTATCATTTTCTGGTAAAATTGTTTTAAGGATATTTACTAAAATTGAACCGGGCAAATCTTAAGCGCAGTAGGGTTAAGGGGTGGGAAAACAATAAACTTTAAACTTAATATTTTTTACTTTAAATTAATGTGTTCGCATAACTATGTTTATGCTGATAAAAATACGGTGCTCTTTAGAAGCTATTAAAATATAATGATTATTATAAATCCTTTCAGATTAAAGGTGGACTAAACTTAAGATTTGCTCAGGCCTAGGAAGTGGTAGCCAAGGGGCTGCTCTTCCGTTCGTATCAAGAGTCGAGGGGGTCAGTGAGGGAGTGGAATTTGCGATACGGGGTTTCAATTATGTACATATTCTTAAAATCAAATGTATCATTTTCTGGTAAAATTGTTTTAAGGATATTTACTAAAATTGAACCGGGCAAATCTTAAGCGCAGTAGGGTTAAGAGGTGGGAGAACAATAAACTTTAAACTTAAAATTTTTTACTTTAAATTAATGTGTTCGCATAACTATGTTTATACTGATAAAAATACGGTGCTCTTTAGATGCTATTAAAATATAATGATTATTATAAATCCTTTCAGATTAAAGGTGGACTAAACTTAAGATTTGCTCAGGCCTAGGAAGTGGTAGCCAAGGGGATACTCTTCCGTTCGTATCAAGAGTCGAGGGGGTCAGTGAGGGAGTGGATTTTGCGATACGGGGGTTTCAATTATGTACATATTCTTAAAATCAATTGTATCATTTTCTGGTAAAATTGTTTTAAGGATATTTACTAAAATTGAACCGGGCAAATCTTAAGCTCAGTAGGGTTAAGGGGTGGGAAAACAATAAACTTTAAACTTAATATTTTTTACTTTAAATTAATGTGTTCGCATAACTATGTTTATACTGATAAAAATACGGTGCTCTTTAGAAAATATAATGATTATTATAAATCCTTTCAGATTAAAGGTGGACTAAACTTAAGATTTGCTCAGGCCTAGGAAGTGGTAGCCAAGAGGCTGCTCTTCCGTTCGTATCAAGAGTCGAGGGGGTCAGTGAGGGAGTGGATTTTGCGATACGGGGGTTTCAATTATGTACATATTCTTAAAATCAAATGTATCATTTTCTGGTAAAATTGTTTTAAGGATATTTACTAAAGTTGAACCGGGCAAATCTTAAGCGCAGTAGGGTTAAGGGGTGGGAAAACAATAACCGTTAAACTTAAAATTTAAAATATTTTACTTTAAATTAATGTGTTCGCATAACTATGTTTATACTGAGAAAAATACGGTGCTATTTAGATTCTAATAAAATATAATGATTATTATAAATCCTTTCAGATTAAAGGTGGACTAAACTTAAGATTTGCTCAGGCCTAGGAAGTGGTAGCCAAGGGGCTGCTCTTCCGTTCGTATCAAGAGTCGAGGGGGTCAGTGAGGGAGTGGAATTTGCGATACGGGGTTTCAATTATGTACATATTCTTAAAATCAAATGTATCATTTTCTGGTAAAATTGTTTTAAGGATATTTACTAAAATTGAACCGGGCAAATCTTAAGCGCAGTAGGGTTAAGAGGTGGGAGAACAATAAACTTTAAACTTAAAATTTTTTACTTTAAATTAATGTGTTCGCATAACTATGTTTATACTGATAAAAATACGGTGCTCTTTAGATGCTATTAAAATATAATGATTATTATAAATCCTTTCAGATTAAAGGTGGACTAAACTTAAGATTTGCTCAGGCCTAGGAAGTGGTAGCCAAGAGGCTGCTCTTCCGTTCGTATCAAGAGTCGAGGGGGTCAGTGAGGGAGTGGATTTTGCGATACGGGGTTTCAATTATGTACATATTCTTAAAATCAATTGTAGCATTTTCTGGTAAAATTGTTTTAAGGATATTTACTAAAATTGAACCGGGCAAATCTTAAGCTCAGTAGGGTTAAGGGGTGGGAAAACAATAAACTTTAAACTTAATATTTTTTACTTTAAATTAATGTGTTCGCATAACTATGTTTATACTGATAAAAATACGGTGCTCTTTAGATGCTATTAAAATATAATGATTATTATAAATCCTTTCAGATTAAAGGTGGACTAAACTTAAGATTTGCTCAGGCCTAGGAAGTGGTAGCCAAGGGGCTGCTCTTCCGTTCGTATCAAGAGTCGAGGGGGTCAGTGAGGGAGTGGATTTTGCGATACGGGGGTTTCAATTATGTACATATTCTTAAAATCAAATGTATCATTTTCTGGTAAAATTGTTTTAAGGATATTTACTAAAATTGAACCGGGCAAATCTTTAGCTCAGTAGGGTTAAGGGGTGGGAAAACAATAACCTTTAAACTTAAAATTTAAAATATTTTACTTTAAATTAATGTGTTCGCATAACTATGTTTATACTGAGAAAAATACGGTGCTATTTAGATTCTAATAAAATATAATGATTATTATAAATCCTTTCAGATTAAAGGTGGACTAAACTTAAGATTTGCTCAGGCCTAGGAAGTGGTAGCCAAGGGGATACTCTTCCGTTCGTATCAAGAGTCGAGGGGGTCAGTGAGGGAGTGGATTTTGCGATACGGGGGTTTCAATTATGTACATATTCTTAAAATCAATTGTATCATTTTCTGGTAAAATTGTTTTAAGGATATTTACTAAAATTGAACCGGGCAAATCTTAAGCTCAGTAGGGTTAAGGGGTGGGAAAACAATAAACTTTAAACTTAATATTTTTTACTTTAAATTAATGTGTTCGCATAACTATGTTTATACTGATAAAAATACGGTGCTCTTTAGAAAATATAATGATTATTATAAATCCTTTCAGATTAAAGGTGGACTAAACTTAAGATTTGCTCAGGCCTAGGAAGTGGTAGCCAAGGGGCTGCTCTTCCGTTCGTATCAAGAGTCGAGGGGGTCAGTGAGGGAGTGGATTTTGCGATACGGGGTTTCAATTATGTACATATTCTTAAAATCAATTGTATCATTTTCTGGTAAAATTATTTTAAGGATATTTACTAAAATTGAACCGGGCAAATCTTAAGCGCAGTAGGGTTAAGGGGTGGGAAAACAATAAACTTTAAACTTAATATTTTTTACTTTAAATTAATGTGTTCGCCTAACTATGTTTATACTGATAAAAATACGGTGCTCTTTAGAAAATATAATGATTATTATAAATCCTTTCAGATTAAAGGTGGACTAAACTTAAGATTTGCTCAGGCCTAGGAAGTGGTAGCCAAGGGGCTGCTCTTCCGTTCGTATCAAGAGTCGAGGGGGTCAGTGAGGGAGTGGAATTTGCGATACGGGGTTTCAATTATGTACATATTCTTAAAATCAAATGTATCATTTTCTGGTAAAATTGTTTTAAGGATATTTACTAAAATTGAACCGGGCAAATCTTAAGCGCAGTAGGGTTAAGAGGTGGGAGAACAATAAACTTTAAACTTAAAATTTTTTACTTTAAATTAATGTGTTCGCATAACTATGTTTATACTGATAAAAATACGGTGCTCTTTAGATGCTATTAAAATATAATGATTATTATAAATCCTTTCAGATTAAAGGTGGACTAAACTTAAGATTTGCTCAGGCCTAGGAAGTGGTAGCCAAGAGGCTGCTCTTCCGTTCGTATCAAGAGTCGAGGGGGTCAGTGAGGGAGTGGATTTTGCGATACGGGGTTTCAATTATGTACATATTCTTAAAATCAATTGTAGCATTTTCTGGTAAAATTGTTTTAAGGATATTTACTAAAATTGAACCGGGCAAATCTTAAGCTCAGTAGGGTTAAGGGGTGGGAAAACAATAAACTTTAAACTTAATATTTTTTACTTTAAATTAATGTGTTCGCATAACTATGTTTATACTGATAAAAATACGGTGCTCTTTAGATGCTATTAAAATATAATGATTATTATAAATCCTTTCAGATTAAAGGTGGACTAAACTTAAGATTTGCTCAGGCCTAGGAAGTGGTAGCCAAGGGGCTGCTCTTCCGTTCGTATCAAGAGTCGAGGGGGTCAGTGAGGGAGTGGATTTTGCGATACGGGGGTTTCAATTATGTACATATTCTTAAAATCAAATGTATCATTTTCTGGTAAAATTGTTTTAAGGATATTTACTAAAATTGAACCGGGCAAATCTTTAGCTCAGTAGGGTTAAGGGGTGGGAAAACAATAACCTTTAAACTTAAAATTTAAAATATTTTACTTTAAATTAATGTGTTCGCATAACTATGTTTATACTGAGAAAAATACGGTGCTATTTAGATTCTAATAAAATATAATGATTATTATAAATCCTTTCAGATTAAAGGTGGACTAAACTTAAGATTTGCTCAGGCCTAGGAAGTGGTAGCCAAGGGGATACTCTTCCGTTCGTATCAAGAGTCGAGGGGGTCAGTGAGGGAGTGGATTTTGCGATACGGGGGTTTCAATTATGTACATATTCTTAAAATCAATTGTATCATTTTCTGGTAAAATTGTTTTAAGGATATTTACTAAAATTGAACCGGGCAAATCTTAAGCTCAGTAGGGTTAAGGGGTGGGAAAACAATAAACTTTAAACTTAATATTTTTTACTTTAAATTAATGTGTTCGCATAACTATGTTTATACTGATAAAAATACGGTGCTCTTTAGAAAATATAATGATTATTATAAATCCTTTCAGATTAAAGGTGGACTAAACTTAAGATTTGCTCAGGCCTAGGAAGTGGTAGCCAAGGGGCTGCTCTTCCGTTCGTATCAAGAGTCGAGGGGGTCAGTGAGGGAGTGGATTTTGCGATACGGGGTTTCAATTATGTACATATTCTTAAAATCAATTGTATCATTTTCTGGTAAAATTATTTTAAGGATATTTACTAAAATTGAACCGGGCAAATCTTAAGCGCAGTAGGGTTAAGGGGTGGGAAAACAATAAACTTTAAACTTAATATTTTTTACTTTAAATTAATGTGTTCGCCTAACTATGTTTATACTGATAAAAATACGGTGCTCTTTAGAAAATATAATGATTATTATAAATCCTTTCAGATTAAAGGTGGACTAAACTTAAGATTTGCTCAGGCCTAGGAAGTGGTAGCCAAGGGGCTGCTCTTCCGTTCGTATCAAGAGTCGAGGGGGTCAGTGAGGGAGTGGATTTTGCGATACGGGGTTTCAATTATGTACATATTCTTAAAATCAAATGTATCATTTTCTGGTAAAATTGTTTTAAGGATATTTACTAAAATTGAACCGGGCAAATCTTAAGCGCAGTAGGGTTAAGGGGTGGGAGAACAATAAACTTTAAACTTAAAATTTTTTATTTTAAATTAATGTGTTCGCATAACTATGTTTATACTGATAAAAATACGCTGCTCTTTAGATGCTATTAAAATATAATGATTATTATAAATCCTTTCAGATTAAAGGTGGACTAAACTTAAGATTTGCTCAGGCCTAGGAAGTGGTAGCCAAGGGGCTGCTCTTCCGTTCGTATCAAGAGTCGAGGGGGTCAGTGAGGGAGTGGATTTTGCGATACGGGGTTTCAATTATGTACATATTCTTAAAATCAAATGTATCATTTTCTGGTAAAATTGTTTTAAGGATATTTACTAAAATTGAACCGGGCAAATCTTAAGCGCAGTAGGGTTAAGGGGTGGGAGAACAATAAACTTTAAACTTAAAATTTTTTACTTTAAATTAATGTGTTCGCATAACTATGTTTATACTGATAAAAATACGGTGCTCTTTAGATGCTATTAAAATATAATGATTATTATAAATCCTTTCAGATTAAAGGTGGACTAAACTTAAGATTTGCTCAGGCCTAGGAAGTGGTAGCCAAGGGGATACTCTTCCGTTCGTATCAAGAGTCGAGGGGGTCAGTGAGGGAGTGGATTTTGCGATACGGGGGTTTCAATTATGTACATATTCTTAAAATCAATTGTATCATTTTCTGGTAAAATGCTTTTAAGGATATTTACTAAAATTGAACCGGGCAAATCTTAAGCTCAGTAGGGTTAAGGGGTGGGAAAACAATAAACTTTAAACTTAATATTTTTTACTTTAAATTAATGTGTTCGCATAACTATGTTTATACTGATAAAAATACGGTGCTCTTTAGAAAATATAATGATTATTATAAATCCTTTCAGATTAAAGGTGGACTAAACTTAAGATTTGCTCAGGCCTAGGAAGTGGTAGCCAAGGGGCTGCTCTTCCGTTCGTATCAAGAGTCGAGGGGGTCAGTGAGGGAGTGGATTTTGCGATACGGGGTTTCAATTATGTACATATTCTTAAAATCAATTGTATCATTTTCTGGTAAAATTATTTTAAGGATATTTACTGAAATTGAACCGGGCAAATCTTAAGCGCAGTAGGGTTAAGGGGTGGGAAAACAATAAACTTTAAACTTAATATTTTTTACTTTAAATTAATGTGTTCGCATAACTATGTTTATACTGATAAAAATACGGTGCTCTTTAGAAGCTATTAAAATATAATGATTATTATAAATCCTTTCAGATTAAAGGTGGACTAAACTTAAGATTTGCTCAGGCCTAGGAAGTGGTAGCCAAGAGGCTGCTCTTCCGTTCGTATCAAGAGTCGAGGGGGTCAGTGAGGGAGTGGATTTTGCGATACGGGGTTTCAATTATGTACATATTCTTAAAATCAATTGTATCATTTTCTGGTAAAATTGTTTTAAGGATATTTACTAAAATTGAACCAGGCAAATCTTAAGCTCAGTAGGGTTAAGGGGTGGGAAAACAATAAACTTTAAACTTAATATTTTTTACTTTAAATTAATGTGTTCGCATAACTATGTTTATACTGATAAAAATACGGTGCTCTTTAGAAAATATAATGATTATTATAAATCCTTTCAGATTAAAGGTGGACTAAACTTAAGATTTGCTCAGGCCTAGGAAGTGGTAGCCAAGGGGCTGCTCTTCCGTTCGTATCAAGAGTCGAGGGGGTCAGTGAGGGAGTGGATTTTGCGATACGGGGTTTCAATTATGTACATATTCTTAAAATCAAATGTATCATTTTCTGGTAAAATTGTTTTAAGGATATTTACTAAAATTGAACCGGGCAAATCTTAAGCGCAGTAGGGTTAAGGGGTGGGAGAACAATAAACTTTAAACTTAAAATTTTTTATTTTAAATTAATGTGTTCGCATAACTATGTTTATACTGATAAAAATACGGTGCTCTTTAGAAAATATAATGATTATTATAAATCCTTTCAGATTAAAGGTGGACTAAACTTAAGATTTGCTTAGGCCTAGGAAGTGGTAGCCCAGGGGCTGCTCTTTCGTTCGTATCAAGAGTCGAGGGGGTCAGTGAGGGAGTGGATTTTGCGATCCGGGGGTTTCAATTATGTACATAATCTTAAAATCAATTGTATCATTTTCAGGTAAAATTGTTTTAAGGATATTTACTAAAATTGAACCGGGAAAATCTTAAGCTCAGTAGGGTTAAGGGGTGGGAAAACAATAACCTTTAAACTTAAAATTTCAAATATTTTACTTTAAATTAATGTGTTCGCATAACTATGTTTATACTGATAAAAATACGGTGCTCTTTAGAAGCTATTAAAATATAATGATTATTATAAATCCTTTCAGATTAAAGGTGGACTAAACATAAGATTTGCTCAGGCCTAGGAAGTGGTAGCCAAGGGGCTGCTCTTCCGTTCGTATCAAGAGTCGAGGGGGTCAGTGAGGGAGTGGATTTTGCGATACGGGGTTTCAATTATGTACATATTCTTAAAATCAAATGTATCATTTTCTGGTAAAATTGTTTTAAGGATATTTACTAAAATTGAACCGGGCAAATCTTAAGCGCAGTAGGGTTAAGGGGTGGGAGAACAATAAACTTTAAACTTAAAATTTTTTACTTTAAATTAATGTGTTCGCATAACTATGTTTATACTGATAAAAATACGGTGCTCTTTAGAAGCTATTAAAATATAATGATTATTATAAATCCTTTCAGATTAAAGGTGGACTAAACTTAAGATTTGCTCAGGCCTAGGAAGTGGTAGCCAAGGGGCTGCTCTTCCGTTCGTATCAAGAGTCGAGGGGGTCAGTGAGGGAGTGGATTTTGCGATACGGGGTTTCAATTATGTACATATTCTTAAAATCAAATGTATCATTTTCTGGTAAAATTGTTTTAAGGATATTTACTAAAATTGAACCGGGCAAATCTTAAGCGCAGTAGGGTTAAGGGGTGGGAGAACAATAAACTTTAAACTTAAAATTTTTTACTTTAAATTAATGTGTTCGCATAACTATGTTTATACTGATAAAAATACGGTTCTCTTTAGATGCTATTAAAATATAATGATTATTATAAATCCTTTCAGATTAAAGGTGGACTAAACTTAAGATTTGCTCAGGCCTAGGAAGTGGTAGCCAAGGGGCTGCTCTTCCGTTCGTATCAAGAGTCGAGGGGGTCCGTGAGGGAGTGGATTTTGCGATACGGGGGTTTCAATTATGTACATATTCTTAAAATCAATTGTATCATTTTCTGGTAAAATTGTTTTAAGGATATTTACTAAAGTTGAACCGGGCAAATCTTAAGCGCAGTAGGGTTAAGTGGTGGAAAAACAATAAACATTAAACTTAATATTTTTTACTTTAAATTAATGTGTTCACATAACTATGTTTATACTGATAAAAATACGGTGCTATTTAGATTCTAATAAAATATAATGATTATTATAAATCCTTTCAGATTAAAGGTGGGCTAAACTTAAGATTTGCTCAGGCCTAGGAAGTGGTAGCCAAGGGACTGCTCTTCTGTTCGTATCAAGAGTCGAGGGGGTCAGTGAGGGAGTGGATTTTGCGATACGGGGTTTCAATTATGTACATATTCTTAAAATCAATTGTATCATTTTCTGGTAAAATTGTTTTAAGGATATTTACTAAAATTGAACCGGGCAAATCTTAAGCTCAGTAGGGTTAAGGGGTGGGAAAACAATAAACTTTAAACTTAATATTTTTTACTTTAAATTAATGTGTTCGCATAACTATGTTTATACTGATAAAAATACGGTGCTCTTTAGAAAATATAATGATTATTATAAATCCTTTCAGATTAAAGGTGGACTAAACTTAAGATTTGCTCAGGCCTAGGAAGTGGTAGCCAAGGGGCTGCTCTTCCGTTCGTATCAAGAGTCGAGGGGGTCAGTGAGGGAGTGGATTTTGCGATACGGGGTTTCAATTATGTACATATTCTTAAAATCAATTGTATCATTTTCTGGTAAAATTATTTTAAGGATATTTACTGAAATTGAACCGGGCAAATCTTAAGCGCAGTAGGGTTAAGGGGTGGGAAAACAATAAACTTTAAACTTAATATTTTTTACTTTAAATTAATGTGTTCGCATAACTATGTTTATACTGATAAAAATACGGTGCTCTTTAGAAGCTATTAAAATATAATGATTATTATAAATCCTTTCAGATTAAAGGTGGACTAAACTTAAGATTTGCTCAGGCCTAGGAAGTGGTAGCCAAGAGGCTGCTCTTCCGTTCGTATCAAGAGTCGAGGGGGTCAGTGAGGGAGTGGATTTTGCGATACGGGGTTTCAATTATGTACATATTCTTAAAATCAATTGTATCATTTTCTGGTAAAATTGTTTTAAGGATATTTACTAAAATTGAACCAGGCAAATCTTAAGCTCAGTAGGGTTAAGGGGTGGGAAAACAATAAACTTTAAACTTAATATTTTTTACTTTAAATTAATGTGTTCGCATAACTATGTTTATACTGATAAAAATACGGTGCTCTTTAGAAAATATAATGATTATTATAAATCCTTTCAGATTAAAGGTGGACTAAACTTAAGATTTGCTCAGGCCTAGGAAGTGGTAGCCAAGGGGCTGCTCTTCCGTTCGTATCAAGAGTCGAGGGGGTCAGTGAGGGAGTGGATTTTGCGATACGGGGTTTCAATTATGTACATATTCTTAAAATCAAATGTATCATTTTCTGGTAAAATTGTTTTAAGGATATTTACTAAAATTGAACCGGGCAAATCTTAAGCGCAGTAGGGTTAAGGGGTGGGAGAACAATAAACTTTAAACTTAAAATTTTTTATTTTAAATTAATGTGTTCGCATAACTATGTTTATACTGATAAAAATACGGTGCTCTTTAGAAAATATAATGATTATTATAAATCCTTTCAGATTAAAGGTGGACTAAACTTAAGATTTGCTTAGGCCTAGGAAGTGGTAGCCCAGGGGCTGCTCTTTCGTTCGTATCAAGAGTCGAGGGGGTCAGTGAGGGAGTGGATTTTGCGATCCGGGGGTTTCAATTATGTACATAATCTTAAAATCAATTGTATCATTTTCAGGTAAAATTGTTTTAAGGATATTTACTAAAATTGAACCGGGAAAATCTTAAGCTCAGTAGGGTTAAGGGGTGGGAAAACAATAACCTTTAAACTTAAAATTTCAAATATTTTACTTTAAATTAATGTGTTCGCATAACTATGTTTATACTGATAAAAATACGGTGCTCTTTAGAAGCTATTAAAATATAATGATTATTATAAATCCTTTCAGATTAAAGGTGGACTAAACATAAGATTTGCTCAGGCCTAGGAAGTGGTAGCCAAGGGGCTGCTCTTCCGTTCGTATCAAGAGTCGAGGGGGTCAGTGAGGGAGTGGATTTTGCGATACGGGGTTTCAATTATGTACATATTCTTAAAATCAAATGTATCATTTTCTGGTAAAATTGTTTTAAGGATATTTACTAAAATTGAACCGGGCAAATCTTAAGCGCAGTAGGGTTAAGGGGTGGGAGAACAATAAACTTTAAACTTAAAATTTTTTACTTTAAATTAATGTGTTCGCATAACTATGTTTATACTGATAAAAATACGGTGCTCTTTAGAAGCTATTAAAATATAATGATTATTATAAATCCTTTCAGATTAAAGGTGGACTAAACTTAAGATTTGCTCAGGCCTAGGAAGTGGTAGCCAAGGGGCTGCTCTTCCGTTCGTATCAAGAGTCGAGGGGGTCAGTGAGGGAGTGGATTTTGCGATACGGGGTTTCAATTATGTACATATTCTTAAAATCAAATGTATCATTTTCTGGTAAAATTGTTTTAAGGATATTTACTAAAATTGAACCGGGCAAATCTTAAGCGCAGTAGGGTTAAGGGGTGGGAGAACAATAAACTTTAAACTTAAAATTTTTTACTTTAAATTAATGTGTTCGCATAACTATGTTTATACTGATAAAAATACGGTTCTCTTTAGATGCTATTAAAATATAATGATTATTATAAATCCTTTCAGATTAAAGGTGGACTAAACTTAAGATTTGCTCAGGCCTAGGAAGTGGTAGCCAAGGGGCTGCTCTTCCGTTCGTATCAAGAGTCGAGGGGGTCCGTGAGGGAGTGGATTTTGCGATACGGGGGTTTCAATTATGTACATATTCTTAAAATCAATTGTATCATTTTCTGGTAAAATTGTTTTAAGGATATTTACTAAAGTTGAACCGGGCAAATCTTAAGCGCAGTAGGGTTAAGTGGTGGAAAAACAATAAACATTAAACTTAATATTTTTTACTTTAAATTAATGTGTTCACATAACTATGTTTATACTGATAAAAATACGGTGCTATTTAGATTCTAATAAAATATAATGATTATTATAAATCCTTTCAGATTAAAGGTGGGCTAAACTTAAGATTTGCTCAGGCCTAGGAAGTGGTAGCCAAGGGACTGCTCTTCCGTTCGTATCAAGAGTCGAGGGGGTCAGTGAGGGAGTGGATTTTGCGATACGGGGGTTTCAATTATGTACATATTCTTAAAATCAATTGTATCATTTTCTGGTAAAATTGTTTTAAGGATATTTACTAAAATTGAACCGGGCAAATCTTAAGCTCAGTAGGGTTAAGGGGTGGGAAAACAATAACCTTTAAACTTAAAATTTAAAATATTTTACTTTAAATTAATGTGTTCGCATAACTATGTTTATACTGTGAAAAATACGGTGCTATTTAGATTCTAATAAAATATAATGATTATTATAAATCCTTTCAGATTAAAGGTGGACTAAACTTAAGATTTGCTCAGGCCTAGGAAGTGGTAGCCAAGTGGCTGCTCTTCCGTTCGTATCAAGAGTCGAGGGGGTCAGTGAGGGAGTGGATTTTGCGATACGGGGGTTTCAATTATGTACATATTCTTAAAAATCAATTGTATCATTTTCTGGTAAAATTGTTTTAAGGATATTTACTAAAGTTGAACCGGGTAAATCATAAGCTCAGTAGGGTTAAGGAGTGGGAAAACAATAACCTTTAAACTTAAAATTTAAAATATCTTACTTTAAATTAATGTGTTCGCATAACTATGTTTATACTGATAAAAATACGGTGCTCTTTAGAAGCTATTAAAATATAATGATTATTATAAATCCTTTCAGATTAAAGGTGGACTAAACTTAAGATTTGCTCAGGCCTAGGAAGTGGTAGCCAAGGGGATACTCTTCCGTTCGTATCAAGAGTCGAGGGGGTCAGTGAGGGAGTGGATTTTGCGATACGGGGGTTTCAATTATGTACATATTCTTAAAATCAATTGTATCATTTTCTGGTAAAATTGTTTTAAGGATATTTACTAAAGTTGAACCGGGCAAATCTTAAGCGCAGTAGGGTTAAGGGTAGGGAAAACAATAAACTTTAAACTTAATATTTTTTACTTTAAATTAATGTGTTTGCATAACTATGTTTATACTGATAAAAATACGGTGCTCTTTAGAAGCTATTAAAATATAAGGATTATTATAAATCCTTTCAGATTAAAGGTGGACTAAACTTAAGATTTGCTCAGGCCTAGGAAGTGGTAGCCAAGGGGATAGGGGAGACCGGGGGAATGCCGCCAACCCGGGTTATGCCGCCACCCCACCTAGTTTAAAAACTAAAGGCAGTTTGATATAGTAAATGTGCCTGCACTATAGCGGCCAACAATATAAACAGTTCCTAAAGTGGGAGTGACTTTGCTGTACGTCGTTCGTTTGTTCTGGTGAAAAATGTAGTTTTCATCTAGTTGCTTATTATTTTGGAGCTTCAAATGAGTAGAGATAAGCACCTTTTATTGTAACATTAGGTATTTAAGATAATATGACCCGTAATCTACATGCATTCGCCGACATTTTGATGCAATGTGTTGAACAAGTTCGGTTCTTGTTTCGGCTTTGCTTGGGGATTTCCGCCATATTGTCCTTTCGGGGTAATGCCGCCGCCATGCAAATCGGGTGAGAAATGGCCTCATTTCAATGTAGTGGAGCCGATTCAGCAGAGTGACTTTTGCAATAGGAAGTAAATTGTAAGCTTAACCATTATTCTGCTCAATTACATTACTTTCTAACTATTTTCAGTAGGTTGTGTGTTTCCTAGTATCCATTTGATGCATGTGCTAGGTCATTAAAGAGTGGCGGCTCAGTAGGGTTAAGGGGTGGGAAAACAATAACCTTTAAACTTAAAATTTAAAATATTTTACTTTAAATTAATGTTTTCGCATAACTATGTTTATACTGAGAAAAATACGGTGCTATTTAGATTCTAATAAAATATAATGATTATTATAAATCCTTTCAGATTAAAGGTGGACTAAACTTAAGATTTGCTCAGGCCTAGGAAGTGGTAGCCAAGTGGCTGCTCTTCCGTTCGTATCAAGAGTCGAGGGGGTCAGTGAGGGAGTGGATTTTGCGATACGGGGGTTTCAATTATGTACATATTCTTAAAATCAAATGTATCATTTTCTGGTAAAATTGTTTTAAGGATATTTACTAAAATTGAACCGGGCAAATCTTAAGCGCAGTAGGGTTAAGGGGTGGGAAAACAATAACCTTTAAAATTAAAATTAAAAAAAGTTTATTTTAAATTAATGTGTACGCATAACTATGTTTATAATGAAAAAAATACGGTGCTATTTAGATGCTATGAAAATATAATGATTATTATAAATCCTTTCAGATTAAAGGTGGACTAAACTTAAGATTTGCTCAGGCCTAGGAAGTGGTAGCCAAGGGGCTGCTCTTCCGTTCGTATCAAGAGTCGAGGGGGTCAGTGAGGGAGTGGATTTTGCGATACGGGGGTTTCAATTATGTACATATTCTTAAAATCAAATGTATCATTTTCTGGTAAAATTGTTTTAAGGATATTTACTAAAATTGAACCGGGCAAATCTTAAGCTCAGTAGGGTTAAGGGGTGGGAAAACAATAACCTTTAAACTTAAAATTTAAAATATTTTACTTTAAATTAATGTGTTCGCATAACTATGTTTATACTGAGAAAAATACGGTGCTATTTAGATTCTAATAAAATATAATGATTATTATAAATCCTTTCAGATTAAAGGTGGACTAAACTTAAGATTTGCTCAGGCCTAGGAAGTGGTAGCCAAGTGGCTGCTCTTCCGTTCGTATCAAGAGTCGAGGGGGTCAGTGAGGGAGTGGATTTTGCGATACGGGGGTTTCAATTATGTACATATTCTTAAAATCAAATGTATCATTTTCTGGTAAAATTGTTTTAAGGATATTTACTAAAGTTGAACCGGGCAAATCTTAAGCGCAGTAGGGTTAAGGGGTGGGAAAACAATAAACTTTAAACTTAAAATTTTTTACTTTAAATTAATGTGTTCGCATAACTATGTTTATACTGAGAAAAATACGGTGCTATTTAGATTCTAATAAAATATAATGATTATTATAAATCCTTTCAGATTAAAGGTGGACTAAACTTAAGATTTGCTCAGGCCTAGGAAGTGGTAGCCAAGTGGCTGCTCTTCCGTTCGTATCAAGAGTCGAGGGGGTCAGTGAGGGAGTGGATTTTGCGATACGGGGGTTTCAATTATGTACATATTCTTAAAATCAAATGTATCATTTTCTGGTAAAATTGTTTTAAGGATATTTACTAAAGTTGAACCGGGCAAATCTTAAGCGCAGTAGGGTTAAGGGGTGGGAAAACAATAACCTTTAAAATTAAAATTAAAAAAAGTTTATTTTAAATTAATGTGTACGCATAACTATGTTTATAATGAGAAAAATACGGTGCTATTTAGATGCTATGAAAATATAATGATTATTATAAATCCTTTCAGATTAAAGGTGGACTAAACTTAAGATTTGCTCAGGCCTAGGAAGTGGTAGCCAAGGGGCTGCTCTTCCGTTCGTATCAAGAGTCGATGGGGTCAGTGAGGGAGTGGATTTTGCGATACGGGGGTTTCAATTATGTACATATTCTTAAAATCAAATGTATCATTTTCTGGTAAAATTGTTTTAAGGATATTTACTAAAATTGAACCGGGCAAATCTTAAGCTCAGTAGGGTTAAGGGGTGGGAAAACAATAACCTTTAAACTTAAAATTTAAAATATTTTACTTTAAATTAATGTGTTCGCATAACTATGTTTATACTGAGAAAAATACGGTGCTATTTAGATTCTAATAAAATATAATGATTATTATAAATCCTTTCAGATTAAAGGTGGACTAAACTTAAGATTTGCTCAGGCCTAGGAAGTGGTAGCCAAGTAGCTGCTCTTCCGTTCGTATCAAGAGTCGAGGGGGTCAGTGAGGGAGTGGATTTTGCGATACGGGGGTTTCAATTATGTACATATTCTTAAAATCAAATGTATCATTTTCTGGTAAAATTGTTTTAAGGATATTTACTAAAGTTGAACCGGGCAAATCTTAAGCGCAGTAGGGTTAAGGGGTGGGAAAACAATAACCTTTAAAATTAAAATTAAAAAAAGTTTATTTTAAATTAATGTGTACGCATAACTATGTTTATAATGAGAAAAATACGGTGCTATTTAGATGCTATGAAAATATAATGATTATTATAAATCCTTTCAGATTAAAGGTGGACTAAACTTAAGATTTGCTCAGGCCTAGGAAGTGGTAGCCAAGGGGCTGCTCTTCCGTTCGTATCAAGAGTCGAGGGGGTCAGTGAGGGAGTGGTTTTTGCGATACGGGGGTTTCAATTATGTACATATTCTTAAAATCAAATGTATCATTTTCTGGTAAAATTGTTTTAAGGATATTTACTAAAATTGAACCGGGCAAATCTTAAGCGCAGTAGGGTTAAGGGGTGGGAGAACAATAAACTTTAAACTTAAAATTTTTTACTTTAAATTAATGTGTTCGCATAACTATGTTTATACTGATAAAAATACGGTGCTCTTTAGATGCTATTAAAATATAATGATTATTATAAATCCTTTCAGATTAAAGGTGGACTAAACTTAAGATTTGCTCAGGCCTAGGAAGTGGTAGCCAAGGGGCTGCTCTTCCGTTCGTATCAAGAGTCGAGGGGGTCAGTGAGGGAGTGGATTTTGCGATACGGGGGTTTCAATTATGTACATATTCTTAAAATCAATTGTATCATTTTCTGGTAAAATTGTTTTAAGGATATTTACTAAAATTGAACCAGGCAAATCTTAAGCTCAGTAGGGTTAAGGGGTGGGAAAACAATAAACTTTAAACTTAATATTTTTTACATTAAATTAATGTGTTCGCATAACTATGTTTATACTGATAAAAATACGGTGCTCTTTAGAAAATATAATGATTATTATAAATCCTTTCAGATTAAAGGTGGACTAAACTTAAGATTTGCTCAGGCCTAGGAAGTGGTAGCCAAGGGGCTGCTCTTCCGTTCGTATCAAGAGTCGAGGGGGTCAGTGAGGGAGTGGATTTTGCGATACGGGGTTTCAATTATGTACATATTCTTAAAATCAAATGTATCATTTTCTGGTAAAATTCTTTTAAGGATATTTACTAAAATTGAACCGGGCAAATCTTTAGCTCAGTAGGGTTAAGGGGTGGGAAAACAATAACCTTTAAAATTAAAATTAAAAAAAGTTTATTTTAAATTAATGTGTACGCATAACTATGTTTATAATGAGAAAAATACGGTGCTATTTAGATGCTATGAAAATATAATGATTATTATAAATCCTTTCAGATTAAAGGTGGACTAAACTTAAGATTTGCTCAGGCCTAGGAAGTGGTAGCCAAGGGGCTGCTCTTCCGTTCGTATCAAGAGTCGAGGGGGTCAGTGAGGGAGTGGATTTTGCGATACGGGGGTTTCAATTATGTACATATTCTTAAAATCAATTGTATCATTTTCTGGTAAAATTGTTTTAAGGATATTTACAAAAGTTGAACCGGGCAAATCTTAAGCGGAGTAGGGTTAAGGGGTGGGAAAACAATAACCTTTAAACTTAAAATTTAAAATATTTTACTTTAAATTAATGTGTTCGCATAACTATGTTTATACTGATAAAAATACGGTGCTCTTTAGAAGCTATTAAAATATAATGATTATTATAAATCCTTTCAGATTAAAGGTGGACTAAACATAAGATTTGCTCAGGCCTAGGAAGTGGTAGCCAAGGGGCTGCTCTTCCGTTCGTATCAAGAGTCGAGGGGGTCAGTGAGGGAGTGGATTTTGCGTTACGGGGTTTCAATTATGTACATATTCTTAAAATCAAATGTATCATTTTCTGGTAAAATTGTTTTAAGGATGTTTACTAAAATTGAACCGGGCAAATCTTAAGCTCAGTAGGGTTAAGGGGTGGGAAAACAATAACCGTTAAACTTAAAATTTAAAATATTTTACTTTAAATTAATGTGTTCGCATAACTATGTTTATACTGATAAAAATACGGTGCTCTTTAGAAGCTATTAAAATATAATGATTATTATAAATCCTTTCAGATTAAAGGTGGACTAAACTTAAGATTTGCTCAGGCCTAGGAAGTGGTAGCCAAGGGGCTGCTCTTCCGTTCGTATCAAGAGTCGAGGGGGTCAGTGAGGGAGTGGATTTTGCGATACGGGGTTTCAATTATGTACATATTCTTAAAATCAAATGTATCATTTTCTGGTAAAATTGTTTTAAGGATATTTACTAAAATTGAACCGGGCAAATCTTAAGTGCAGTAGGGTTAAGGGGTGGGAGAACAATAAACTTTAAACTTAAAATTTTTTACTTTAAATTAATGTGTTCGCATAACTATGTTTATACTGATAAAAATACGGTGCTCTTTAGATGCTATTAAAATATAATGATTATTATAAATCCTTTCAGATTAAAGGTGGACTAAACTTAAGATTTGCTCAGGCCTAGGAAGTGGTAGCCAAGGGGCTGCTCTTCCGTTCGTATCAAGAGTCGAGGGGGTCAGTGAGGGAGTGGATTTTGCGATACGGGGGTTTCAATTATGTACATATTCTTAAAATCAATTGTATCATTTTCTGGTAAAATTGTTTTAAGGATATTTACTAAAATTGAACCAGGCAAATCTTAAGCTCAGTAGGGTTAAGGGGTGGGAAAACAATAAACTTTAAACTTAATATTTTTTACTTTAAATTAATGTGTTCGCATAACTATGTTTATACTGATAAAAATACGGTGCTCTTTAGAAAATATAATGATTATTATAAATCCTTTCAGATTAAAGGTGGACTAAACTTAAGATTTGCTCAGGCCTAGGAAGTGGTAGCCAAGGGGCTGCTCTTCCGTTCGTATCAAGAGTCGAGGGGGTCAGTGATTGAGTGGATTTTGCGATACGGGGTTTCAATTATGTACATATTCTTAAAATCAAATGTATCATTTTCTGGTAAAATTGTTTTAAGGATATTTACTAAAATTGAACCGGGCAAATCTTTAGCTCAGTAGGGTTAAGGGGTGGGAAAACAATAACCTTTAAACTTAAAATTTAAAATATTTTACTTTAAATTAATGTGTTCGCATAACTATGTTTATACTGAGAAAAATACGGTGCTATTTAGATTCTAATAAAATATAATGATTATTATAAATCCTTTCAGATTAAAGGTGGACTAAACTTAAGATTTGCTCAGGCCTAGGAAGTGGTAGCCAAGGGGATACTCTTCCGTTCGTATCAAGAGTCGAGGGGGTCAGTGAGGGAGTGGATTTTGCGATACGGGGGTTTCAATTATGTACATATTCTTAAAATCAATTGTATCATTTTCTGGTAAAATTGTTTTAAGGATATTTACTAAAATTGAACCGGGCAAATCTTAAGCTCAGTAGGGTTAAGGGGTGGGAAAACAATAAACTTTAAACTTAATATTTTTTACTTTAAATTAATGTGTTCGCATAACTATGTTTATACTGATAAAAATACGGTGCTCTTTAGAAAATATAATGATTATTATAAATCCTTTCAGATTAAAGGTGGACTAAACTTAAGATTTGCTCAGGCCTAGGAAGTGGTAGCCAAGGGGCTGCTCTTCCGTTCGTATCAAGAGTCGAGGGGGTCAGTGAGGGAGTGGATTTTGCGATACGGGGTTTCAATTATGTACATATTCTTAAAATCAATTGTATCATTTTCTGGTAAAATTATTTTAAGGATATTTACTAAAATTGAACCGGGCAAATCTTAAGCGCAGTAGGGTTAAGGGGTGGGAAAACAATAAACTTTAAACTTAATATTTTTTACTTTAAATTAATGTGTTCGCCTAACTATGTTTATACTGATAAAAATACGCTGCTCTTTAGATGCTATTAAAATATAATGATTATTATAAATCCTTTCAGATTAAAGGTGGACTAAACTTAAGATTTGCTCAGGCCTAGGAAGTGGTAGCCAAGGGGCTGCTCTTCCGTTCGTATCAAGAGTCGAGGGGGTCAGTGAGGGAGTGGATTTTGCGATACGGGGTTTCAATTATGTACATATTCTTAAAATCAAATGTATCATTTTCTGGTAAAATTGTTTTAAGGATATTTACTAAAATTGAACCGGGCAAATCTTAAGCGCAGTAGGGTTAAGGGGTGGGAGAACAATAAACTTTAAACTTAAAATTTTTTACTTTAAATTAATGTGTTCGCATAACTATGTTTATACTGATAAAAATACGGTGCTCTTTAGAAGCTATTAAAATATAATGATCATTATAAATCCTTTCAGATTAAAGGTGGACTAAACTTAAGATTTGCTCAGGCCTAGGAAGTGGTAGCCAAGGGGCTGCTCTTCCGTTCGTATCAAGAGTCGAGGGGGTCAGTGAGGGAGTGGATTTTGCGATACGGGGTTTCAATTATGTACATATTCTTAAAATCAAATGTATCATTTTCTGGTAAAATTGTTTTAAGGATATTTACTAAAATTGAACCGGGCAAATCTTAAGCGCAGTAGGGTTAAGGGGTGGGAGAACAATAAACTTTAAACTTAAAATTTTTTACTTTAAATTAATGTGTTCGCATAACTATGTTTATACTGATAAAAATACGGTTCTCTTTAGATGCTATTAAAATATAATGATTATTATAAATCCTTTCAGATTAAAGGTGGACTAAACTTAAGATTTGCTCAGGCCTAGGAAGTGGTAGCCAAGGGGCTGCTCTTCCGTTCGTATCAAGAGTCGAGGGGGTCCGTGAGGGAGTGGATTTTGCGATACGGGGGTTTCAATTATGTACATATTCTTAAAATCAATTGTATCATTTTCTGGTAAAATTGTTTTAAGGATATTTACTAAAGTTGAACCGGGCAAATCTTAAGCGCAGTAGGGTTAAGTGGTGGAAAAACAATAAACATTAAACTTAATATTTTTTACTTTAAATTAATGTGTTCACATAACTATGTTTATACTGATAAAAATACGGTGCTATTTAGATTCTAATAAAATATAATGATTATTATAAATCCTTTCAGATTAAAGGTGGGCTAAACTTAAGATTTGCTCAGGCCTAGGAAGTGGTAGCCAAGGGACTGCTCTTCCGTTCGTATCAAGAGTCGAGGGGGTCAGTGAGGGAGTGGATTTTGCGATACGGGGGTTTCAATTATGTACATATTCTTAAAATCAATTGTATCATTTTCTGGTAAAATTGTTTTAAGGATATTTACTAAAATTGAACCGGGCAAATCTTAAGCTCAGTAGGGTTAAGGGGTGGGAAAACAATAACCTTTAAACTTAAAATTTAAAATATTTTACTTTAAATTAATGTGTTCGCATAACTATGTTTATACTGTGAAAAATACGGTGCTATTTAGATTCTAATAAAATATAATGATTATTATAAATCCTTTCAGATTAAAGGTGGACTAAACTTAAGATTTGCTCAGGCCTAGGAAGTGGTAGCCAAGTGGCTGCTCTTCCGTTCGTATCAAGAGTCGAGGGGGTCAGTGAGGGAGTGGATTTTGCGATACGGGGGTTTCAATTATGTACATATTCTTAAAAATCAATTGTATCATTTTCTGGTAAAATTGTTTTAAGGATATTTACTAAAGTTGAACCGGGTAAATCATAAGCTCAGTAGGGTTAAGGAGTGGGAAAACAATAACCTTTAAACTTAAAATTTAAAATATCTTACTTTAAATTAATGTGTTCGCATAACTATGTTTATACTGATAAAAATACGGTGCTCTTTAGAAGCTATTAAAATATAATGATTATTATAAATCCTTTCAGATTAAAGGTGGACTAAACTTAAGATTTGCTCAGGCCTAGGAAGTGGTAGCCAAGGGGATACTCTTCCGTTCGTATCAAGAGTCGAGGGGGTCAGTGAGGGAGTGGATTTTGCGATACGGGGGTTTCAATTATGTACATATTCTTAAAATCAATTGTATCATTTTCTGGTAAAATTGTTTTAAGGATATTTACTAAAATTGAACCGGGCAAATCTTAAGCGCAGTAGGGTTAAGGGGTGGGAGAACAATAAACTTTAAACTTAAAATTTTTTACTTTAAATTAATGTGTTCGCATAACTATGTTTATACTGATAAAAATACGGTGCTCTTTAGATGCTATTAAAATATAATGATTATTATAAATCCTTTCAGATTAAAGGTGGACTAAACTTAAGATTTGCTCAGGCCTAGGAAGTGGTAGCCAAGGGGATACTCTTCCGTTCGTATCAAGAGTCGAGGGGGTCAGTGAGGGAGTGGATTTTGCGATACGGGGGTTTCAATTATGTACATATTCTTAAAATCAATTGTATCATTTTCTGGTAAAATTGTTTTAAGGATATTTACTAAAATTGAACCGGGCAAATCTTAAGCTCAGTAGGGTTAAGGGGTGGGAAAACAATAAACTTTAAACTTAATATTTTTTACTTTAAATTAATGTGTTCGCATAACTATGTTTATACTGATAAAAATACGGTGCTCTTTAGAAAATATAATGATTATTATAAATCCTTTCAGATTAAAGGTGGACTAAACTTAAGATTTGCTCAGGCCTAGGAAGTGGTAGCCAAGGGGCTGCTCTTCCGTTCGTATCAAGAGTCGAGGGGGTCAGTGAGGGAGTGGATTTTGCGATACGGGGTTTCAATTATGTACATATTCTTAAAATCAATTGTATCATTTTCTGGTAAAATTATTTTAAGGATATTTACTGAAATTGAACCGGGCAAATCTTAAGCGCAGTAGGGTTAAGGGGTGGGAAAACAATAAACTTTAAACTTAATATTTTTTACTTTAAATTAATGTGTTCGCATAACTATGTTTATACTGATAAAAATACGGTGCTCTTTAGAAGCTATTAAAATATAATGATTATTATAAATCCTTTCAGATTAAAGGTGGACTAAACTTAAGATTTGCTCAGGCCTAGGAAGTGGTAGCCAAGAGGCTGCTCTTCCGTTCGTATCAAGAGTCGAGGGGGTCAGTGAGGGAGTGGATTTTGCGATACGGGGTTTCAATTATGTACATATTCTTAAAATCAATTGTATCATTTTCTGGTAAAATTGTTTTAAGGATATTTACTAAAATTGAACCAGGCAAATCTTAAGCTCAGTAGGGTTAAGGGGTGGGAAAACAATAAACTTTAAACTTAATATTTTTTACTTTAAATTAATGTGTTCGCATAACTATGTTTATACTGATAAAAATACGGTGCTCTTTAGAAAATATAATGATTATTATAAATCCTTTCAGATTAAAGGTGGACTAAACTTAAGATTTGCCCAGGCCTAGGAAGTGGTAGCCAAGGGGCTGCTCTTCCGTTCGTATCAAGAGTCGAGGGGGTCAGTGAGGGAGTGGATTTTGCGATACGGGGTTTCAATTATGTACATATTCTTAAAATCAAATGTATCATTTTCTGGTAAAATTGTTTTAAGGATATTTACTAAAATTGAACCGGGCAAATCTTAAGCGCAGTAGGGTTAAGGGGTGGGAGAACAATAAACTTTAAACTTAAAATTTTTTATTTTAAATTAATGTGTTCGCATAACTATGTTTATACTGATAAAAATACGCTGCTCTTTAGATGCTATTAAAATATAATGATTATTATAAATCCTTTTAGATTAAAGGTGGACTAAACTTAAGATTTGCTCAGGCCTAGGAAGTGGTAGCCAAGGGGCTGCTCTTCCGTTCGTATCAAGAGTCGAGGGGGTCAGTGAGGGAGTGGATTTTGCGATACGGGGGTTTCAATTATGTACATATTCTTAAAATCAATTGTATCATTTTCTGGTAAAATTGTTTTAAGGATATTTACTAAAATTGAACCGGGCAAATCTTAAGCGCAGTAGGGTTAAGGGGTGGGAAAACAATAAACTTTAAACTTAATATTTTTTACTTTAAATTAATGTGTTCGCATAACTATGTTTATACTGATAAAAATACGGTGCTCTTTAGAAAATATAATGATTATTATAAATCCTTTCAGATTAAAGGTGGACTAAACTTAAGATTTGCTCAGGCCTAGGAAGTGGTAGCCAAGGGGCTGCTCTTCCGTTCGTATCAAGAGTCGAGGGGGTCAGTGAGGGAGTGGATTTTGCGATACGGGGTTTCAATTATGTACATATTCTTAAAATCAAATGTATCATTTTCTGGTAAAATTGTTTTAAGGATATTTACTAAAATTGAACCGGGCAAATCTTAAGCGCAGTAGGGTTAAGGGGTGGGAGAACAATAAACTTTAAACTTAAAATTTTTTACTTTAAATTAATGTGTTCGCATAACTATGTTTATACTGATAAAAATACGGTGCTCTTTAGAAGCTATTAAAATATAATGATCATTATAAATCCTTTCAGATTAAAGGTGGACTAAACTTAAGATTTGCTCAGGCCTAGGAAGTGGTAGCCAAGGGGCTGCTCTTCCGTTCGTATCAAGAGTCGAGGGGGTCAGTGAGGGAGTGGATTTTGCGATACGGGGTTTCAATTATGTACATATTCTTAAAATCAAATGTATCATTTTCTGGTAAAATTGTTTTAAGGATATTTACTAAAATTGAACCGGGCAAATCTTAAGCGCAGTAGGGTTAAGGGGTGGGAGAACAATAAACTTTAAACTTAAAATTTTTTACTTTAAATTAATGTGTTCGCATAACTATGTTTATACTGATAAAAATACGGTTCTCTTTAGATGCTATTAAAATATAATGATTATTATAAATCCTTTCAGATTAAAGGTGGACTAAACTTAAGATTTGCTCAGGCCTAGGAAGTGGTAGCCAAGGGGCTGCTCTTCCGTTCGTATCAAGAGTCGAGGGGGTCCGTGAGGGAGTGGATTTTGCGATACGGGGGTTTCAATTATGTACATATTCTTAAAATCAATTGTATCATTTTCTGGTAAAATTGTTTTAAGGATATTTACTAAAGTTGAACCGGGCAAATCTTAAGCGCAGTAGGGTTAAGTGGTGGAAAAACAATAAACATTAAACTTAATATTTTTTACTTTAAATTAATGTGTTCACATAACTATGTTTATACTGATAAAAATACGGTGCTATTTAGATTCTAATAAAATATAATGATTATTATAAATCCTTTCAGATTAAAGGTGGGCTAAACTTAAGATTTGCTCAGGCCTAGGAAGTGGTAGCCAAGGGACTGCTCTTCCGTTCGTATCAAGAGTCGAGGGGGTCAGTGAGGGAGTGGATTTTGCGATACGGGGGTTTCAATTATGTACATATTCTTAAAATCAATTGTATCATTTTCTGGTAAAATTGTTTTAAGGATATTTACTAAAATTGAACCGGGCAAATCTTAAGCTCAGTAGGGTTAAGGGGTGGGAAAACAATAACCTTTAAACTTAAAATTTAAAATATTTTACTTTAAATTAATGTGTTCGCATAACTATGTTTATACTGTGAAAAATACGGTGCTATTTAGATTCTAATAAAATATAATGATTATTATAAATCCTTTCAGATTAAAGGTGGACTAAACTTAAGATTTGCTCAGGCCTAGGAAGTGGTAGCCAAGTGGCTGCTCTTCCGTTCGTATCAAGAGTCGAGGGGGTCAGTGAGGGAGTGGATTTTGCGATACGGGGGTTTCAATTATGTACATATTCTTAAAAATCAATTGTATCATTTTCTGGTAAAATTGTTTTAAGGATATTTACTAAAGTTGAACCGGGCAAATCTTAAGCGCAGTAGGGTTAAGGGTAGGGAAAACAATAAACTTTAAACTTAATATTTTTTACTTTAAATTAATGTGTTTGCATAACTATGTTTATACTGATAAAAATACGGTGCTCTTTAGAAGCTATTAAAATATAAGGATTATTATAAATCCTTTCAGATTAAAGGTGGACTAAACTTAAGATTTGCTCAGGCCTAGGAAGTGGTAGCCAAGGGGATAGGGGAGACCGGGGGAATGCCGCCAACCCGGGTTATGCCGCCACCCCACCTAGTTTAAAAACTAAAGGCAGTTTGATATAGTAAATGTGCCTGCACTATAGCGGCCAACAATATAAACAGTTCCTAAAGTGGGAGTGACTTTGCTGTACGTCGTTCGTTTGTTCTGGTGAAAAATGTAGTTTTCATCTAGTTGCTTATTATTTTGGAGCTTCAAATGAGTAGAGATAAGCACCTTTTATTGTAACATTAGGTATTTAAGATAATATGACCCGTAATCTACATGCATTCGCCGACATTTTGATGCAATGTGTTGAACAAGTTCGGTTCTTGTTTCGGCTTTGCTTGGGGATTTCCGCCATATTGTCCTTTCGGGGTAATGCCGCCGCCATGCAAATCGGGTGAGAAATGGCCTCATTTCAATGTAGTGGAGCCGATTCAGCAGAGTGACTTTTGCAATAGGAAGTAAATTGTAAGCTTAACCATTATTCTGCTCAATTACATTACTTTCTAACTATTTTCAGTAGGTTGTGTGTTTCCTAGTATCCATTTGATGCATGTGCTAGGTCATTAAAGAGTGGCGGCTCAGTAGGGTTAAGGGGTGGGAAAACAATAACCTTTAAACTTAAAATTTAAAATATTTTACTTTAAATTAATGTTTTCGCATAACTATGTTTATACTGAGAAAAATACGGTGCTATTTAGATGCTATGAAAATATAATGATTATTATAAATCCTTTCAGATTAAAGGTGGACTAAACTTAAGATTTGCTCAGGCCTAGGAAGTGGTAGCCAAGGGGCTGCTCTTCCGTTCGTATCAAGAGTCGAGGGGGTCAGTGAGGGAGTGGATTTTGCGATACGGGGGTTTCAATTATGTACATATTCTTAAAATCAAATGTATCATTTTCTGGTAAAATTGTTTTAAGGATATTTACTAAAATTGAACCGGGCAAATCTTAAGCTCAGTAGGGTTAAGGGGTGGGAAAACAATAACCTTTAAACTTAAAATTTAAAATATTTTACTTTAAATTAATGTGTTCGCATAACTATGTTTATACTGAGAAAAATACGGTGCTATTTAGATTCTAATAAAATATAATGATTATTATAAATCCTTTCAGATTAAAGGTGGACTAAACTTAAGATTTGTTCAGGCCTAGGAAGTGGTAGCCAAGTAGCTGCTCTTCCGTTCGTATCAAGAGTCGAGGGGGTCAGTGAGGGAGTGGATTTTGCGATACGGGGGTTTCAATTATGTACATATTCTTAAAATCAATTGTATCATTTTCTGGTAAAATTGTTTTAAGGATATTTACTAAAATTGAACCGGGCAAATCTTAAGCGCAGTAGGGTTAAGGGGTGGGAAAACAATAAACTTTAAACTTAATATTTTTTACTTTAAATTAATGTGTTCGCATAACTATGTTTATACTGATAAAAATACGGTGCTCTTTAGAAGCTATTAAAATATAATGATTATTATAAATCCTTTCAGATTAAAGGTGGACTAAACTTAAGATTTGCTCAGGCCTAGGAAGTGGTAGCCAAGTGGCTGCTCTTCCGTTCGTATCAAGAGTCGAGGGGGTCAGTGAGGGAGTGGATTTTGCGATACGGGGGTTTCAATTATGTACATATTCTTAAAATCAAATGTATCATTTTCTGGTAAAATTGTTTTAAGGATATTTACTAAAGTTGAACCGGGCAAATCTTAAGCGCAGTAGGGTTAAGGGGTGGGAAAACAATAAACTTTAAAATTAAAATTAAAAAAAGTTTATTTTAAATTAATGTGTACGCATAACTATGTTTATAATGAGAAAAATACGGTGCTATTTAGATGCTATGAAAATATAATGATTATTATAAATCCTTTCAGATTAAAGGTGGACTAAACTTAAGATTTGCTCAGGCCTAGGAAGTGGTAGCCAAGGGGCTGCTCTTCCGTTCGTATCAAGAGTCGAGGGGGTCAGTGAGGGAGTGGATTTTGCGATACGGGGGTTTCAATTATGTACATATTCTTAAAATCAAATGTATCATTTTCTGGTAAAATTGTTTTAAGGATATTTACTAAAATTGAACCGGGCAAATCTTAAGCTCAGTAGGGTTAAGGGGTGGGAAAACAATAACCTTTAAACTTAAAATTTAAAATATTTTACTTTAAATTAATGTGTTCGCATAACTATGTTTATACTGAGAAAAATACGGTGCTATTTAGATTCTAATAAAATATAATGATTATTATAAATCCTTTCAGATTAAAGGTGGACTAAACTTAAGATTTGCTCAGGCCTAGGAAGTGGTAGCCAAGTAGCTGCTCTTCCGTTCGTATCAAGAGTCGAGGGGGTCAGTGAGGGAGTGGATTTTGCGATACGGGGGTTTCAATTATGTACATATTCTTAAAATCAAATGTATCATTTTCTGGTAAAATTGTTTTAAGGATATTTACTAAAGTTGAACCGGGCAAATCTTAAGCGCAGTAGGGTTAAGGGGTGGGAAAACAATAACCTTTAAAATTAAAATTAAAAAAAGTTTATTTTAAATTAATGTGTACGCATAACTATGTTTATAATGAGAAAAATACGGTGCTATTTAGATGCTATGAAAATATAATGATTATTATAAATCCTTTCAGATTAAAGGTGGACTAAACTTAAGATTTGCTCAGGCCTAGGAAGTGGTAGCCAAGGGGCTGCTCTTCCGTTCGTATCAAGAGTCGAGGGGGTCAGTGAGGGAGTGGATTTTGCGATACGGGTGTTTCAATTATGTACATATTCTTAAAATCAATTGTATCATTTTCTGGTAAAATTGTTTTAAGGATATTTACTAAAGTTGAACCGGGCAAATCTTAAGCGGAGTAGGGTTAAGGGGTGGGAAAACAATAACCTTTAAACTTAAAATTTAAAATATTTTACTTTAAATTAATGTGTTCGCATAACTATGTTTATACTGATAAAAATACGGTGCTCTTTAGAAGCTATTAAAATATAATGATTATTATAAATCCTTTCAGATTAAAGGTGGACTAAACATAAGATTTGCTCAGGCCTAGGAAGTGGTAGCCAAGGGGCTGCTCTTCCGTTCGTATCAAGAGTCGAGGGGGTCAGTGAGGGAGTGGATTTTGCGTTACGGGGTTTCAATTATGTACATATTCTTAAAATCAAATGTATCATTTTCTGGTAAAATTGTTTTAAGGATGTTTACTAAAATTGAACCGGGCAAATCTTAAGCTCAGTAGGGTTAAGGGGTGGGAAAACAATAACCGTTAAACTTAAAATTTAAAATATTTTACTTTAAATTAATGTGTTCGCATAACTATGTTTATACTGATAAAAATACGGTGCTCTTTAGAAGCTATTAAAATATAATGATTATTATAAATCCTTTCAGATTAAAGGTGGACTAAACTTAAGATTTGCTCAGGCCTAGGAAGTGGTAGCCAAGGGGCTGCTCTTCCGTTCGTATCAAGAGTCGAGGGGGTCAGTGAGGGAGTGGATTTTGCGATACGGGGTTTCAATTATGTACATATTCTTAAAATCAAATGTATCATTTTCTGGTAAAATTGTTTTAAGGATATTTACTAAAATTGAACCGGGCAAATCTTAAGCGCAGTAGGGTTAAGGGGTGGGAGAACAATAAACTTTAAACTTAAAATTTTTTACTTTAAATTAATGTGTTCGCATAACTATGTTTATACTGATAAAAATACGGTGCTCTTTAGAAAATATAATGATTATTATAAATCCTTTCAGATTAAAGGTGGACTAAACTTAAGATTTGCTCAGGCCTAGGAAGTGGTAGCCAAGTGGCTGCTCTTCCGTTCGTATCAAGAGTCGAGGGGGTCAGTGAGGGAGTGGATTTTGCGATACGGGGGTTTCAATTATGTACATATTCTTAAAATCAATTGTATCATTTTCTGGTAAAATTGTTTTAAGGATATTTACTAAAATTGAACCGGGCAAATCTTAAGCGCAGTAGGGTTAAGGGGTGGGAAAACAATAAACTTTAAACTTAATATTTTTTACTTTAAATTAATGTGTTCGCATAACTATGTTTATACTGATAAAAATACGGTGCTCTTTAGAAGCTATTAAAATATGATTATTATAAATCCTTTCAGATTAAAGGTGGACTAAACTTAAGATTTGCTCAGGCCTAGGAAGTGGTAGCCAAGGGGCTGCTCTTCCGTTCGTATCAAGAGTCGAGGGGGTCAGTGAGGGAGTGGATTTTGCGATACGGGGTTTCAATTATGTACATATTCTTAAAATCAAATGTATCATTTTCTGGTAAAATTGTTTTAAGGATATTTACTAAAATTGAACCGGGCAAATCTTAAGCTCAGTAGGGTTAAGGGGTGGGAAAACAATAACCTTTAAACTTAAAATTTAAAATATTTTACTTTAAATTAATGTGTTCGCATAACTATGTTTATACTGAGAAAAATACGGTGCTATTTAGATTCTAATAAAATATAATGATTATTATAAATCCTTTCAGATTAAAGGTGGACTAAACTTAAGATTTGCTCAGGCCTAGGAAGTGGTAGCCAAGTAGCTGCTCTTCCGTTCGTATCAAGAGTCGAGGGGGTCAGTGAGGGAGTGGATTTTGCGATACGGGGGTTTCAATTATGTACATATTCTTAAAATCAAATGTATCATTTTCTGGTAAAATTGTTTTAAGGATATTTACTAAAGTTGAACCGGGCAAATCTTAAGCGCAGTAGGGTTAAGGGGTGGGAAAACAATAACCTTTAAAATTAAAATTAAAAAAAGTTTATTTTAAATTAATGTGTACGCATAACTATGTTTATAATGAGAAAAATACGGTGCTATTTAGATGCTATGAAAATATAATGATTATTATAAATCCTTTCAGATTAAAGGTGGACTAAACTTAAGATTTGCTCAGGCCTAGGAAGTGGTAGCCAAGGGGCTGCTCTTCCGTTCGTATCAAGAGTCGAGGGGGTCAGTGAGGGAGTGGATTTTGCGATACGGGTGTTTCAATTATGTACATATTCTTAAAATCAATTGTATCATTTTCTGGTAAAATTGTTTTAAGGATATTTACTAAAGTTGAACCGGGCAAATCTTAAGCGGAGTAGGGTTAAGGGGTGGGAAAACAATAACCTTTAAACTTAAAATTTAAAATATTTTACTTTAAATTAATGTGTTCGCATAACTATGTTTATACTGATAAAAATACGGTGCTCTTTAGAAGCTATTAAAATATAATGATTATTATAAATCCTTTCAGATTAAAGGTGGACTAAACATAAGATTTGCTCAGGCCTAGGAAGTGGTAGCCAAGGGGCTGCTCTTCCGTTCGTATCAAGAGTCGAGGGGGTCAGTGAGGGAGTGGATTTTGCGTTACGGGGTTTCAATTATGTACATATTCTTAAAATCAAATGTATCATTTTCTGGTAAAATTGTTTTAAGGATGTTTACTAAAATTGAACCGGGCAAATCTTAAGCTCAGTAGGGTTAAGGGGTGGGAAAACAATAACCGTTAAACTTAAAATTTAAAATATTTTACTTTAAATTAATGTGTTCGCATAACTATGTTTATACTGATAAAAATACGGTGCTCTTTAGAAGCTATTAAAATATAATGATTATTATAAATCCTTTCAGATTAAAGGTGGACTAAACTTAAGATTTGCTCAGGCCTAGGAAGTGGTAGCCAAGGGGCTGCTCTTCCGTTCGTATCAAGAGTCGAGGGGGTCAGTGAGGGAGTGGATTTTGCGATACGGGGTTTCAATTATGTACATATTCTTAAAATCAAATGTATCATTTTCTGGTAAAATTGTTTTAAGGATATTTACTAAAATTGAACCGGGCAAATCTTAAGCGCAGTAGGGTTAAGGGGTGGGAGAACAATAAACTTTAAACTTAAAATTTTTTACTTTAAATTAATGTGTTCGCATAACTATGTTTATACTGATAAAAATACGGTGCTCTTTAGAAAATATAATGATTATTATAAATCCTTTCAGATTAAAGGTGGACTAAACTTAAGATTTGCTCAGGCCTAGGAAGTGGTAGCCAAGTGGCTGCTCTTCCGTTCGTATCAAGAGTCGAGGGGGTCAGTGAGGGAGTGGATTTTGCGATACGGGGGTTTCAATTATGTACATATTCTTAAAATCAATTGTATCATTTTCTGGTAAAATTGTTTTAAGGATATTTACTAAAATTGAACCGGGCAAATCTTAAGCGCAGTAGGGTTAAGGGGTGGGAAAACAATAAACTTTAAACTTAATATTTTTTACTTTAAATTAATGTGTTCGCATAACTATGTTTATACTGATAAAAATACGGTGCTCTTTAGAAGCTATTAAAATATGATTATTATAAATCCTTTCAGATTAAAGGTGGACTAAACTTAAGATTTGCTCAGGCCTAGGAAGTGGTAGCCAAGGGGCTGCTCTTCCGTTCGTATCAAGAGTCGAGGGGGTCAGTGAGGGAGTGGATTTTGCGATACGGGGTTTCAATTATGTACATATTCTTAAAATCAAATGTATCATTTTCTGGTAAAATTGTTTTAAGGATATTTACTAAAATTGAACCGGGCAAATCTTAAGCGCAGTAGGGTTAAGGGGTGGGAAAACAATAACCTTAAACTTAAAATTTAAAATATTTTACTTTAAATTAATGTGTTCGCATAACTATGTTTATACTGATAAAAATACGGTGCTCTTTAGAAGCTATTAAAATATAATGATTATTATAAATCCTTTCAGATTAAAGGTGGACTAAACATAAGATTTGCTCAGGCCTAGGAAGTGGTAGCCAAGGGGCTGCTCTTCCGTTCGTATCAAGAGTCGAGGGGGTCAGTGAGGGAGTGGATTTTGCGTTACGGGGTTTCAATTATGTACATATTCTTAAAATCAAATGTATCATTTTCTGGTAAAATTGTTTTAAGGATATTTACTAAAGTTGAACCGGGCAAATCTTAAGCGCAGTAGGGTTAAGGGGTGGGAAAACAATAACCTTTAAAATTAAAATTAAAAAAAGTTTATTTTAAATTAATGTGTACGCATAACTATGTTTATAATGAGAAAAATACGGTGCTATTTAGATGCTATGAAAATATAATGATTATTATAAATCCTTTCAGATTAAAGGTGGACTAAACTTAAGATTTGCTCAGGCCTAGGAAGTGGTAGCCAAGGGGCTGCTCTTCCGTTCGTATCAAGAGTCGAGGGGGTCAGTGAGGGAGTGGATTTTGCGATACGGGGGTTTCAATTATGTACATATTCTTAAAATGAAATGTATCATTTTCTGGTAAAATTGTTTTAAGGATATTTACTAAAATTGAACCGGGCAAATCTTTAGCTCAGTAGGGTTAAGGGGTGGGAAAACAATAACCTTTAAACTTAAAATTTAAAATATTTTACTTTAAATTAATGTGTTCGCATAACTATGTTTATACTGAGAAAAATACGGTGCTATTTAGATTCTAATAAAATATAATGATTATTATGAATCCTTTCAGATTAAAGGTGGACTAAACTTAAGATTTGCTCAGGCCTAGGAAGTGGTAGCCAAGTGGCTGCTCTTCCGTTCGTATCAAGAGTCGAGGGGGTCAGTGAGGGAGTGGATTTTGCGATACGGGGGTTTCAATTATGTACATATTCTTAAAATCAAATGTATCATTTTCTGGTAAAATTGTTTTAAGGATATTTACTAAAATTGAACCGGGCAAATCTTAAGCGCAGTAGGGTTAAGGGGTGGGAAAACAATAAACTTTAAACTTAATATTTTTTACTTTAAATTAATGTGTTCGCATAACTATGTTTATACTGATAAAAATACGGTGCTCTTTAGAAAATATAATGATTATTATAAATCCTTTCAGATTAAAGGTGGACTAAACTTAAGATTTGCTCAGGCCTAGGAAGTGGTAGCCAAGGGGCTGCCCTTCCGTTCGTATCAAGAGTCGAGGGGGTCAGTGAGGGAGTGGATTTTGCGATACGGGGGTTTCAATTATGTACATATTCTTAAAATCAATTGTATCATTTTCTGGTAAAATTGTTTTAAGGATATTTACTAAAATTGAACCGGGCAAATCTTAAGCTCAGTAGGGTTAAGGGGTGGGAAAACAATAACCTTTAAACTTAAAATTTAAAATATTTTACTTTAAATTAATGTGTTCGCATAACTATGTTTATACTGATAAAAATACGGTGCTCTTTAGAAGCTATTAAAATATAATGATTATTATAAATCCTTTCAGATTAAAGGTGGACTAAACATAAGATTTGCTCAGGCCTAGGAAGTGGTAGCCAAGGGGCTGCTCTTCCGTTCGTATCAAGAGTCGAGGGGGTCAGTGAGGGAGTGGATTTTGCGTTACGGGGTTTCAATTATGTACATATTCTTAAAATCAAATGTATCATTTTCTGGTAAAATTGTTTTAAGGATGTTTACTAAAATTGAACCGGGCAAATCTTAAGCTCAGTAGGGTTAAGGGGTGGGAAAACAATAACCGTTAAACTTAAAATTTAAAATATTTTACTTTAAATTAATGTGTTCGCATAACTATGTTTATACTGATAAAAATACGGTGCTCTTTAGAAGCTATTAAAATATAATGATTATTATAAATCCTTTCAGATTAAAGGTGGACTAAACTTAAGATTTGCTCAGGCCTAGGAAGTGGTAGCCAAGGGGCTGCTCTTCCGTTCGTATCAAGAGTCGAGGGGGTCAGTGAGGGAGTGGATTTTGCGATACGGGGTTTCAATTATGTACATATTCTTAAAATCAAATGTATCATTTTCTGGTAAAATTGTTTTAAGGATATTTACTAAAATTGAACCGGGCAAATCTTAAGCGCAGTAGGGTTAAGGGGTGGGAGAACAATAAACTTTAAACTTAAAATTTTTTACTTTAAATTAATGTGTTCGCATAACTATGTTTATACTGATAAAAATACGGTGCTCTTTAGAAAATATAATGATTATTATAAATCCTTTCAGATTAAAGGTGGACTAAACTTAAGATTTGCTCAGGCCTAGGAAGTGGTAGCCAAGGGGCTGCTCTTCCGTTCGTATCAAGAGTCGAGGGGGTCAGTGAGGGAGTGGATTTTGCGATACGGGGTTTCAATTATGTACATATTCTTAAAATCAAATGTATCATTTTCTGGTAAAATTGTTTTAAGGATATTTACTAAAATTGAACCGGGCAAATCTTAAGCGCAGTAGGGTTAAGGGGTGGGAAAACAATAACCTTAAACTTAAAATTTAAAATATTTTACTTTAAATTAATGTGTTCGCATAACTATGTTTATACTGATAAAAATACGGTGCTCTTTAGAAGCTATTAAAATATAATGATTATTATAAATCCTTTCAGATTAAAGGTGGACTAAACATAAGATTTGCTCAGGCCTAGGAAGTGGTAGCCAAGGGGCTGCTCTTCCGTTCGTATCAAGAGTCGAGGGGGTCAGTGAGGGAGTGGATTTTGCGTTACGGGGTTTCAATTATGTACATATTCTTAAAATCAAATGTATCATTTTCTGGTAAAATTGTTTTAAGGATATTTACTAAAATTGAACCGGGCAAATCTTAAGCTCAGTAGGGTTAAGGGGTGGGAAAACAATAACCGTTAAACTTAAAATTTAAAATATTTTACTTTAAATTAATGTGTTCGCATAACTATGTTTATACTGATAAAAATACGGTGCTCTTTAGAAGCTATTAAAATATAATGATTATTATAAATCCTTTCAGATTAAAGGTGGACTAAACTTAAGATTTGCTCAGGCCTAGGAAGTGGTAGCCAAGGGGCTGCTCTTCCGTTCGTATCAAGAGTCGAGGGGGTCAGTGAGGGAGTGGATTTTGCGATACGGGGGTTTCAATTATGTACATATTCTTAAAATCAAATGTATCATTTTCTGGTAAAATTGTTTTAAGGATATTTACTAAAGTTGAACCGGGCAAATCTTAAGCGCAGTAGGGTTAAGGGGTGGGAAAACAATAACCTTTAAAATTAAAATTAAAAAAAGTTTATTTTAAATTAATGTGTACGCATAACTATGTTTATAATGAGAAAAATACGGTGCTATTTAGATGCTATGAAAATATAATGATTATTATAAATCCTTTCAGATTAAAGGTGGACTAAACTTAAGATTTGCTCAGGCCTAGGAAGTGGTAGCCAAGGGGCTGCTCTTCCGTTCGTATCAAGAGTCGAGGGGGTCAGTGAGGGAGTGGATTTTGCGATACGGGGGTTTCAATTATGTACATATTCTTAAAATGAAATGTATCATTTTCTGGTAAAATTGTTTTAAGGATATTTACTAAAATTGAACCGGGCAAATCTTTAGCTCAGTAGGGTTAAGGGGTGGGAAAACAATAACCTTTAAACTTAAAATTTAAAATATTTTACTTTAAATTAATGTGTTCGCATAACTATGTTTATACTGAGAAAAATACGGTGCTATTTAGATTCTAATAAAATATAATGATTATTATGAATCCTTTCAGATTAAAGGTGGACTAAACTTAAGATTTGCTTAGGCCTAGGAAGTGGTAGCCAAGTGGCTGCTCTTCCGTTCGTATCAAGAGTCGAGGGGGTCAGTGAGGGAGTGGATTTTGCGATACGGGGGTTTCAATTATGTACATATTCTTAAAATCAAATGTATCATTTTCTGGTAAAATTGTTTTAAGGATATTTACTAAAATTGAACCGGGCAAATCTTAAGCGCAGTAGGGTTAAGGGGTGGGAAAACAATAAACTTTAAACTTAATATTTTTTACTTTAAATTAATGTGTTCGCATAACTATGTTTATACTGATAAAAATACGGTGCTCTTTAGAAAATATAATGATTATTATAAATCCTTTCAGATTAAAGGTGGACTAAACTTAAGATTTGCTCAGGCCTAGGAAGTGGTAGCCAAGGGGCTGCCCTTCCGTTCGTATCAAGAGTCGAGGGGGTCAGTGAGGGAGTGGATTTTGCGATACGGGGGTTTCAATTATGTACATATTCTTAAAATCAATTGTATCATTTTCTGGTAAAATTGTTTTAAGGATATTTACTAAAATTGAACCGGGCAAATCTTAAGCTCAGTAGGGTTAAGGGGTGGGAAAACAATAACCTTTAAACTTAAAATTTAAAATATTTTACTTTAAATTAATGTGTCCGCATAACTATGTTTATACTGATAAAAATACGGTGCTCTTTAGAAGCTATTAAAATATAATGATTATTATAAATCTTTTCAGATTAAAGGTGGACTAAACTTAAGATTTGCTCAGGCCTAGGAAGTGGTAGCCAAGTGGCTGCTCTTCCGATCGTATCAAGAGTCGAGGGGGTCAGTGAGGGAGTGGATTTTGCGATACGGGGGTTTCAATTATGTACATATTCTTAAAATCAAATGTATCATTTTCTGGTAAAATTGTTTTAAGGATATTTACTAAAGTTGAACCGGGCAAATCTTAAGCGCAGTAGGGTTAAGGGGTGGGAAAACAATAACCTTTAAAATTAAAATTAAAAAAAGTTTATTTTAAATTAATGTGTACGCATAACTATGTTTATAATGAAAAAAATACGGTGCTATTTAGATGCTATGAAAATATAATGATTATTATAAATCCTTTCAGATTAAAGGTGGACTAAACTTAAGATTTGCTCAGGCCTAGGAAGTGGTAGCCAAGGGGCTGCTCTTCCGTTCGTATCAAGAGTCGAGGGGGTCAGTGAGGGAGTGGATTTTGCGATACGGGGGTTTCAATTATGTACATATTCTTAAAATCAATTGTATCATTTTCTGGTAAAATTGTTTTAAGGATATTTACTAAAGTTGAACCGGGCAAATCTTAAGCGGAGTAGGGTTAAGGGGTGGGAAAACAAGAACCTTTAAACTTAAAATTTAAAATATTTTACTTTAAATTAATGTGTTCGCATAACTATGTTTATACTGATAAAAATACGGTGCTCTTTAGAAGCTATTAAAATATAATGATTATTATAAATCCTTTCAGATTAAAGGTGGACTAAACATAAGATTTGCTCAGGCCTAGGAAGTGGTAGCCAAGGGGCTGCTCTTCCGTTCGTATCAAGAGTCGAGGGGGTCAGTGAGGGAGTGGATTTTGCGTTACGGGGTTTCAATTATGTACATATTCTTAAAATCAAATGTATCATTTTCTGGTAAAATTGTTTTAAGGATGTTTACTAAAATTGAACCGGGCAAATCTTAAGCTCAGTAGGGTTAAGGGGTGGGAAAACAATAACCGTTAAACTTAAAATTTAAAATATTTTACTTTAAATTAATGTGTTCGCATAACTATGTTTATACTGATAAAAATACGGTGCTCTTTAGAAGCTATTAAAATATAATGATTATTATAAATCCTTTCAGATTAAAGGTGGACTAAACTTAAGATTTGCTCAGGCCTAGGAAGTGGTAGCCAAGGGGCTGCTCTTCCGTTCGTATCAAGAGTCGAGGGGGTCAGTGAGGGAGTGGATTTTGCGATACGGGGTTTCAATTATGTACATATTCTTAAAATCAAATGTATCATTTTCTGGTAAAATTGTTTTAAGGATATTTACTAAAATTGAACCGGGCAAATCTTAAGCGCAGTAGGGTTAAGGGGTGGGAGAACAATAAACTTTAAACTTAAAATTTTTTACTTTAAATTAATGTGTTCGCATAACTATGTTTATACTGATAAAAATACGGTGCTCTTTAGATGCTATTAAAATATAATGATTATTATAAATCCTTTCAGATTAAAGGTGGACTAAACTTAAGATTTGCTCAGGCCTAGGAAGTGGTAGCCAAGGGGCTGCTCTTCCGTTCGTATCAAGAGTCGAGGGGGTCAGTGAGGGAGTGGATTTTGCGATACGGGGGTTTCAATTATGTACATATTCTTAAAATCAATTGTATCATTTTCTGGTAAAATTGTTTTAAGGATATTTACTAAAATTGAACCAGGCAAATCTTAAGCTCAGTAGGGTTAAGGGGTGGGAAAACAATAAACTTTAAACTTAATATTTTTTACATTAAATTAATGTGTTCGCATAACTATGTTTATACTGATAAAAATACGGTGCTCTTTAGAAAATATAATGATTATTATAAATCCTTTCAGATTAAAGGTGGACTAAACTTAAGATTTGCTCAGGCCTAGGAAGTGGTAGCCAAGGGGCTGCTCTTCCGTTCGTATCAAGAGTCGAGGGGGTCAGTGAGGGAGTGGATTTTGCGATACGGGGTTTCAATTATGTACATATTCTTAAAATCAAATGTATCATTTTCTGGTAAAATTCTTTTAAGGATATTTACTAAAATTGAACCGGGCAAATCTTTAGCTCAGTAGGGTTAAGGGGTGGGAAAACAATAACCTTTAAAATTAAAATTAAAAAAAGTTTATTTTAAATTAATGTGTACGCATAACTATGTTTATAATGAGAAAAATACGGTGCTATTTAGATGCTATGAAAATATAATGATTATTATAAATCCTTTCAGATTAAAGGTGGACTAAACTTAAGATTTGCTCAGGCCTAGGAAGTGGTAGCCAAGGGGCTGCTCTTCCGTTCGTATCAAGAGTCGAGGGGGTCAGTGAGGGAGTGGATTTTGCGATACGGGGGTTTCAATTATGTACATATTCTTAAAATCAATTGTATCATTTTCTGGTAAAATTGTTTTAAGGATATTTACAAAAGTTGAACCGGGCAAATCTTAAGCGGAGTAGGGTTAAGGGGTGGGAAAACAATAACCTTTAAACTTAAAATTTAAAATATTTTACTTTAAATTAATGTGTTCGCATAACTATGTTTATACTGATAAAAATACGGTGCTCTTTAGAAGCTATTAAAATATAATGATTATTATAAATCCTTTCAGATTAAAGGTGGACTAAACATAAGATTTGCTCAGGCCTAGGAAGTGGTAGCCAAGGGGCTGCTCTTCCGTTCGTATCAAGAGTCGAGGGGGTCAGTGAGGGAGTGGATTTTGCGTTACGGGGTTTCAATTATGTACATATTCTTAAAATCAAATGTATCATTTTCTGGTAAAATTGTTTTAAGGATGTTTACTAAAATTGAACCGGGCAAATCTTAAGCTCAGTAGGGTTAAGGGGTGGGAAAACAATAACCGTTAAACTTAAAATTTAAAATATTTTACTTTAAATTAATGTGTTCGCATAACTATGTTTATACTGATAAAAATACGGTGCTCTTTAGAAGCTATTAAAATATAATGATTATTATAAATCCTTTCAGATTAAAGGTGGACTAAACTTAAGATTTGCTCAGGCCTAGGAAGTGGTAGCCAAGGGGCTGCTCTTCCGTTCGTATCAAGAGTCGAGGGGGTCAGTGAGGGAGTGGATTTTGCGATACGGGGTTTCAATTATGTACATATTCTTAAAATCAAATGTATCATTTTCTGGTAAAATTGTTTTAAGGATATTTACTAAAATTGAACCGGGCAAATCTTAAGCGCAGTAGGGTTAAGGGGTGGGAGAACAATAAACTTTAAACTTAAAATTTTTTACTTTAAATTAATGTGTTCGCATAACTATGTTTATACTGATAAAAATACGGTGCTCTTTAGATGCTATTAAAATATAATGATTATTATAAATCCTTTCAGATTAAAGGTGGACTAAACTTAAGATTTGCTCAGGCCTAGGAAGTGGTAGCCAAGGGGCTGCTCTTCCGTTCGTATCAAGAGTCGAGGGGGTCAGTGAGGGAGTGGATTTTGCGATACGGGGGTTTCAATTATGTACATATTCTTAAAATCAATTGTATCATTTTCTGGTAAAATTGTTTTAAGGATATTTACTAAAATTGAACCAGGCAAATCTTAAGCTCAGTAGGGTTAAGGGGTGGGAAAACAATAAACTTTAAACTTAATATTTTTTACTTTAAATTAATGTGTTCGCATAACTATGTTTATACTGATAAAAATACGGTGCTCTTTAGAAAATATAATGATTATTATAAATCCTTTCAGATTAAAGGTGGACTAAACTTAAGATTTGCTCAGGCCTAGGAAGTGGTAGCCAAGGGGCTGCTCTTCCGTTCATATCAAGAGTCGAGGGGGTCAGTGAGGGAGTGGATTTTGCGATACGGGGTTTCAATTATGTACATATTCTTAAAATCAAATGTATCATTTTCTGGTAAAATTGTTTTAAGGATATTTACTAAAATTGAACCGGGCAAATCTTTAGCTCAGTAGGGTTAAGGGGTGGGAAAACAATAACCTTTAAACTTAAAATTTAAAATATTTTACTTTAAATTAATGTGTTCGCATAACTATGTTTATACTGAGAAAAATACGGTGCTATTTAGATTCTAATAAAATATAATGATTATTATAAATCCTTTCAGATTAAAGGTGGACTAAACTTAAGATTTGCTCAGGCCTAGGAAGTGGTAGCCAAGGGGATACTCTTCCGTTCGTATCAAGAGTCGAGGGGGTCAGTGAGGGAGTGGATTTTGCGATACGGGGGTTTCAATTATGTACATATTCTTAAAATCAATTGTATCATTTTCTGGTAAAATTGTTTTAAGGATATTTACTAAAATTGAACCGGGCAAATCTTAAGCTCAGTAGGGTTAAGGGGTGGGAAAACAATAAACTTTAAACTTAATATTTTTTACTTTAAATTAATGTGTTCGCATAACTATGTTTATACTGATAAAAATACGGTGCTCTTTAGAAAATATAATGATTATTATAAATCCTTTCAGATTAAAGGTGGACTAAACTTAAGATTTGCTCAGGCCTAGGAAGTGGTAGCCAAGGGGATACTCTTCCGTTCGTATCAAGAGTCGAGGGGGTCAGTGAGGGAGTGGATTTTGCGATACGGGGGTTTCAATTATGTACATATTCTTAAAATCAATTGTATCATTTTCTGGTAAAATTGTTTTAAGGATATTTACTAAAATTGAACCGGGCAAATCTTAAGCGCGTAGTAGGGTTAAGGGGTGGGAAAACAATAAACTTTAAACTTAATATTTTTTACTTTAAATTAATGTGTTCGCATAACTATGTTTATACTGATAAAAATACGGTGCTCTTTAGAAAATATAATGATTATTATAAATCCTTTCAGATTAAAGGTGGACTAAACTTAAGATTTGCTTAGGCCTAGGAAGTGGTAGCCCAGGGGCTGCTCTTTCGTTCGTATCAAGAGTCGAGGGGGTCAGTGAGGGAGTGGATTTTGCGATCCGGGGGTTTCAATTATGTACATAATCTTAAAATCAATTGTATCATTTTCAGGTAAAATTGTTTTAAGGATATTTACTAAAATTGAACCGGGAAAATCTTAAGCTCAGTAGGGTTAAGGGGTGGGAAAACAATAACCTTTAAACTTAAAATTTCAAATATTTTACTTTAAATTAATGTGTTCGCATAACTATGTTTATACTGATAAAAATACGGTGCTCTTTAGAAGCTATTAAAATATAATGATTATTATAAATCCTTTCAGATTAAAGGTGGACTAAACTTAAGATTTGCTCAGGCCTAGGAAGTGGTAGCCAAGGGGCTGCTCTTCCGTTCGTATCAAGAGTCGAGGGGGTCAGTGAGGGAGTGGATTTTGCGATACGGGGTTTCAATTATGTACATATTCTTAAAATCAAATGTATCATTTTCTGGTAAAATTGTTTTAAGGATATTTACTAAAATTGAACCGGGCAAATCTTAAGCGCAGTAGGGTTAAGGGGTGGGAGAACAATAAACTTTAAACTTAAAATTTTTTACTTTAAATTAATGTGTTCGCATAACTATGTTTATACTGATAAAAATACGGTTCTCTTTAGATGCTATTAAAATATAATGATTATTATAAATCCTTTCAGATTAAAGGTGGACTAAACTTAAGATTTGCTCAGGCCTAGGAAGTGGTAGCCAAGGGGCTGCTCTTCCGTTCGTATCAAGAGTCGAGGGGGTCCGTGAGGGAGTGGATTTTGCGATACGGGGGTTTCAATTATGTACATATTCTTAAAATCAATTGTATCATTTTCTGGTAAAATTGTTTTAAGGATATTTACTAAAGTTGAACCGGGCAAATCTTAAGCGCAGTAGGGTTAAGTGGTGGAAAAACAATAAACATTAAACTTAATATTTTTTACTTTAAATTAATGTGTTCACATAACTATGTTTATACTGATAAAAATACGGTGCTATTTAGATTCTAATAAAATATAATGATTATTATAAATCCTTTCAGATTAAAGGTGGGCTAAACTTAAGATTTGCTCAGGCCTAGGAAGTGGTAGCCAAGGGACTGCTCTTCCGTTCGTATCAAGAGTCGAGGGGGTCAGTGAGGGAGTGGATTTTGCGATACGGGGGTTTCAATTATGTACATATTCTTAAAATCAATTGTATCATTTTCTGGTAAAATTGTTTTAAGGATATTTACTAAAATTGAACCGGGCAAATCTTAAGCTCAGTAGGGTTAAGGGGTGGGAAAACAATAACCTTTAAACTTAAAATTTAAAATATTTTACTTTAAATTAATGTGTTCGCATAACTATGTTTATACTGTGAAAAATACGGTGCTATTTAGATTCTAATAAAATATAATGATTATTATAAATCCTTTCAGATTAAAGGTGGACTAAACTTAAGATTTGCTCAGGCCTAGGAAGTGGTAGCCAAGTGGCTGCTCTTCCGTTCGTATCAAGAGTCGAGGGGGTCAGTGAGGGAGTGGATTTTGCGATACGGGGGTTTCAATTATGTACATATTCTTAAAAATCAATTGTATCATTTTCTGGTAAAATTGTTTTAAGGATATTTACTAAAGTTGAACCGGGTAAATCATAAGCTCAGTAGGGTTAAGGAGTGGGAAAACAATAACCTTTAAACTTAAAATTTAAAATATCTTACTTTAAATTAATGTGTTCGCATAACTATGTTTATACTGTGAAAAATACGGTGCTATTTAGATTCTAATAAAATATAATGATTATTATAAATCCTTTCAGATTAAAGGTGGACTAAACTTAAGATTTGCTCAGGCCTAGGAAGTGGTAGCCAAGTGGCTGCTCTTCCGTTCGTATCAAGAGTCGAGGGGGTCAGTGAGGGAGTGGATTTTGCGATACGGGGGTTTCAATTATGTACATATTCTTAAAAATCAATTGTATCATTTTCTGGTAAAATTGTTTTAAGGATATTTACTAAAGTTGAACCGGGCAAATCTTAAGCGCAGTAGGGTTAAGGGTAGGGAAAACAATAAACTTTAAACTTAATATTTTTTACTTTAAATTAATGTGTTTGCATAACTATGTTTATACTGATAAAAATACGGTGCTCTTTAGAAGCTATTAAAATATAAGGATTATTATAAATCCTTTCAGATTAAAGGTGGACTAAACTTAAGATTTGCTCAGGCCTAGGAAGTGGTAGCCAAGGGGATAGGGGAGACCGGGGGAATGCCGCCAACCCGGGTTATGCCGCCACCCCACCTAGTTTAAAAACTAAAGGCAGTTTGATATAGTAAATGTGCCTGCACTATAGCGGCCAACAATATAAACAGTTCCTAAAGTGGGAGTGACTTTGCTGTACGTCGTTCGTTTGTTCTGGTGAAAAATGTAGTTTTCATCTAGTTGCTTATTATTTTGGAGCTTCAAATGAGTAGAGATAAGCACCTTTTATTGTAACATTAGGTATTTAAGATAATATGACCCGTAATCTACATGCATTCGCCGACATTTTGATGCAATGTGTTGAACAAGTTCGGTTCTTGTTTCGGCTTTGCTTGGGGATTTCCGCCATATTGTCCTTTCGGGGTAATGCCGCCGCCATGCAAATCGGGTGAGAAATGGCCTCATTTCAATGTAGTGGAGCCGATTCAGCAGAGTGACTTTTGCAATAGGAAGTAAATTGTAAGCTTAACCATTATTCTGCTCAATTACATTACTTTCTAACTATTTTCAGTAGGTTGTGTGTTTCCTAGTATCCATTTGATGCATGTGCTAGGTCATTAAAGAGTGGCGGCTCAGTAGGGTTAAGGGGTGGGAAAACAATAACCTTTAAACTTAAAATTTAAAATATTTTACTTTAAATTAATGTTTTCGCATAACTATGTTTATACTGAGAAAAATACGGTGCTATTTAGATTCTAATAAAATATAATGATTATTATAAATCCTTTCAGATTAAAGGTGGACTAAACTTAAGATTTGCTCAGGCCTAGGAAGTGGTAGCCAAGTGGCTGCTCTTCCGTTCGTATCAAGAGTCGAGGGGGTCAGTGAGGGAGTGGATTTTGCGATACGGGGGTTTCAATTATGTACATATTCTTAAAATCAAATGTATCATTTTCTGGTAAAATTGTTTTAAGGATATTTACTAAAATTGAACCGGGCAAATCTTAAGCGCAGTAGGGTTAAGGGGTGGGAAAACAATAACCTTTAAAATTAAAATTAAAAAAAGTTTATTTTAAATTAATGTGTACGCATAACTATGTTTATAATGAAAAAAATACGGTGCTATTTAGATGCTATGAAAATATAATGATTATTATAAATCCTTTCAGATTAAAGGTGGACTAAACTTAAGATTTGCTCAGGCCTAGGAAGTGGTAGCCAAGGGGCTGCTCTTCCGTTCGTATCAAGAGTCGAGGGGGTCAGTGAGGGAGTGGATTTTGCGATACGGGGGTTTCAATTATGTACATATTCTTAAAATCAAATGTATCATTTTCTGGTAAAATTGTTTTAAGGATATTTACTAAAATTGAACCGGGCAAATCTTAAGCTCAGTAGGGTTAAGGGGTGGGAAAACAATAACCTTTAAACTTAAAATTTAAAATATTTTACTTTAAATTAATGTGTTCGCATAACTATGTTTATACTGAGAAAAATACGGTGCTATTTAGATTCTAATAAAATATAATGATTATTATAAATCCTTTCAGATTAAAGGTGGACTAAACTTAAGATTTGCTCAGGCCTAGGAAGTGGTAGCCAAGTGGCTGCTCTTCCGTTCGTATCAAGAGTCGAGGGGGTCAGTGAGGGAGTGGATTTTGCGATACGGGGGTTTCAATTATGTACATATTCTTAAAATCAAATGTATCATTTTCTGGTAAAATTGTTTTAAGGATATTTACTAAAGTTGAACCGGGCAAATCTTAAGCGCAGTAGGGTTAAGGGGTGGGAAAACAATAAACTTTAAACTTAAAATTTTTTACTTTAAATTAATGTGTTCGCATAACTATGTTTATACTGAGAAAAATACGGTGCTATTTAGATTCTAATAAAATATAATGATTATTATAAATCCTTTCAGATTAAAGGTGGACTAAACTTAAGATTTGTTCAGGCCTAGGAAGTGGTAGCCAAGTAGCTGCTCTTCCGTTCGTATCAAGAGTCGAGGGGGTCAGTGAGGGAGTGGATTTTGCGATACGGGGGTTTCAATTATGTACATATTCTTAAAATCAATTGTATCATTTTCTGGTAAAATTGTTTTAAGGATATTTACTAAAATTGAACCGGGCAAATCTTAAGCGCAGTAGGGTTAAGGGGTGGGAAAACAATAAACTTTAAACTTAATATTTTTTACTTTAAATTAATGTGTTCGCATAACTATGTTTATACTGATAAAAATACGGTGCTCTTTAGAAGCTATTAAAATATAATGATTATTATAAATCCTTTCAGATTAAAGGTGGACTAAACTTAAGATTTGCTCAGGCCTAGGAAGTGGTAGCCAAGTGGCTGCTCTTCCGTTCGTATCAAGAGTCGAGGGGGTCAGTGAGGGAGTGGATTTTGCGATACGGGGGTTTCAATTATGTACATATTCTTAAAATCAAATGTATCATTTTCTGGTAAAATTGTTTTAAGGATATTTACTAAAGTTGAACCGGGCAAATCTTAAGCGCAGTAGGGTTAAGGGGTGGGAAAACAATAAACTTTAAACTTAAAATTTTTTACTTTAAATTAATGTGTTCGCATAACTATGTTTATACTGAGAAAAATACGGTGCTATTTAGATTCTAATAAAATATAATGATTATTATAAATCCTTTCAGATTAAAGGTGGACTAAACTTAAGATTTGCTCAGGCCTAGGAAGTGGTAGCCAAGTGGCTGCTCTTCCGTTCGTATCAAGAGTCGAGGGGGTCAGTGAGGGAGTGGATTTTGCGATACGGGGGTTTCAATTATGTACATATTCTTAAAATCAAATGTATCATTTTCTGGTAAAATTGTTTTAAGGATATTTACTAAAGTTGAACCGGGCAAATCTTAAGCGCAGTAGGGTTAAGGGGTGGGAAAACAATAACCTTTAAAATTAAAATTAAAAAAAGTTTATTTTAAATTAATGTGTACGCATAACTATGTTTATAATGAGAAAAATACGGTGCTATTTAGATGCTATGAAAATATAATGATTATTATAAATCCTTTCAGATTAAAGGTGGAATAACTTAAGATTTGCTCAGGCCTAGGAAGTGGTAGCCAAGGGGCTGCTCTTCCGTTCGTATCAAGAGTCGAGGGGGTCAGTGAGGGAGTGGATTTTGCGATACGGGGGTTTCAATTATGTACATATTCTTAAAATCAAATGTATCATTTTCTGGTAAAATTGTTTTAAGGATATTTACTAAAATTGAACCGGGCAAATCTTAAGCTCAGTAGGGTTAAGGGGTGGGAAAACAATAACCTTTAAACTTAAAATTTAAAATATTTTACTTTAAATTAATGTGTTCGCATAACTATGTTTATACTGAGAAAAATACGGTGCTATTTAGATTCTAATAAAATATAATGATTATTATAAATCCTTTCAGATTAAAGGTGGACTAAACTTAAGATTTGCTCAGGCCTAGGAAGTGGTAGCCAAGTAGCTGCTCTTCCGTTCGTATCAAGAGTCGAGGGGGTCAGTGAGGGAGTGGATTTTGCGATACGGGGGTTTCAATTATGTACATATTCTTAAAATCAAATGTATCATTTTCTGGTAAAATTGTTTTAAGGATATTTACTAAAGTTGAACCGGGCAAATCTTAAGCGCAGTAGGGTTAAGGGGTGGGAAAACAATAAACTTTAAACTTAATATTTTTTACTTTAAATTAATGTGTTCGCATAACTATGTTTATACTGATAAAAATACGGTGCTCTTTAGAAAATATAATGATTATTATAAATCCTTTCAGATTAAAGGTGGACTAAACTTAAGATTTGCTCAGGCCTAGGAAGTGGTAGCCAAGTGGCTGCTCTTCCGTTCGTATCAAGAGTCGAGGGGGTCAGTGAGGGAGTGGATTTTGCGATACGGGGGTTTCAATTATGTACATATTCTTAAAATCAATTGTATCATTTTCTGGTAAAATTGTTTTAAGGATATTTACTAAAATTGAACCGGGCAAATCTTAAGCGCAGTAGGGTTAAGGGGTGGGAAAACAATAAACTTTAAACTTAATATTTTTTACTTTAAATTAATGTGTTCGCATAACTATGTTTATACTGATAAAAATACGGTGCTCTTTAGAAGCTATTAAAATATGATTATTATAAATCCTTTCAGATTAAAGGTGGACTAAACTTAAGATTTGCTCAGGCCTAGGAAGTGGTAGCCAAGGGGCTGCTCTTCCGTTCGTATCAAGAGTCGAGGGGGTCAGTGAGGGAGTGGATTTTGCGATACGGGGTTTCAATTATGTACATATTCTTAAAATCAAATGTATCATTTTCTGGTAAAATTGTTTTAAGGATATTTACTAAAATTGAACCGGGCAAATCTTAAGCGCAGTAGGGTTAAGGGGTGGGAAAACAATAACCTTAAACTTAAAATTTAAAATATTTTACTTTAAATTAATGTGTTCGCATAACTATGTTTATACTGATAAAAATACGGTGCTCTTTAGAAGCTATTAAAATATAATGATTATTATAAATCCTTTCAGATTAAAGGTGGACTAAACATAAGATTTGCTCAGGCCTAGGAAGTGGTAGCCAAGGGGCTGCTCTTCCGTTCGTATCAAGAGTCGAGGGGGTCAGTGAGGGAGTGGATTTTGCGTTACGGGGTTTCAATTATGTACATATTCTTAAAATCAAATGTATCATTTTCTGGTAAAATTGTTTTAAGGATATTTACTAAAATTGAACCGGGCAAATCTTAAGCTCAGTAGGGTTAAGGGGTGGGAAAACAATAACCGTTAAACTTAAAATTTAAAATATTTTACTTTAAATTAATGTGTTCGCATAACTATGTTTATACTGATAAAAATACGGTGCTCTTTAGAAGCTATTAAAATATAATGATTATTATAAATCCTTTCAGATTAAAGGTGGACTAAACTTAAGATTTGCTCAGGCCTAGGAAGTGGTAGCCAAGGGGCTGCTCTTCCGTTCGTATCAAGAGTCGAGGGGGTCAGTGAGGGAGTGGATTTTGCGATACGGGGGTTTCAATTATGTACATATTCTTAAAATCAAATGTATCATTTTCTGGTAAAATTGTTTTAAGGATATTTACTAAAGTTGAACCGGGCAAATCTTAAGCGCAGTAGGGTTAAGGGGTGGGAAAACAATAACCTTTAAAATTAAAATTAAAAAAAGTTTATTTTAAATTAATGTGTACGCATAACTATGTTTATAATGAGAAAAATACGGTGCTATTTAGATGCTATGAAAATATAATGATTATTATAAATCCTTTCAGATTAAAGGTGGACTAAACTTAAGATTTGCTCAGGCCTAGGAAGTGGTAGCCAAGGGGCTGCTCTTCCGTTCGTATCAAGAGTCGAGGGGGTCAGTGAGGGAGTGGATTTTGCGATACGGGGGTTTCAATTATGTACATATTCTTAAAATGAAATGTATCATTTTCTGGTAAAATTGTTTTAAGGATATTTACTAAAATTGAACCGGGCAAATCTTTAGCTCAGTAGGGTTAAGGGGTGGGAAAACAATAACCTTTAAACTTAAAATTTAAAATATTTTACTTTAAATTAATGTGTTCGCATAACTATGTTTATACTGAGAAAAATACGGTGCTATTTAGATTCTAATAAAATATAATGATTATTATGAATCCTTTCAGATTAAAGGTGGACTAAACTTAAGATTTGCTCAGGCCTAGGAAGTGGTAGCCAAGTGGCTGCTCTTCCGTTCGTATCAAGAGTCGAGGGGGTCAGTGAGGGAGTGGATTTTGCGATACGGGGGTTTCAATTATGTACATATTCTTAAAATCAAATGTATCATTTTCTGGTAAAATTGTTTTAAGGATATTTACTAAAATTGAACCGGGCAAATCTTAAGCGCAGTAGGGTTAAGGGGTGGGAAAACAATAAACTTTAAACTTAATATTTTTTACTTTAAATTAATGTGTTCGCATAACTATGTTTATACTGATAAAAATACGGTGCTCTTTAGAAAATATAATGATTATTATAAATCCTTTCAGATTAAAGGTGGACTAAACTTAAGATTTGCTCAGGCCTAGGAAGTGGTAGCCAAGGGGCTGCCCTTCCGTTCGTATCAAGAGTCGAGGGGGTCAGTGAGGGAGTGGATTTTGCGATACGGGGGTTTCAATTATGTACATATTCTTAAAATCAATTGTATCATTTTCTGGTAAAATTGTTTTAAGGATATTTACTAAAATTGAACCGGGCAAATCTTAAGCTCAGTAGGGTTAAGGGGTGGGAAAACAATAACCTTTAAACTTAAAATTTAAAATATTTTACTTTAAATTAATGTGTCCGCATAACTATGTTTATACTGATAAAAATACGGTGCTCTTTAGAAGCTATTAAAATATAATGATTATTATAAATCTTTTCAGATTAAAGGTGGACTAAACTTAAGATTTGCTCAGGCCTAGGAAGTGGTAGCCAAGTGGCTGCTCTTCCGTTCGTATCAAGAGTCGAGGGGGTCAGTGAGGGAGTGGATTTTGCGATACGGGGGTTTCAATTATGTACATATTCTTAAAATCAAATGTATCATTTTCTGGTAAAATTGTTTTAAGGATATTTACTAAAGTTGAACCGGGCAAATCTTAAGCGCAGTAGGGTTAAGGGGTGGGAAAACAATAACCGTTAAACTTAAAATTTAAAATATTTTACTTTAAATTAATGTGTTCGCATAACTATGTTTATACTGATAAAAATACGGTGCTCTTTAGAAGCTATTAAAATATAATGATTATTATAAATCCTTTCAGATTAAAGGTGTACTAAACTTAAGATTTGCTCAGGCCTAGGAAGTGGTAGCCAAGGGGATACTCTTCCGTTCGTATCAAGAGTCGAGGGGGTCAGTGAGGGAGTGGATTTTGCGATACGGGGTTTTCAATTATGTACATATTCTTAAAATCAATTGTATCATTTTCTGGTAAAATTGTTTTAAGGATATTTACTAAAATTGAACCGGGCAAATCTTAAGCGCAGTAGGGTTAAGGAGTGGGAAAACAATAAACTTTAAACTTAATATTTTTTACTTTAAATTAATGTGTTCGCATAACTATGTTTATACTGATAAAAATACGGTGCTCTTTAGAAGCTATTAAAATATAATGATTATTATAAATCCTTTCAGATTAAAGGTGTACTAAACTTAAGATTTGCTCAGGCCTAGGAAGTGGTAGCCAAGGGGATACTCTTCCGTTCGTATCAAGAGTCGAGGGGGTCAGTGAGGGAGTGGATTTTGCGATACGGGGGTTTCAATTATGTACATATTCTTAAAATCAATTGTATCATTTTCTGGTAAAATTGTTTTAAGGATATTTACTAAAATTGAACCGGGCAAATCTTAAGCGCAGTAGGGTTAAGGGGTGGGAAAACAATAAACTTTAAACTTAATATTTTTTACTTTAAATTAATGTGTTCGCATAACTATGTTTATACTGATAAAAATACGGTGCTCTTTAGAAGCTATTAAAATATAATGATTATTATAAATCCTTTCAGATTAAAGGTGGACTAAACATAAGATTTGCTCAGGCCTAGGAAGTGGTAGCGAAGGGGCTGCTCTTCCGTTCGTATCAAGAGTCGAGGGGGTCAGTGAGGGAGTGGATTTTGCGTTACGGGGTTTCAATTATGTACATATTCTTAAAATCAAATGTATCATTTTCTGGTAAAATTGTTTTAAGGATATTTACTAAAATTGAACCGGGCAAATCTTAAGCTCAGTAGGGTTAAGGGGTGGGAAAACAATAACCGTTAAACTTAAAATTTAAAATATTTTACTTTAAATTAATGTGTTCGCATAACTATGTTTATACTGATAAAAATACGGTGCTCTTTAGAAGCTATTAAAATATAATGATTATTATAAATCCTTTCAGATTAAAGGTGGACTAAACTTAAGATTTGCTCAGGCCTAGGAAGTGGTAGCCAAGGGGATACTCTTCCGTTCGTATCAAGAGTCGAGGGGGTCAGTGAGGGAGTGGATTTTGCGATACGGGGGTTTCAATTATGTACATATTCTTAAAATCAAATGTATCATTTTCTGGTAAAATTGTTTTAAGGATATTTACTAAAGTTGAACCGGGCAAATCTTAAGCGCAGTAGGGTTAAGGGGTGGGAAAACAATAACCTTTAAAATTAAAATTAAAAAAAGTTTATTTTAAATTAATGTGTACGCATAACTATGTTTATAATGAGAAAAATACGGTGCTATTTAGATGCTATGAAAATATAATGATTATTATAAATCCTTTCAGATTAAAGGTGGACTAAACTTAAGATTTGCTCAGGCCTAGGAAGTGGTAGCCAAGGGGCTGCTCTTCCGTTCGTATCAAGAGTCGAGGGGGTCAGTGAGGGAGTGGATTTTGCGATACGGGGGTTTCAATTATGTACATATTCTTAAAATCAAATGTATCATTTTCTGGTAAAATTGTTTTAAGGATATTTACTAAAATTGAACCGGGCAAATCTTTAGCTCAGTAGGGTTAAGGGGTGGGAAAACAATAACCTTTAAACTTAAAATTTAAAATATTTTACTTTAAATTAATGTGTTCGCATAACTATGTTTATACTGATAAAAATACGGTGCTCTTTAGATGCTATTAAAATATAATGATTATTATAAATCCTTTCAGATTAAAGGTGGACTAAACTTAAGATTTGCTCAGGCCTAGGAAGTGGTAGCCAAGGGGATACTCTTCCGTTCGTATCAAGAGTCGAGGGGGTCAGTGAGGGAGTGGATTTTGCGATACGGGGGTTTCAATTATGTACATATTCTTAAAATCAATTGTATCATTTTCTGGTAAAATTGTTTTAAGGATATTTACTAAAATTGAACCGGGCAAATCTTAAGCTCAGTAGGGTTAAGGGGTGGGAAAACAATAAACTTTAAACTTAATATTTTTTACTTTAAATTAATGTGTTCGCATAACTATGTTTATACTGATAAAAATACGGTGCTCTTTAGAAAATATAATGATTATTATAAATCCTTTCAGATTAAAGGTGGACTAAACTTAAGATTTGCTCAGGCCTAGGAAGTGGTAGCCAAGGGGCTGCTCTTCCGTTCGTATCAAGAGTCGAGGGGGTCAGTGAGGGAGTGGATTTTGCGATACGGGGTTTCAATTATGTACATATTCTTAAAATCAATTGTATCATTTTCTGGTAAAATTATTTTAAGGATATTTACTAAAATTGAACCGGGCAAATCTTAAGCGCAGTAGGGTTAAGGGGTGGGAAAACAATAAACTTTAAACTTAATATTTTTTACTTTAAATTAATGTGTTCGCATAACTATGTTTATACTGATAAAAATACGGTGCTCTTTAGAAGCTATTAAAATATAATGATTATTATAAATCTTTTCAGATTAAAGGTGGACTAAACTTAAGATTTGCTCAGGCCTAGGAAGTGGTAGCCAAGGGGCTGCTCTTCCGTTCGTATCAAGAGTCGAGGGGGTCAGTGAGGGAGTGGATTTTGCGATACGGGGTTTCAATTATGTACATATTCTTAAAATCAAATGTATCATTTTCTGGTAAAATTGTTTTAAGGATATTTACTAAAATTGAACCGGGCAAATCTTAAGCTCAGTAGGGTTAAGGGGTGGGAAAACAATAAACTTTAAACTTAATATTTTTTACTTTAAATTAATGTGTTCGCATAACTATGTTTATACTGATAAAAATACGGTGCTCTTTAGAAAATATAATGATTATTATAAATCCTTTCAGATTAAAGGTGGACTAAACTTAAGATTTGCTCAGGCCTAGGAAGTGGTAGCCAAGGCGATACTCTTCCGTTCGTATCAAGAGTCGAGGGGGTCAGTGAGGGAGCGGATTTTGCGATACGGGGGTTTCAATTATGTACATATTCTTAAAATCAATTGTATCATTTTCTGGTAAAATTGTTTTAAGGATATTTACTAAAGTTGAACCGGGCAAATCTTAAGCGCAGTAGGGTTAAGGGGTGGGAAAACAATAAACTTTAAACTTAATATTTTTTACTTTAAATTAATGTGTTCGCATAACTATGTTTATACTGATAAAAATACGGTGCTCTTTAGAAAATATAATGATTATTATAAATCCTTTCAGATTAAAGGTGGACTAAACTTAAGATTTGCTCAGGCCTAGGAAGTGGTAGTCAAGGGGATACTCTTCCGTTCGTATCAAGAGTCGAGGGGGTCAGTGAGGGAGTGGATTTTGCGATACGGGGGTTTCAATTATGTACATATTCTTAAAATCAATTGTATAATTTTCTGGTAAAATTGTTTTAAGGATATTTACTAAAATTGAACCGGGCAAATCTTAAGCTCAGTAGGGTTAAGGGGTGGGAAAACAATAACCTTTAAACTTAAAATTTAAAATATTTTACTTTAAATTAATGTGTTCGCATAACTATGTTTATACTGAGAAAAATACGGTGCTATTTAGATTCTAATAAAATATAATGATTATTATAAATCCTTTCAGATTAAAGGTGGACTAAACTTAAGATTTGCTCAGGCCTAGGAAGTGGTAGCCAAGTGGCTGCTCTTCCGTTCGTATCAAGAGTCGAGGGGGTCAGTGAGGGAGTGGATTTTGCGATACGGGGGTTTCAATTACGTACATATTCTTAAAAATCAATTGTATCATTTTCTGGTAAAATTGTTTTAAGGATATTTACTAAAATTGAACCGGGTAAATCTTAAGCTCAGTAGGGTTAAGGGGTGGGAAAACAATAACCTTTAAACTTAAAATTTAAAATATCTTACTTTAAATTAATGTGTTCGCATAACTATGTTTATACTGATAAAAATACGGTGCTCTTTAGAAGCTATTAAAATATAATGATTATTATAAATCCTTTCAGATTAAAGGTGGACTAAACTTAAGATTTGCTCAGGCCTAGGAAGTGGTAGCCAAGGGGATACTCTTCCGTTCGTATCAAGAGTCGAGGGGGTCAGTGAGGGAGTGGATTTTGCGATACGGGGGTTTCAATTATGTACATATTCTTAAAATCAATTGTATCATTTTCTGGTAAAATTGTTATAAGGATATTTACTAAAGTTGAACCGGGCAAATCTTAAGCGCAGTAGGGTTAAGGGGTGGGAAAACAATAAACTTTAAACTTTAATATTTTTTACTTTAAATTAATGTGTTTGGATAACTATGTTTATACTGATAAAAATACGGTGCTCTTTAGAAAATATAATGATTATTATAAATCCTTTCAGATTAAAGGTGGACTAAACTTAAGATTTGCTTAGGCCTAGGAAGTGGTAGCCAAGGGGCTGCTCTTCCGTTCGTATCAAGAGTCGAGGGGGTCAGTGAGGGAGTGGATTTTGCGATACGGGGGTTTCAATTATGTACATATTCTTAAAATCAATTGTATCATTTTCTGGTAAAATTGTTTTAAGGATATTTACTAAAATTGAACCGGGCAAATCTTAAGCTCAGTAGGGTTAAGGGGTGGGAAAACAATAACCTTTAAACTTAAAATTTAAAATATTTTACTTTAAATTAATGTGTTCGCATAACTATGTTTATACTGAGAAAAATACGGTGCTATTTAGATTCTAATAAAATATAATGATTATTATAAATCCTTTCAGATTAAAGGTGGACTAAACTTAAGATTTGCTCAGGCCTAGGAAGTGGTAGCCAAGTGGCTGCTCTTCCGTTCGTATCAAGAGTCGAGGGGGTCAGTGAGGGAGTGGATTTTGCGATACGGGGGTTTCAATTATGTACATATTCTTAAAAATCAATTGTATCATTTTCTGGTAAAATTGTTTTAAGGATATTTACTAAAATTGAACCGGGTAAATCTTAAGCTCAGTAGGGTTAAGGGGTGGGAAAACAATAACCTTTAAACTTAAAATTTAAAATATCTTACTTTAAATTAATGTGTTCGCATAACTATGTTTATACTGATAAAAATACGGTGCTCTTTAGAAGCTATTAAAATATAATGATTATTATAAATCCTTTCAGATTAAAGGTGGACTAAACTTAAGATTTGCTCAGGCCTAGGAAGTGGTAGCCAAGGGGCTGCTCTTTCGTTCGTATCAAGAGTCGAGGGCGTCAGTGAGGGAGTGGATTTTGCGATACGGGGTTTCAATTATGTACATATTCTTAAAATCAATTTTATCATTTTCTGGTAAAATTGTTTTAAGGATATTTAATAAAGTTGAACCGGGCAAATCTTAAGCGCAGTAGGGTTAAGGGGTGGGAAAACAATAACCTTTAAAATTAAAATTAAAAAAAGTTTATTTTAAATTAATGTGTACGCATAACTATGTTTATAATAGTGGTGTACCGAGTAGTACTTTGGCCGAGTAGCCGAGTACCGAGTACTCGGCCACTGACTACTCGGCCGAGTGCCGAGTACCGAATACCGAGTACCGAGTAGTTGTGTAATACGGGGAAAAAAATGCTGATGTGCACATAATGTGAGCTTAGGTGTACATATATATATAAATATACCTGTGTACATATATATATATACCTGTGTGTGTATATATATATATATATATATATATATATATATATGTAATATACATATATAAATTAACTAATTAAATTTGAAATTTATTTGTGCAGCTTTTAAAGACAATTTTTGACAATTCAAAACAGTAGCAAAGAAAAAGAATTGACACATAACAAGTACAATTATTAACCAATATAAAATTAAAACATTCTTCAACCCTCTAATTTATTCCGATACCTGAAATCTGTCTATCAAAAATAAAAATGTTTATTGGTTACTGTAACAATTCATTGAATAATGCAAAACATTTCTTATTTATTTTGTAACTGTACCTTATTTTCTTTTGATTAAAAATAAAAAGAGAGGTACAAAAAGCGATACAGGCTTTCTTAACAGAAGAGTTATGTAAAACTAACACTCCATTTGCATGGTGGGGGTTGGGGGGGGGGAGAAAAAAGAACTTTTCCGATTATGGGCAACCTTGCAAAAAAATTCGGTACTTTTCGGTTAGCTTGGCGCCAGTGTTATATATAAATATTTATATACATACATATATGTATATATACATATATATTTACATATATATATGTGTGTGTATATATATACAATATGTATATATGTATATTTACATATATGTATGTATATAAATATGCATATATAACACTGGCACCCGGCTAACCGAAAAGTACCAAAAATTCTTATGTGCACCTGCAACCACTGTTTATTCTGAACGTATATTTTCAGAGGCAGGCCAAATTTATAGTAGTAAAAGAAATGCCCTGTCTACTGATAATGCAGAACGTTTGGTGTTTTTGCACCATAATTTGAAATATAATAAATTTAATTATTAATTTTTTTATTACATTTGTTGTATTTTCAGTTTCTTTATCCAAAATAAGTCTTTTCTGTTTTCCTATATATTTAAAAAGAACTTATTTTTATTTGTATAAATGTGATACTAAATTTTAATCTGGAATTATTTTATGAGGGTTTTTGTTCTTAACTTTTTCCATATTTTGTAGACATATTGTTAAATACCAAGTAAATAGTTTTATGAATTATTGCATATATTATACATTGATATTCAAATAACTTTTTACAGATCAGTTTTAAATTCATATGCTTAAAAAATGAAATTCTTACAACTACTCGGTATTGGCCGAGTACTCGGCTAAAATTTCACCGAGTACCGAGTACTCGGCAAATTGGCCGAGTAAGCCGAGTACCGAGTATTTACCGAGTACTCGGTACGGCTCTAGTTTATAATGAGAAAAATACGGTGCTATTTAGATGCTATGAAAATATAATGATTATTATAAATCCTTTCAGATTAAAGGTGGACTAAACTTAAGATTTGCTCAGGCCTAGGAAGTGGTAGCCAAGGGGCTGCTCTTCCGTTCGTATCAAGAGTCGAGGGGGTCAGTGAGGGAGTGGATTTTGCGATACGGGGTTTCAATTATGTACATATTCTTAAAATCAATTGTATCATTTTCTGGTAAAATTGTTTTAAGGATATTTACTAAAGTTGAACCGGGCAAATCTTAAGCGCAGTAGGGTTAAGGGGTGGGAAAACAATAACCTTTAAACTTTTTTTTACATGTCTAAAAAAAAGTAACTACCGCTGTCGCCGCCGCCGCCGCCGGTTTTGATTTTTTTGTGACCGGAGGCCTTTCTTCGTTAATATTAACAAAAATAATGCATACAAAAATATGAAAATAGGTGGTTTTATACAGAAATGTTTCATAAACACGCTGATGCAGACAGTTTTTAAATCGAAGAATTATTTTAAGAGTTATTTAATGCTAAATTTGGACAAAATCGTTCCACTAAAAAAGTTCTATAGCAGCAAAACCTATACATGGCAGTGTAATCATTTTTAGATCATTTTATGCGTTAGAATTTGCCGGAGTGCAGATTGCATTAATTTTTTTATTTTGACTCATTTTTTCAGGTTTTATTTCTATTTTAAATTCAAATTTTCAGCATTTCTAGAGATATTTTTTACAGATTTCAGAAAATTGTACTAATTTAAACTGTTGCCAACTGTATAAAAAAGCGCAAGCAATGATGTTTGCTTCAAATTAAAAATTTATTTACACGTGACTATCATAAACAGGAAAAAAACTTTCAAATTAGAATTAAATAATTACGTATAAAAAGCAGGAACTTATTTAAAATTACGTCATAAAAAGTATACACGTGAATTTTAAAAGAGAAAGGATAGTTTAAAATAATAAATTCATTAACATGCGTTAGAAGTCTTAGGAGAAATTACGTCATATTTACGTCGCATTATAGTTATTACATAAAATAGTTATTACATAAAATGAACACAAAATAATATTGCAAAAAAGGTTAAATTTAGAAATTGCGCTAGACATTTATTTGATATTTTGAGAATTAATTTAAAATGTCTCATTTAAAAGTACTTTCTTTTCGCTTTGTTAAAAAATACCAGGAGACAAAGACTCTCTTTACTTAATTCCTTTTATATTAGCTTATTTTGAAATGTTGTTAAGCGTTTATACGTCATCAAGTTATTTTTATTTCGACGTTTTATTTGTGTTTTTATTAATGTTGTACGAATTTATTTGTTCTTTCGTTATTTAAAATAAAAATTATATCAATTTGTATAATTTGGCGATTTATATAATTTGGCGAAATTGGTCGACAGGATAATCAAGTAGTACCGCAGCGGATTTGGCGTTAAAATTCCCCAATCCAAGAGAAATGAATAGAAATTCGTTTATAGGGAGATCGCCACTGTTTTTTAAATTATAATTCAATCTTTCGAAATCTTTTTAAAGCCGATCAAATTAGCGTGCATTTAGAGTTTGCGGTGTCTGGACGGGGTTTGGCGAGCGTAGCTCGTAGGGGGCCGAGCCCCCTAGTAATGAAAAAAATATTTCTCAAAATGCTGAAAATTTGAATTTAAAATAGAAATAAAACCTCCAAAAATAAGTCAAATTTAAAAAATCGATGCAATCTGCACACCAGCAGATTCTAACGCATAAAATGATCTAAAAATGATTACATTTGCGGTTATTTTAATAAAAAAAAAAATATTTACATACATACTTTTGGTTACATGCCCTTTTTTCATTTGTATTTTTTTGGCAAAATTTCTGACACTAATACTATTGACTATTAGCAGAAGAAGATGAGCTCATATCCAAAAAATACTGCTAGAAAAAACTTTTTCAAATATGTCTGTTTTTCATTTTAAAATTTCTGCACCTTTAAGCTCCTAATGATTTATTTTTTCCGGTCATCTGGGGGCAGTCTCAGATTCCCTGTGGAATAAGAGGACTCTAGAATAATGTAGTTAAAAAGCCGAAAGTGATAGAGTTCACCATAAACCTGTGAAAGTCGAAATTAATTATCATCTTCTAAAGGAAGGAGGTTTGAATTGGGTGGTTGGGATTTACGATTCTGTTTCTTTTCTCAGTATGATGAAGCAATTTGAGCATTAAAGCTGTTCACAACTGCTCTGCTCAACAAGCGAAAAACGTTTTGACACATTTACAAATTCCTTTTTTAGCGGAAAGATATAAAATTGGAAAGCCTGATCATGGAAGCGATTTGGAATCGAACTGTGTTTTCCATTTTTTTGATCAATCAATTACTTGTTGATTTAGAAGCAATTTTGATCACGTGACACGGCATTTTTCTCCACTTACTGACTGAATTTTCTTCTTTCGTTCGGAAGTTCAGTTCAAAATGCCAACTTTGACAGTATTTTCTGAAAGAGCTATTGCGTTTACAAGAAAACGGAAAAAACAGTTAGATGAGATAGTTTCTGAATAATAACACCTTCTAGTTTCATGTGTTTCCGAACAAAAATGAATTAAAATTTATGTCAGAAAGTTGACCCTTTGGACTTGAGAACAGCCTGAATATCTTTAAAGGCAATTCCATTCAGAAAAAGAACAGCAGACGCTGTCTGCATGCGAAAATTAAGCGCCTTTCAATTCTTTTTTAAACACAACGAAGAATCCTTTCTTCAGCTGGCCACAGCCTAGCTAAAAAAAATGTAAAAGAAAAAAAAAAACACAAAATATAAAGTAATTTTTATTGCTGCTCTTGTAGGCGCCCTTACATCTGGTTGGCGTCCCACCGACTCGGCGCCCCGTGCGGTGGCACACTTCGCACATGCCTTGGGCCGGCCCTGATTAGACATGTCCCATTCCTCCCTCTACCTTCTTTTATGTTAAACTTCTTGTATAAACAAAAATGCTGCTTTTAAGCATATTTTAAATTAGGGATAATATACAGCATAATGTTCCATAAATGAGGAAACTATTACATCTACGCATAAACAAGTCATTAATATACAAAAAAGCACAAAAAGTATATGAAGCAAATTTACTTTTTATTCTTGAAATAATCTTTTTCTTTATACAATCGAAAGCGTATGCAGATCAGCTACTTTTTTCACCTGAAGCTTTGGGTACCATTGCTTCATCTAATGTGTGATTGATGAAATGATTAGAATGATACATAAAGAGATAAAACCTACTGTCCCATTCCTCCCACTGTCCCATTTCACCCCACTCTCCCCTGTAATGTTGCAGAAACTGTGCTTATTTACACGTCTAATCGTCTAAATGAACTTTAGAGCTTTCGATTAGATGTTTACGGTAGAAAATTTTATCTTTTACGTATATTTAGATTGAAATTTACCTGTATTCCACTTTAACATCCTTATTATTTTTTTTAGGAACGACTGCTATAATAACTGAAAATAAAAAATGAATTTAATATTACTATTTTCAGACACTGTTTTTTATTTGAATAAAAAAAATCCGATAAATTGGCTATACTGGAAAAGAGATAAGGAATTCGCATTTTGATCTATGAATTCGCGTCTTAAGCGTAATTTTTTGCCTTAAGGGGGTCCGGGACACAAAAATCTTAAAATTTTCTTAAAATTGTTTATTACATTAAAAATTTCTCTGTATTTTTCTGAAGTTTAAATCGTGTTTTTATCTTAATTGGAACAGGAAATATTCATTTTTAAGTTTTGGTTTGTTTTCAAAATTTAGTTTTCAAGCAATGGTTCGACTTTTTGCGAAAATGCGTTTTTCTTCATGATGGGTTTTTTCACTATTTCTCGTATTTAGATTGTTATAAGTCAAGAACCGTTAAAGATAAATGGCTCCAATTTGGAACATATATTTTTATATTTTTTTACTTTGATTCAGAAAATTTGAAAAAGAAATATTTACTTTTGAAAATATGATTTTTTTTAAAGTTACGTTATTTTTTTTTTCAACTTTTTACTATAAATATTTTTAATTTTTATTTAAATTAATATTTTTTTAAATGCTGAATCTAAATTAAAACTAATATATTTCTGTTTATTTAAATATAAAAAATTGAAATTCTACCAATAATATTTCGAGTTATAACGATTTTAAACTACTTATCTTTTTTAATAAAATTTAAAATTAATTTTTTTTTTTTAATCATGAGAAGTTTTATGTGATTTTATTTACAAACGATATGGTTAACCATCAGAAAAAATTTCGAAATTTTAGCTCAATAAATAAAAGTTATTTGAAAATGTGTCCCGGACCCCCTTGAAGGACCGGAAATCTCTCACGTATTAAACGTGATATTTTTGCATTAGCCTTATAGGCGATGTTCAAGGAATCTGAAAAAATCCGCGTATTAACCGTGAGCGTCATAACCGGGTTCCACTGTATCTATATTATAAAGGACAGTCATATCTGTGCGTAACGCATACGTCATTTTACGAATGGCAACACTTTGAAATTTGAAATGAAATTTTGGTTTTGCAATTTTCTCTACTGCAAATTTTTAAACTTCTAAACATCGCACATTTTAAATTTTTACACCGTCGTATAAGGAAAAAAATGCTCTTTTAAATGCAATTTGTTTGAAAGCTGTATCTCAATTAATTTTTGAGATATTAATTTTTTTGCAGTTTTTAATACAATTTTTCTTATCGTGGCAACAAAAGTACCTCATTTCTATTGAAAGTCATTGAAAATAAACGGAAAATAGTTGAAAATAGGAGATATTGTATCTTTTTGTTGCCATTTTCTCATAAAACCTGAAAAAATAGTTGAAAATAAAATATGGGCTATGTCAAGAATATTGTCTGTTATTCCGTGATAATGACGTCATATGCACACTTTTCTATAGACGAAGTTTAAGACTGGGTTGTAAAAGTAGATATGCAAATGACGCCATTTCATAAAAAAGCGTGTATTTTAATTCTTAAACCTGAATTATGTTTTGTAGAAGTGCGTCATTTTCACAGCCCAGTTGCTTTGAAATTCTTCACACGTGAAAATGCTTCACTTTTGAAAATAATGTAATCGAAAGTACACACTGATAAACGCAATGTTTTACAAAAATATAGAGTGTCTTTATAAAAGAGAGGTGACATGCAAATAATAGCGATTTATATTACAGAAATTGATGATTCTCGCCTGGATGGATTTGCTTCGCCGAGTTAGACAAGCAAACAAATAATTCGTGGTTTAAAATAATATCGTGTTCCTGAAGTTTTTGTCAAAAATTCTCTCGAATAATAAAATTTTAATGCTATTCTTTAGGACATTCTACTATAATTTTATCAAAATAACATAATTTGCTTAATTTAATTTTTCCTAATTTTATATAATCTTATTTAAAACAGAAGTGTGTTTTTCAGTCATCTGCACTGATCTTTCTGCTGAACCAATTTTACTAATATATATATATTTTAAAGCTCTTCCTTTGTAGATGAGGTCGCACTATCTGTTTAAAAGAAAAAAAAAATATATATATATCCCCACTTTTATATTTTAATTTTAAAAGCATTTTATTAAATTTCTTCAAAATGATGAAAATTAGATTGCTTTCATTGCTGCAGACAAGAGAGAAATAATGAGGTATTTTAAACTTTATTCATGCTATTTTCTGATAAAAATTCAAAATTGTTGATAAAAATTGTTGTGTAGGGTTTAGTGGCGCAAAATCCCATATGGAGCAGAATATTATATCAGGGGCATAAGGGGCATCAAATGACATACTGTAACAAATATTTAAATACCGATTCGCTAGATGGCAGCACTAAACGACAGTCTGTAATTTTAGCGGGCTGCCAATAAGTTTTTCCCATGATTCATTGCGGATTGCCTGTCCCGCAGAGAATTCTGACACACGCCATGGACAGGTGTTCGAAATGCAGGCTGTCTTGTTTTTTTAATTTCCCCGGAGATTGTTTTGGGAGGAGGAAAATGATAAAATGTTTCCAGTGGATTTCTTCTGATCGTTGCCTTGTAAATATGTATAGTTCCTATAAATAATTTATCTTGTAGTACAGAGATTCATTAAACATTACTTTGTACTAAAGTATGGAGCGGCGTTTCCTTTTATGGAGTGATGAGTTCATTCTTTTAAGATTGTAGCCTCTACTTATGGAAAGCAGGATGGTTATAAATGGCTACCCAACTTTGGGCCCTGAATCTACGACCGACCGAGTTAAAAAAAAAAAAAAATGCTTGTGATCTTCCTATTTAAAAGAGCTGCTGGTGCTCAACGTAGAATTATGGTGTTCTTTAAAAATGCTGATGTTTAATACACAATGTCGTATTCTACAAATTGTGCTACAATGGGTGGTGCTTTGAAAATGGAAAAGTAGTGTTTTAGTATTTGCTGTTCAGACGTCGCTTCTAATTTCAGCCAAGGCAAATTAAAATATGCCGTGTGTTCTCATTAGCCTTGAAGTAAATTAACGATCGTTGTTCTACACGAGCTTCATGTATTCGTCAAATAGTGGTGTAAAAATGTTCTAATACTCTGCTAAGCGAACGTCGACCTCGGGGCAGAGAAAGTGTATTATTGTTCTTCAAGATAAAATATGGATGCGTACAGCATTAATAAGAAGATAAAGTTTGTAATTTTATTTTAGTAAACTTTTCTTTATTGCATTCTCACATTGTTTATTTTATGTTATTAAACTTTGATATTAAATTTGTTTAAGATAGTATTTGAAAGTTTATAACTTTCTCTTAAAGAAAATAATTTGTGTCTGTTTTGTCATGACATACAGACGAGGTAAATATTAGGGATGCAACGGATATCCGGCAAATATCCGATATCTGGCATATCCGGCTGATTTTTCAATATCCGAAATACCGTCGGATATCCGAATCACAATCACCGGATATCCGACTTCTCTGCCGGATATCCGGCAGAGCGCAGTGAAGCGAATGTATAAGGGTAACTCCAAACCATGCCGAACAGTTTTGTTTATAATATAAAATATGAAAGTAAGTTCACTATTCATGAGTAAAAGGTAATTCTCAAAAGTTTAAAAAATTGCCAGCTTTCCTAACATTGATATTTGAACTCTTTATAATAATACGAATTGAATATTTCCAACTGAGCGAAAAAATGCCCAGGCTGGGAATTGAACCCAGATCCTTGGCTTACAAGGCCAATGCTTTTCCGTTTAAGCTAACTGGGCCGACAACCAGCCAGCATATATTTCGCTCAGATAACCTTATTGGTAGTAACATCTGGTCTGTCATGTAGACAGCTCAACAGAATAAACCGCAGGTAAAGGAACTCCATATAAACGATGGATACGTAGATCAACTATTACAACCCCCCCCTTTTTTTTTGCTCAGTTGGAAATATTCAATTCGTATGATAACTTTACCAATCAGTTTGATTGTGTTTAAATAATAGTTGATCTACGTATCCATCGTTTATATGGAGTTCCTTTACCTGCGGTTTATTCTGTTGAGCTGTCTACATGACAGACCAGATGTTACTACCAATAAGATTATCTGAACGAAATATATGCTGGCTGGTTGTCGGCCCAGTTAGCTTAAACAGAAAAGCATTGGCCTTGTAAGCCAGGATCTGGGTTCGATTCCCAGCCTGGGCATTTTTTCACTCAGTTGGAAATATTCAATTCGTATGATAACTTTACCAATCAGTTTGATTGTGTTTAAATAATAGTCTTTATAATAAATTTAAGAATTTACGTTTACTTCTTTTAGAAAATTGTACCTTTTCTTTCAGAATATAAAACAAAATTTGAAGTTGTTAAAGTATGACTTTATTAATTTTCTTTCTTTCTTTTAAGTTTAACAATTAAACAAGCCTATTTTTAGAAGAAAGTATTGTAATAGAATGGTTTTCGATGGATTTAGATGTTTTAGAGATCAGATATCCCAAAACGTGTTTATACAAAATGTCTGTCTGTCCCTGTGTCGCCATCGTACCATCAAAAAGTGAATGAAGTTATGCATAGAACTGAACCAAATTTTTTGTGAATGTTTTTGGCTATAGCCAGGCCTTCAATATGGAAACATTCCACTGGAAAGGAGGGGGGGGGGGGGGTTGCACTGTAATCGCGATTTTTGTGACATTTTCATTATTGTACCATCGAAAAGTGTATGAAGTTATCCATATAATTGAACAAAATTTTTTGTATTTTGTTTTAGTTATGTCCAGCATGTTCTCCTTTAAATTGGAAATATTCCGCCAGAATAGGGCGCTGTAATACCGATTTTTGTGCCACTTTCATTCTTGTACCATCGAAAAGTGTATGAAGTTATGTATAGAATTGAACCAATTTTTGGTGGGTATGTTTTTGGTTATGGCCAGCAGGTCCTCCTTCAATTTAAAAATATTCTGCTGGAAGGGGGCGCTATAACTGAGATTTTGTGTTATTTTCATTATTTTACCATTGAAAAGTGTATGAAGATAAGCATAGAATTGAACCAATTTTGTGTGTATTTTTTTTTTACTATGGTCAGCAGTTTCTTCTTGAATTTGGAAAAATTCCACCTGAAGGTGGCACTGTAACAGAGATTTTTGTAAAATCTTCTCGATTTTTCGCAGTTTTTTTTGTACTGTATATTGGCGGCTCATGAAGCGAAGGGAACTTCGCATCCTGCTAAGCTGGCTATTCACAAACAGCTGATGTACAACAGAATAACGAAAAAATTATTGATTTTAATAAATATCATGATCGAGATTAACTTATTCTTATTCTGATTGACTGTAGCAGAAATTTTAGATGAAAATCAAAGTTGGTATAATATTGAACTAATAATATTGAAGTATTAACATTTGGAACTACTTTTTGAAATATTAAGATGCATGAGATAGAAGAAAGTTTTGGGATTGGCAAATCCAACTAGTGGTTTTTGTAACTTCATTATAAATATTTAAAATTAAAAGTAATTTTCTTTTTCCTTATAAATATAAAAATAATTTAACTTAAAATAAAACTAAACGTGACTTAGAGCAAAAACAATATTAAATAATTTAAACAGAAAAAGGGCATCAACTAAACCTATGTTTGGAGAAAATAACTCTTTAATCATGGGTATATTAGTAAATATTTTATGTTTAAATTATAAAAAGAAAGTATGTAGTATTTCTTTGTGAAAATACTCTACAATTATACGCATATTAATTGGTTAAAATTTGTTGTACGAATTATCAGCATTTCATTGTACAAATTAATTATTAGCAATTATCAATATAGTCAATCCCATATTCAAATCCAATTATCAGCATTTCCTTGTACAAATAAACAGAATATTTTAATGTTTAAATTACATTTTTTATGCAATATTATTAATATACATTACAGGGCTTGAATTTCGAGACGGGATGGCAGGATTCGTGCCCTAAAGATTATTATTGTGTCTATTTAATATACCCTATTGTGGGCGGGCGGCTCCTGTTTCCAAAAAATCATTTTCCGAAAATGTTTCTTTGTAAAACGACGATCAAGTCTCAGGACTGACTGACAAATTTCGTGATATTTTCTACTATCGATGGGCAGATTTCCCAGTTTCTTCTTACGACAGATTGACAAAATTCATGGTTGTTTTTCTGCATCTGACTGAAAAATTTTGCGCTTTTTCTCCACGACCGACTGACGGATTTCACAATTTTTTCTAGAGACCGACCGATGAATTTCATATTTTTTCTCGAGATCAGTTGATAAATATAGCAATTTTATTCTGCGACGACAGATTGACAAAATTCATGGTTGTTTTTCTGCATCTGACTGAAAAGTTTTGCGCTTTTTCTCCACGACTGACTGACGGATTTCACAATTTTTTCTAGAGACCGACCAGTGAATTTCATAATTTTTTTTTCTCAAGATCAATTGATAAATATAGCAATTTTATTTTGTGACTGATTGGCAAATTTCCCTGTTTGTTCTTGCGACATACTGATGAAAGTAACGATTGTTTTTTTTGCATCCAATTGAAAATTTTCGTGTTTTTTCTCTGCGACCGGCTGGGGAATTTCACGATATTTGCTCGTGACAGGTCGATTGATGAATTTTGTGATATTTTCCAACTGCCGATTTCCCATGCACTTCAGTTTTCTTCTTGCGACCGGTCGACAAATTTTTTTATTTATTTTCACCATGATTGACGAAATCGGCGATATTTTTTTTATGACCGATTTATGTATTTTGCGATGTTTTTTCCCTATGCCCAAAATAGGAAATAACTAAAAGGGCAGTAATGGCCACCGGAGACTGAGCCCTACCAAATTGGCCAATAGTCAGCACTCAATAAAATGAGATTACACTTGGGGTGCACATGAAGAAAAATAAATTTGGTTGAACATGTTTAGAAATAACAAACTTGTTGATTTTTGCAATTCACAGATTAGGACATGACATTTTGAAATCAACCTTTTATCGTGTAATAGAAAAAATCAATTGGCTATTTCCTTTTCAAACTTTGGATATGGATTTAAAATTCCAATGCATAGAACATAGTCCAATTAACGAAAATACCAGGGATTACAGCTTTGACTATAATTCCATTAAAGATATAATAAAACAAGTTTGTTCAGAAGTGACATACAATCACCGTAGGATATTGACAATAGAATCACCGATATGCATTATTCATGCAAGTAAGTTAAAAATTAATGCACATCAGATTTTGCAAAGTTTTCTACAATTTTTTAACTGAGCATAACCATGCGTTTCCGATAATTTCTAAAGTTATAAAAGTTGGTCTGTGCTGTTTGTCAATAGTGTAACTTATAAAAGAGGCTAAATCACGCAAAATGGAATAAAATTTAAATTAAGAAATTCATTTAGAAACCCAATTGCCCATAACATTAGGTGAAAGTTGAAAGATAGACATGGTATATATAACTTGATTCTGTTCCTTTGTTTTAATAAAAATAAACATTTTGGATAATTATCTTGAGTTGTTAATTTAAATTATTTCAATGGTATTTTGTCATGTCTGTATAAATGTAATTCTTTAAGTGGCACATAAAAAATTAATGGGGTTTAAATATATTTTTTTCCCTTTCTAACAGTTCAACTCCCCTGCATTTTTAAATGTTGGGTGGGAAACTCCCCTCCAGGGGAAAACTTGAATTTCAAGCCCTGATATTCAAAGATATATAGTTTTTGTAAATTATATTTCAATACATTTAAAATGTTTTAATGATGTGTGAAACATGTTTGCAATTTATTGTTCTGAGATGGCGTTATATAAAGAAATAATTCACCATATAACTAAAAACATATCTAGTGCCGGATATCCGAATCCGGCAGGCAAAGGAGCTTCGGATATCCGATATCAGGCAAAATCAATATCCGGTGCATCCCTACTAAAAATGTTCTGTAGTTAGAAATCTTACATAACGTAAAAGTTTTCTGTAAGAATTAAATTTTGAAAGCAAAAATCTTTGATCAGTTTAGATTAAGGGTGGTTTAAGAACAAAGTTTGTTCTGTTAAGATATATTTTGCTTACTGTTGTGAAGATTATATTTTGTGTTCTAATTTGAGGAAACTTTTTCGTTTTGAATTTAATAAACTGTATTTTATTAAAATGGTATCGTTTGACAGATATTTACGATAGAATAAATATTTTTTTCTTTCTTACTAAGTTGAGTTTCATTTTGAATAACGTTGATTTATTAAGTTATGAAATTAAGTTCTGAACAGAGCTTTTATAAGAATACTAGGGGGCTCAGCCCCTTGCTCGCTCACGCTCGCCAACCCCCGTGAATTGCTACGCAATTCACATTGGGACCGCTACGCGATCCCAGCTCGCTTCGTTCGATCGCCACTATTTGTGTCAACTCTAGCCAGCATGAGTGCTATCATAAATCATTATAAGATATTAAATTTACAAATATTGTTATATATATAAACTCGGTTTATGAATGTATAAAAAAGTAATGGAAAACTTTGTTGAAAATCTAAATAGAAATGTATTTAGATGGTGCTGCTAATGGTTAAAATCACTTTAACATTACGAAATTAAAAAAAAAAAAATTGAAATGCAAAATAATAAACTGAAAAATTACCTTGGAAAGAGAATTAATTTAAAACCTCAGTGAAAACACAATTAATAATTCATAAAAAAAGTAACTGAAAATTTTGTTGAAAATGTAAATAAAAATGCATTTATCAAAAGTTTGGCCCTGTGACTTGTTGATCGTAATTGCAAAAGCTAAGTGGACTGGAAATTGAGGCCGTTAATATTTAAATGGCATGTTAGTGTTGTCAGATGGGGTCCTTCTCCTTTCATTTTGCCTATAGTATTGAACAACACGGCTTAAATTCGTTTATAATAAAACGCCATAATAGATGCGACGTAACACGCAAACGAAATGTAAACAAATCATTTTCGGCTGTGTCTAAATACAATCTTGAACACAAAAACTTGATTAGCTGAATTCACCGCGTCACCGTAACAGAGCCAATAGCAATTGTTATTCATGCATCGCTTAAACGGTTTGTGTTAAAAAAGAGATTACAACTGGATTTTGATTTGCTGAATGGATCGGGACATGTGACTGTAAATTAACCACTGATAATCGTCGCTCTGGTCGTTGCCAAATGGAAGCTACAAATACAGCTCTTTTTTCGCGCTACGTAAGAGAAATATATATATAGAAGTTTTCTTATAGGTTAATTTGAACTGGTTTTAAAAGGTTAAAAAAAAAAAAAGAGGACTTTTGTTTCCCGGAACAGAAGTAAATTGTGTTCTTTTGAGAACAATTTTGAATTATTTTGCTACTAAAGTAATTTTAATTAATTTTGAATAATTGTGTTCTTAGAACAAAAATAGAAAGGGTGCTTTTGAGAAGAAAGTTTTTAAAAATTCTTGCTTAACGTAATATTATTTTTTTTTCTTTTCTTTTCTTAAAAGAAATTGAAAGTTAAGAACTGTGTAATAATAATTTAGTTTTGTTTTATTTTGAGAGTTAGCATTCAAGTTATAGAATTTTTTGTGTTTTCTGAAAAGTATAGTAATAATTACGATAAATTGAAATAGTTCAATTTGGTTTACTTTCCTAAGGAAAGAGATTAAGTAAATAAAGTTTCATATTTTGTGATATTATATTAATTTGCATTTATATTTATATTGTATTTTGCATGTATACATATTTTTTTAGTGTGGTATGATTTCTGTAAAGAAGAAATCCCTGAGTGTAAGGATAGGTTTGCGTAGAAAAATCTAAACTTTTGTTCTTGAAATTGAAAATTTTTAATTGAAATTTTTAATTTGAAATTCTTGTTCTTGAAAATTTTGCTTGAAATTTTAAATTCAAATTCTAGTTCTTGAAGTGAATTTTTTTTTAAATCAAAATTTTATTTTGGTTGTTAGTTTTGTTAAATTTAAACAAAATGGCATTTTTTGGGAAGGGCAAAAAAGAGGATCTGCGCGTCCTTTGCGATGAGTTAGGCTTAACTGCCACCAAAGAAATGAAAATGGTCGATTTACGTAATTTAATTACGACGCACGCTGATTACGAGGAAGATTATACTAAAAACTTAAGTTATAACTATAGTCGAGAATAGGAAAACTCAACAAGAGCGCTTAGATTTAGAAAATCAACGTGTTTTCGAACAAAAACAACGTAAAATCGAACAAGAAAATTTAGAGCGCGAACGGGCTTTCGAACTCGAAAAATTACGCCTTACCAATCCGACTTCGGCATCAAACTCGGAGTTAGAAAATAATAGGTGCACTACGAAAAACCGCGAATCGACCTACAAAAATTGATTCCCCGTTTTCGCCCAAACGAAGATGATATGAACATCTTCTTAGTGCTATGTGAGAGACAGTTAAAGGTCCTAGGGGTTCCGGAAGAGAATTGGGTTACGTATCTCATAAGCGCTTTACCTAGTGATATTGCTAGACTCATTGCTAGGGAACCGGAAGAAAAGGCCCAGGACTACCAACACATCAAGATGATGTTGAAACGATTCAAATTGACCGCAGAAAAATTTAGAATTATGTTCGTTCAGCACAAGAAAATTCCAGAAAGTACCTGGAAAGACTATTTTTTCGAGCTTAGAACTTACTTTGAAGGTTGGCTATCTGAGCTCAACATAGCTTCGTTCGAAGATTTGAAAAATCTTATTTTATCTGACAAATTAAAGAGACTATGCTCCCCACAGCATAGAGAACATTTCTTAGACGTTTGGACTAATTTAAAGGATCCAAATGAATTAGTAGAAAAGCTAGATGCTTACGATGTTCTAAGGGTAAATCCCGTAAAATCCAAAGTAGCGGAAACCCACCCGAAAAATAAAAACTGGTCAAAACCGAAAGAGAGTGTACCACCGAGTACTTCTAATAAAACATTTCCGAATAAATCCTTCAACTCAAAGAAAACAATCGCGTCAGACAAACCACCGATTGAAGATCGTCCAGCCTTGAAATGTTATGGTTGTGGTGCTCCCGGATTTATTCGCGCTAAGTGCCCTACTTGCAATCCTGTGATAAAAACTCAATCTTCTCATTTCGAGCAAATCCAAATATACACATGCTCAACCACAACCACACCTTTAACCACAGTAAACCTGTACATTAATGGGGTCTATGGCAAAGCCTGCGTAGATACCGGATCTAGTCACAGCCTGGCTAGTGAATCATTGTATTATGTGTTAAAACAACAAGGTGCCACGTTTCAGAAGACCTCTTTGAACATGTCCTTAGCAAACTGCCAGCGGTCAAAAAAAGACAGTTTGACCACGACTGTAACTGTAGAAATTGAAGGAAGAAAATTTCGTACGGATTTTATTGTCTTACCTGAAGCTCAAGGAAACAGAACTCTATTAGGAAGAGACTTTCTTGACAAGTCAGGTTTTGTACCAGATGTTAAAAACAAACGTTGGTATTTCGGCGATATGCCTCATATAAAGTATGGTTTTGTAGATCCTGTTACAAAGCCTCTTGAATGTTCTGCTGATGACATCGTTTTAAACGCATGTACCTTGCGTGAAAATGAAGGAAAAGAGCTGACTCCCACTCAGAAGTCACAATTAAATTATTTGCTGAAAAAGTATGAAACCATCTTTCAGCCAGGGGGAGAAGCCACTCCGTTTGTTGAGCATCACATAAACACCGGAAATCACCCGCCTGTGTCGGTACCACCTTACCGCATGACTCCTGCAAAAAAGGAAGTTCTAAAGGCAGAATTAAATGACCTTTTACAGAAAGGAATTATTGAAGAGTGCGAATCACCTTACGCAGCTCCTGTTGTTTTGATCCCAAAACCAGATGGTACAGTACGTCTCTGTATTGACTACCGGAAGTTGAATGCCATCACCCAGTTGGACTCTTATCCACTGCCTCGGATAGACGACTTATTGCATGAAGCTAAGCATACCGCTTACATGTCAACGATTGATTTAAAGTCTGGTTACCATCAGGTAAATGTTTATGCACCAGACAGGGGCAAAACCGCTTTTATTTGTCCTTTTGGCACCTTCCGCTTTTTGAGAATGCCATTCGGGTTGACCAATGCTCCAGCCAGTTTCCAGAGGTTAATCGATCGTTTTCGAAGACATTCTAATGCTTTCCTGTCTAGACGATATAATTGTTTTATCAGAGACTTTTGAAAAACATTTAGCAGATTTGACGGCAGCTTTTGACAGACTCTTGGAATTCAAACTCCGTGCAAATCGAGAAAAGTGTAATTTTGCCTGTTCTCGTGTAAAATATTTAGGACATTGGATTACAAAGTCCGGAATTGAAGTTGATCCCGGTAAAACTGCAGCAATTCAAATGATGCCTGCTCCTCGAACTGTCAAGCAAGTTCAATCATTTTTGCAATCTTGCTCTTGGTACCGACGGTTCATTCCCAATTTCTCGGACATTGCTAGGCCTTTGAGTAACCTGACCAAGAAGAATGCCTCCTGGAAGTGGGAAAAGGAAGAACAAACTGCTTTCGAAACATTGAAGCAGTTATTGACAAGTCCTCCTGTATTAAAACAGAATGATGCCACAAAGCCATACATCTTACGAACAGATGCTAGTGGTTATGCCCTTGGTGCGGTACTTTTTCAAGGACACAAAGAGGAAGAACACCCAATTGAATATGCAAGTCGTTTGTTGAATGCTGCTGCTGAAAGAAATTACTCCACAACAGAACGTGAAGCACTTGCAGTTAAACAAATTTTGGCCTTAAACAAATTTTGTGGATACATAGAAGGACAAGAGGTAACTGTTGCCTCCGATCACCAACCACTGAAATGGTTGACGAGTTTGAAGTCGCCATCCGGCAGATTGGCTCGATGGGCTCTACAAATCCAATCTTACAACCTGAAGATTGAATACATTCCTGGTAAAATGAATGTTGTGGCTGACATGCTGTCACGTCCAAATTGCAGTCATGAGGAACCCTCCTGTGAAATCTGTACAGTCTCCATTGAGATACCCAAAAGATCTCCAATGAATATTCGAGAAGAACAGTTAAAAGATGATGATTTAAGAAAAATCATTGAAGCTTTCGAGTCCGATGAAAAAAGCACAGACTATGCAAATTGGACTGAGCGAGGATATCTTTTAAACCAAGGAGTCTTGTATCGCTATGCTCCAGATTCCGATTCTGAAGAAGCATTACTAGTCGTTCCTGTACAAGAACGAAATGAGATTTTAAAAAGTCATCATGATTCACCAACAGCCGGACATTATGGAGCTGAAGGGACATACCACAGAATATCCAAACGATACTATTGGACCGGTATGAGAACTTTCATGACCAACTATGTCAAGAATTGTGCAGATTGCCTTCGTTACAAAGCTAGTAACACAAAACCTGCAGGTCTCTTACAGACATTTATTTACTGTCAACGGTTCGAAACCCTTGCCATTGACTTGTTTGGACCCTTACCTGAAACCACTGACGGTAAGAAATGGATTTTCATAGTGGAAGATTGCTCTACAAAATGGGTAGAACTTTTTGCACTGAATGTTGCCACAGCCAAAGAATGCACTGTAACTCTTCTAGAAGAAGTTTTCCTGAGGTACGGTCTTCCTAGAAAAATAATTAGTGACAACGGTCCTCAATTTGTCAGTGAAGTAATGCAGCAACTGTGTTATCTTCTGGATGTGAAACAATCCTTAATTCCAGTGTATCATCCACAAGCAAATCCGGTTGAACGAAAAAACCGTGATCTCAAACCTCGTTTAGCTATTCTCGTTGAAAACGAACACTCTACATGGGCAGAAAAGTTGCCTACAATCAGGTTTGCTATGAACACAGCCAAATGTGACACGACAGGGCAAACGGCTGCTTTTTTACAGTTTGGTCGCGAACCTCGCACCATTGATGACATTCGTCATGATATCAGACCTGTCATTAATAATGATAACTTTGTGCCAGAGATAACTCCTTACCTAAAGAAATTTGCTAACTTTACTAAGCAAGTGAAAAATTTGGTCGAACAACGACAAGACAAAAGAAAACAGTATGCGGACAGAAGCCGGAGAGAAGGACCTCAGTATTCTCCTGGTGATCATGTATGGGTAGAACTCCACCCCGTTAGCAAGGCTGGTCAGAAAAGAACTGCCAAATTCAGTTCTCGACGTAACGCACCTTATGTAGTGCTCACACAGCGCTCGCCTACTTCCTATGAAGTTGCCAGTTTACAAGCTCCCGAAGTTCCCTTAGGAACTTACCATACATCTGCCCTAAAACTTTCTAACAATGTTACCGACCAACCAGTTATTCCACTCAGGAAACGTGGTAGGCCAAAGAAAAAGGTTCCTGGACCCTTGTCGAGACGTCTAAGGAACCAGAGGGGGAGGATGTAACAAATATTTAAATATCGATTCGCTAGATGGCAGCTCTAAACGACAGTCTGTAATTTTAGCGGGCTGCCAATAAGTTTTTCCCATGATTCATTGCGGATTGCCTGTCCCGCAGAGAATTCTAACACACGTCATGGACAGGTGTTCGAAATGCAAGCTGTCTTGTTTTTTTAATTTCCCCGGAGATTGTTTTGAGAGGAGGAAAATGATAAAATGTTTCCAGTGGATTTCTTCTTATCGTTACCTTGTAAATATGTATAGTTCCTGTAAATTATTTATCTTGTAGTACAGAGATTCATTAAACATTACTTTGTACTAAAGTATGGAGCGGCGTTTCTTTTTATGGAGTGATGAGTTCATTCTTTTAAGATTGTAGCCTCTACTTATGGAAAGCAGAATGGTTATAATACTGCTTTTGAAAACACGCATTTTTCCTCATAAATTTTCTATAGTGATTTTCCTTCTGCATGTGTACTGATACTAAGTTTCAGGCACAAGGCGAAATGCTTATTTAAGTGAAAATGAAGTCTTATTTAAAAGAGAACGATAATTTTCTTAGATAAAATTAAGCCTTTTAACACAAATGCGTCTAAAAACCATAAATTACGGAAATTTTTACTCTCCAAAATTGAGATTAGAATCTCAAATAAAGAGTGCGTCTGTTCGCATAAAAAGATGTTGCTGACAATCGGGACTTCAAGTTTTGAGTTAAAATGATTTTTAAATGATCAAACAAAATACAAATTTTTAAAAAATGATGAATATGGATACGAGAAGTGCGTATGCAAATTTTGAGAAGGTGAAAATTGCTGTTTTTATTCCGGAAATCCAAGCATAAGAGCCTCAATTGATAACCACATCCTAATAACTGATCTTTATTATATTTTACTGATTATGTATCTATATTATAAAGAACAAACATATCTGTGCGTAACGCTGACGTCATTTTGCGAATGGCAATACTTCACGATCAAATTTCGGTCTTGAAATTTTCGCTACTGCATTTTTTCAATCTTCTGACCATCATACATTTTCAATTTTTGTCGCATAGGGAAATAAATGTACTTTCAAATGCAATTTGTTTAAAAAACTGTATTCATTGACTGATGTATTATATTTTCTAAAATAATTTTTAAGCATGATTTTTTTAAAAAGTTTATCTTATCACGTGCCGGTTTCAATACATAAAATAATAATAATAAAGATTAATCCGTTTGCCCTTGAAACAAAATAAAGAGTTCATCATTTTCTTACGGCTAATTTCCATTAAAAAAAACTTCCCTATGAATAAATAAATAAAATAACATAAATAAGACACAAATTTACCAGACATGTGTAAGCTCTCAAATTATCAGAATATAAAAGGATGCCACAAGTAGTAAAATCTTGGCAAATAACTCTTAGCATGCGGCTAATAAGGAAATATCGCTTTTGATAAATTTCAAAAATGTATTTGATTGCGTAATTCATATTTTCCATATGAAAAATGCTTCTTTAATGTAAGTGGTCAATCTAAAAAATTTATTGCATATAAAAAATTGTTAGTTTTCAATAATAATTAAAAAAAAAAATGTTTTCACTTATATTCTTTAACCCGGGAAGTCCGGGTACGATCCCCTAGTTATAATAAAATTCTGGCTTATATCACAGAATTTGTGCTAAATTTTTTCTTGCTCCTTCCCCGATTTCGCTTTTTTGGCACCTATGTATTTCTTTATTGGAATGTGTTTCAACATTTTAATTTAAATTCCAGAAATGTTTTGCTGTAGTAGTTCGTAATATTATGGATTTGATTGAGATTTACACGTTACGTCATTTTCACAAAAGGGAGGCTTTTCGTAACCACGATTATATTGTCATTAAAATAAACTTGAATAATTTATTAAAAGTGATCAGAGGTATTTGAATGAAAAGATATGTACAATACAAATTGCGTATTTCAAGAAACTTTTTATACTTAATTCTATCAGTCTTTTAGAAATTTTTACCATCAGTAATAATTTAATTTTTACGTCAATTTACTGGGCAGATAAATACCACTTTGTGCATTTCAACAAGGAATCAACTTTGCTAGTAATTGATAAAAATTATCAGAAACTCTGAAGCATTTGTGCCAAACAACCAGACAGTTCAAGGAAACTATGCTTCAAGTTCAAGGAAGCTGATAAGGAAAGTTAATTATTGATCAAAATTCTAGAAAGCTAAGAAACAGAACCGGATCAATGCCGGGAATAAGTGTTCTCTCTCTCTCTCTCTCTCTTTTCTTCTTCTTTTTTTTTTTTTTTTTAAATTTCGTCCGCAAAAATGAGATGGCATTTTAAAATGGAGACAAAAAAGGGGAAAGATGAAAACGAACGCGAATCGACCCGAGAGAAATATTTAAAAAACAAAAACAGTAAAAATTAATATTTTTCGAAACTAAAGATACCCGCCATTACTTGAAAAGTATGCTGAATAAGTGAGTATATAGGGTTTTGTACTTAAACTAGTATGTTGTGGCCATCACAAAACTTTCTTCTATATAAATCACGTCAATGAAATCATTTAAATAGTACAAGAAATTGCATCAATTTAGCACCAATTCATATCAAAGTATTGAATTTGAAGTTTCATGAAAATTCTTGCATTAGTTCTTGAGCTATAGCGGGAATTCTGAAAAACGTAGCATAGCAGCGCCACCTGTTGAGCGATTTACACCAAAATATAAACAGCACTAATTGATTGGTATCAAGGTATACCTGACTCTGAAGTTTGAGGAAAATTCGTGCATTAGTTATTGAGATAGAGCTACAGTGGAAATTCTGAAAAATGCAGCATAGCAGCGCCACGCCACCTGTTAAGCAATTTGCATCAGAACATAAACAGCACTAAAGGACTAAATCATATCAAGGTATACCTGAATCTGAAGTTTGTTGAAAATCAAAGTATTAGTTCTTGAAATAGAGCTATTACGGAAATTGCAAAAAATGCAGCATAGAGTTGACCATGTTTTGAGCGATTTACAACAAAATGTATGAAACGCCAATTCATGACAGGGACTAACTGAATCTGAAGTTTGACGGAAATCCGTGCATTAGTTTTGGAGATTAAGCTGTTGTGGAAATCGTGAAAAATGCTGCATAACAGCGCCACCTGTTGAGCGATTTACACCAAAAACTAATCAGCACCAATTTATATCAGGGACTAACTGAATATACATTTTTATTAAATTCCGTGCACTAGTTCTTGAGATAGTGCAATTGTGGAAATCGCAGAAAATGCTGCATAGCAGTGCCATTTGTTGAGCGATTTACACCAAAATGTATGAAACGTCAATTCATGTCAAAGGACTAACTGAATCTGAAGTTTGATGAAATTCCGTGCATTAGTTCTGGAGATTGAGCTATTGTGGAAATCGTGAAAAATGCTTCATAGAAGCGCCACCTGTTGAGCGATTTACTCCAAAAACTAATCACCACCAATTTATATCAGGGAATAACTGGATATAAATTTTTATTAAATTTCGTGCATTACTTCTTGAGGTAGAGCGCCCACAAAATTTGTGTCACATACATAGAAACAGACTCACAAACAGACATTTTGTAAAAACATGTTTTTCGGAATCTCTGACCCCTAAAACGTGTAAATCCGTCCAAAACCGGAATTCGAAAATTTCCACGAATCCAATACTTTCTTCTTGTAAAGATAGAAGAAAGTAAAAAGTAAAAAATGAACCGTTATAAGATCTCTCCTGTGTCTGTCTGTCTGTCATTTTTCTCGTAAACTATGGAACGTGGAAAGTTCAAATTGGCTGAAGTAATAAAGGCTATTGAATTGACCCACATATTTATAGATTATTAACCATTCACAAATATATTTAGGAAAAATGTAGATGGGCTAATTAAGTTACTTGTGGAGGGGGGGGGGGGGATATATATACTTTCTTTGTATATCGTGTGGGCGAACTGAAGAATACATTTCTTTTAATTGTTAGGTAATATATTTTCAGAGATATAGGCGAAAATATAATACAAAAATATGTCCCCCCCCCCTTATTTCCGAATCTACTGAAACTAAAATTATAAAAAAATTAGGGGTAGTAGAAGTTAATTTAAACCTTGCATGAAAACTATAGCGATTACCCTGGGTCACTTATATAGTTTTTTCATCTGAAAAAATATTCAGGATTTCTTTTAAAAATCGGGTCAACTCGAGCCGAATTCGTGATAGTGAAAACCCAACACCACCAGAAGCACTTAACCGTACGATTTCGACACAGACTGGCGACTATTTTTATATTCAATCGTACCGCAATTTACAAAAAAATTTCTTTGGGGTATAGAAATATTCTTATACAAGTGTATGCCGGAGATTATTTTTCAAAAAGGGCGCGATTAAAATAAAAAATAGTCCACTGGGATGTATATGCCCCCCCCCCCCTTTCCACCTCGTAGTCAAAGGATTAAGGAGGCTGGTCACTCAGCTTCGGAATTCTCCTCCGTAATGTTAACTCTGTGGACTTTTGATGCATTCGTATATTTAAAATATCTTCTTGGAAAACTGATATTTTTAACATATTTTTTCTGTGTACTCTTCTTAAAGGATGTCTTTTTTTTTTTTTTCTTAGTTTTCAAAATATTTCTAAAATCTGTGCTGCATTTAATATTTTATGTGTTAAAAGCGGGCGAAACTGTGAGTAAGATTTTAACACTTCCTATAAAATCAAGTCTGTACTTTAGAAATATTTTGAGAACTAAGAAAAAAAGAGACATCTTTTAGGAAGTGTACACAAAAAATAGAAGTTAAAAATATTAATTTCCCGAGGAGATATTTTAAATAGACGAATGCATCCAATGCCCATAGACTTTACATTAGTGAGGGGAATTCGGAAGCTGAATGACCAGCCCCCTTAACGTTAGGAATTCGTTGTGGCAAGCGTAACGACAGGAGTATAGTTCCTATATACATTTCATGATCCTTGTGACAAGAGC
>OZ010795.1:243394580-243424580 GCA_963932465.1 Maratus speciosus | reverse complement strand
TATCAACTCTCTTCACCTATATTTTGTAACATGATAAAATACGGCTGGCATGCATCGAAACTTTCACATAAAAGAATAATATTTATGAATGTCAATGAAGTGTGTTTTCCAAATGATCTTTTTAAAACGCATTGTTCCTGTAAAAACATTTCTTTTATTATTCGTGCACGCTGTCGCAAAAGTTTCTGTTTCATATGTTTTTATGATAATTATCATCCCGGTTCCTGCCCGTAATCAGAACCTTAATTTTAATAGAATACATTTATTTTTTAAGTGCATAGTATAGACAGAAATGTAAAATAAATTTAAATAAGTGTAAAATAAGTGTACGTCATTGTGAAATATATGTAAGTAATTGTAAAATAAATATAAATGATTGTAAATAAAACTAAATATAAAATTTACAAAAATGTTGAATGCAAAAAAATACGTATATACTGCATAAGATTCTTGCTTTATTTTTTCATTATATCCATAAGGATGCAATAAAACTGTCTCTCTCTGTAAATAAATAAATATGTGTGAATGCGCCAATATTTATATTTGTTTTACATTTAAATAATTATATATATATATTTTAATTGCGGTTCAAAAATAATTGATCATTATTTTGTCGGGGGGAAAAAATTCTCGTTGGGGGATCGAACCTGCAGATATCCGTAAAAACGAAAATTAGAAGTCTGGCGCGCTGCCAACTGTGCTATCGAGCCTGTCGCAAAGGAACTTAATTTATCCGATTATATACTAAAGAATCAATTGGGTGAACTTTGGAGCTCGTTTTTAACGGCCCCCCTGAATATTGCACTTTATCCTATTGATATGTTTATCTATTGACAATACTCTATCAATGTACAAAGGATCGCTAGATTCCGTGAGACCAACCTCGGACCCTCTCCTTGTTAGTCTTGGACGTTTCAACATTCAAATAAGGATTCTTTAAAAAATTACTGCATTTTAGAATAAAATAATAAAGGAGGGTTAAAAACATAACTTTTGAAGCTGTATAATAAAAAGCAGATTTGTATAAATATTTTTCTGCTATTTAATAAGGTTTATCTCATATCCAAAGAAGCTACTTTCTGATACATTTCTAAATTCATTTCTTTTCGGAAACGCATAAGATTGGCAGGTGTTCTTATTCAGAAACTATGTAATCGAATAACGTTATACATTTTTTGTATATCTTAGAGAAAATACTGTCAAAATTAAAGATTTGAATCGAATTTCCAGAAGCGATAGCACGGGAAAGGAGAAAAAACCGGCAGTCACTTGACGAGAAGCTCTTATATCTCGATAAGTAATTTATTTATTAAAAAATGGAAATCTCTGTTTGATTCCAAATCCATTCAATAGTCAGGCCTGCCAATTTTATACTTTTACAATTAAAAATGAGTCAGAAAATGTGTTAGAAATTTTCTCATTGTTGATGTAGTGAATTTGAGAACCACCTTAAAGTATATTTCCAAAGATTCCGTTAACAAAAGTTCGTTATCGCTATTAATATTTTTACAAAACATATTGCCTTCCCTACACATCTTGAGAACAATACAGCCAAGTTCCGGCCTTGCTCGTTTATGTAAAAAGGAAAGCCTGATCTCGGCCGGGCACGAGTCTGCTGAAAAAATTAAGCCCGGGCTCAGACACCATTTAACTGTCCGATGCTGATCTAACGCTGGACATGTTACATTTCTGTATTGATGTTGTCAAACTACCATTAGCTCGTGACGCACTTTTATACTTATTAATCGTTAAAGTCACAATCATTGAAAATGTCTCATATTTTGTCGGCTTCAATTAAGCTTTTATAGTGGACTGGCAAGCCCTCTTAATTTTTTTTTATAGGCACAGCTCGTTGAAAAAATTGTTGTAATTCTACCGACTCGGACCAGCTCGTTTTAAAATTCACCTCCACTTTGCGGGGCTGGGTACGGGCTTCGGGCCAAGCCCGGGCCCGTGCAGTCCTCTAATGTATATTTAAGAAGTACTTTGACAATTTGAAAATAAGTAATAACTTTTGAAAGTGTACATGGAAAAAAGAATTTCAAAGTATTCATTTCCTGATGAGATATTTTAAAAATAAGAATGTATTCCACATCCATAGGTTTAACATTAGCGAGGAGAATATGAGATCTCACTGGCTAACACTGTTAAGGCGGTTCTCAAATCCCCTGCTCGACAGCGCGAAACTTTCTGACACATTTTTTAACATACATGCATAAAATTGACAGGCCTGACTATTGAAGCGATTTGGAATCTGAATGAGTTTTCCATATTTTGTTAAACAAATTACTTATCAAGTTATAAGCAATTTTGGTCACGTGACAACCGGTTTTTCTCTTCTCTCATGGTACCACGTCCGGGAATTCGGTTCAAAATGCCCACTTTCACAGCATTTTTTTAAAACAATCTTTTGCCTTATCCTCCCCCCCCCCCCCCCCCCGAAAAAAAAAAGTCGTTCGGTTATAGTTTTTGAATAACAACACCTGCTAACTTCATGCGTTTTTGAACAAAAAGGAATTTAAAAATGTGTCTGAAAGCGCAGCCCCTTTTGAATTTGAGAACAGCCTTAAGTAAAAATTTGGATCTAAACAGAATTGTTTGACAAAAAAAAAAAAAAAAAAAAAAAAACACGGAAAACACAAACCTGTCTAAAAAGGAATGTTTTGGGGGGTCTCTATCTATTCCGTCTTATCAAATTTAACTGTAATTATTATTACTATTATTAACCTGTTTTGTTTGGTTTGCAAATGACAGGAATATAATAAATGAATTCCACAATAATAAAGTGTAAACCTAGAGGGAGATGTTATCAACATAATGGATTTCATTATGCTTATTGCATAATACACTCGAAGTACAGAATGGATTTCATCACGTAAATGTTGAATTAACATGGTGGATTAACCCTTATTACAAACTTTGTTTATTCGATTTGAATAATTCATTCGAATTTTTTAAAGGGTCATTAGTATGGAAATATTTCTGCTGCAGTTCAATTTTATTTCCAATGCAGTGTTGTGCGCTAACGATAGTTTATTTTTGAATAACTTTCATAAAATCGAATTAAAGATGGATTAATTGTAAAAAAGATGTCTAGCAGTGATAAATGCACGGGATGGTCCAGGGCGGGGCAGAATCACGCCCGGAAAATCAATGTTTCTCCCGGAACATTCGTAATGTGTGTTCCGTAATGATTTAAAAGAGCAACCTCCCCCCCTCCCCTTGCCCCCCCCCCCCCCAAAAAAAAAAACTGCACGATTTCCTCCCGGAGCTTCCTATTTGCAAACTATAATTTTAATTATAATTAGTGCAAAAATTAAATATGCATATTTACAATTTTTATTTTTTGGAATAATGTTTATAAATTAGCCACCCTTGGCGATCAATTTGGTCTCCCTTAAGTGTAATGCTAAGCATTGTATCATGTTACTCTTATTCATAGTTTAATTTATTTGTTCAATCCTTCGCCAAATCGGAAGTTTCTGATAGAGAAACCAACAACTCGGTATATTTATGTTAGCCGGACAGAGGGGATAAATCGCCAAACATTGTTCCTGACGCATTTTTTCGCATTTTATTAATTTCATTTAAAATATAATCCTTTCACTCATTCTATTTAAAATGCACAACTTTAATTTAAAACTGAAACATTTAAAATTCATGACTTTTATTTATTTCTTAAGAAACAAAAAAGAAAAATAATAAATGGTACCATAAACCGTGAAATTTAATTTAAACATCAAAGTATTGTTTTAATTTACTATGCGAGAAATAAAAAATAACTGGCGAGTTAAAAAATGCTATTGGAGAGATTTTTACCAGCCTAACATAAAGTACCAAGAATTCTTTGCCATCGTGGCAACTTTTATGTTAGTTTTATTCGAAAAAATAATTTTGATTGAAAATGGCTGCGCATATGAAAAGCGTAATTGTTTATGACCGTCACATGACTTGGACTATTAAAACATAGATGAAATCATGGCGATGGAACAATATTTGGCGATTAATCACCAACGCCAAGTACCAAAATGGCCGCCTGGCATATAAAAAGCGAAGTGATCAGCCCAGAACTGTTGATGACAGTCACATATGACTTAGGCTATTATAATATTTATAAAAGTACAATGGTTCATTTATCCATAAAAGAATTTATCATATTGTCACAGTCTTCAATTACATTTTAGCTCATAGTATTTTTCGAGATACAACAATAAACATTTTCATTTTGTATATTTCTGCTGCACCATTATAGCATTTACATGAAGGTTAAGAGCATATTAACACATCTGCTTCATAGAGCATCGCTAGTGTTTCTCGGTGAGCAGTTCTCTAAACATTAATTACTGCGCTGCTAAGGTGGCGCTGCTGTGCTGCATTTTTCAGGATTTACACGATTTTAGAGTTGGTCATATCTCAAGAACTAATGCACGAAATTTTAAATCCTCATGATGGACATAGATCGTCATTTAACTTTGGCACTGTGAATTTTGAAGTAATAATATGTATGAGGTAGGAGAAAGTTTTGGGATTGGCATATCCGGCTAGTTATTTTTTTATATACTTAAAATGATGTATTCTAACGTCTGAGAAAATTTCTCAAATCGGAGGTGTAGAACCACATAGCAATTTTAGTTTGCAGAAAATTTGCAGCAATCTTGCTTTGCAAAGTTGAAGCAAGTTCAGTATTGCAAGACTGAAAGTTCATAACGAGACTGCAGCAAAATAACGCAAACGCCCAAGTCACCACACCTTTGAACTTGTAGCTAGTTTTTCGTGCAAGTTAAATTCTTGCTGTATCAAATTTATTGCAAATTAAGAACAAATAAGTAGAAAATTTAGTTCTACCATGACTAAAGTAATGCAAATTCTTTGCAAGCTAGTAGAAAATTTAACTTTGAAATAAGTTTGCAGTATTTTTGACAAGACAAAGTAATAATCTTGTCATGACTCGCTATCTGTTTACTACTGTTACACTGCACCCCTTCAGGTCTATTGATGCATGCGCACTGATGTATACGCACCGTCAGAAGGTGCATGCATCATTTTTATCACTATTAACAACTAAAGGTAATATTTGTACAGTTAAATTCGAGTCTTTTTTGGTATTTGATATGTATAGCGTTTAAAAAAAGCGGTGCCAACCAAATAAAATTTGTGTAAGGGATGCAGTCCCGAAAGGGTTAAAGATCATAGACTCGAATGGGGTTAAAGTGCAAAATAAATAAATATCAATTTAAACGATATTTTTGCTTTTGTCACTTTCGTGATTTAAAGACAGTCTTGCATCAGTTTCACTACTACTCATGCGAGTGAGTAATGGTCTACCGCGAGAGATTCGCTGCGAATTTGTCAAATCAAATTTCTCACGGCAAGATAATATCATAAAAAAATCACACTTGCTGCTAATGTGCATGCTATCTGGGGAGTCACGGAAGGTTAGTGTAGAAAATTCTGGTTTAAAGAATTTTTATTTACATTTTTACGCTCAGAAAGTAACGCTTTCCGTTGAATGAGCCATTTGTGGAAAAAATTTTCACATTGTAGGGAAGTAATCACGCTGGAGGAACTTCGAGAAAGAGTAGATCTGCCAAATTCTTTGGTGAACTCGTCGCGTCTAATATTAACGAGTACGCACGCACAACTTGTTGACAGTTATGTGCTATAGACCTAATTGATCGTGCGCAAGATGTATATCTCAGTAGTAACAGTTTGTCACTCACGCTATACGATTACTAACACAAATCTGAAGTTGGAATAAGGTCAAACTAACTAGTCCTACTAAGAAAGATAAAGTTTTTCGTGTGTCTTTGAGAAGTTTTTTGCCTGCTTGTGGATATAATTAGCAGGAAACATGTGTAACTAATTTATTTTTCGAATTTTTATCAGATATAGATCGTCACAATACATTATTAATAATCGGTATAACCGAGTTTCGTTTCAGCTAATGGTATAGGATAGACCATTCCTAGCAAGTACGGTGAAAAATTTGCTATCAAGGGATTTTACTATTAGCACTTACTGTGGGAATCGATTGTATGTCAAGTGCTTCTCTCTGTAATCCCTTTTTTTTTTTTTTTTTAAGATATTTACTCAAAGTTTCGTATCTTACCGTACATAAGCATGGCATTATATAACTATTATTGGCAGATCCTCGGTAAATGTGTCCTCCGTTACGATATTATCCAGAAAATTATCCCCTAAATATTCAGAAACTAAATTAAGCATTAAATAAATGAAAAGACTATAATACGACCACCTATATACATCTTAAAAGAAGTAAAAAATTAACTATGAATATTAATTTTAAAAAGTTTAAATTGATCGTGCACAAGATAGATATCTTAGCAGTGGCAGTTTGTCACTCACGCTATGCGATCACTAACACAAATCTTAAGCTCGAATAGGGTTAAAATATAAGTAAATAAATAAATAAAAATGAAAAGTTCCCAGTTAAAGTGATGGCTTTGAGCTCACAGTCCATTCACACTAATTGTATATTATACTCTTATTTCAAAGAATGCCTCTCGAAAAATAAATTAAAGGGGATTAGACCCCCCTGGTTTCCCCCCTTTATACTTAATCAATGAGCCTCCAAATGTCATCAAAGACGCCTTATCGAAGTAAACCGGTATACCAAATTAGAAGCAAATGGGATATAAAAAAAACATTTATTTAAATTAAAGGGGTATTAGACCCCGTCCCCCCCTTTATATTTAACCGATGAGCTTCCAAATCTAATCATGGAAGCGCTTTATGAGAATAAACCGGTATACCAAATTTGAAGCAAATCGGATAGCAAAACACATTTATCTAAATTAAGGTGGTATTAGCCACTCGTTCCCCCTTTAAACTTAAACAATGAACCTTCAAATCTAATCAGGGAAGCGCCTTATCAGAATTAACCGGTATACCAAATTTGAAGAAAATCTGATAATTTTGCATGAAAAATCCATTTAGCCAAGTTAAAGGGTGGATTAGCCCCTCGCCCCCCCCCCCCCCCCCACCACCATTTATACTTAACCAATGAACCTCCAAAACTAATCAGGGAAGCGCCTTATCAGAATGAAACTAGACATTTTTTTTAAGCAAATCGGATATTTCCATCGAGTTATCACGTTGCGTACTTACATACATACATTATACATATAGAACCGTACCCGGCGGGCACATTAGCTCTCAGGCTTTGGTAGCCTGTGAGCTAAAAACTAGTGTATCAATACATGAAAGATGAAGTTTTTCCTGCTAAAAATCTTTTCGTGTGCCTGGGAAAAGTTTTTGTTCGCTTGTGGATGTATAATTAGCAAAAAACGTGTAACTAGTTTTGGTTTCGAATTTTCATCAGGTATGGATTGTTACAATATGGATTGTTTGTCTTTTTACAGAAAAAACTATTTTATGCAAAAAAAAAAAAAAATAAATAAATAAAAAAAAAAAAAAAATAAATTTTTTTGTATATTAAGCGACGGTTTTCCACTTGCGCCAAAATTGACAATTTTTTTTTCTGTCAATTTGAGAGATTTTTACGGTGTATTATTGATAGATCCTCCGTAGATGTGCCCTCCGTTACGATATTATTCAGCATTTTCAGTCCCTAAATCTTCAGAAAATAAATTAAGCATTAAGTAAAGGAAGACTCCTACCGCCTATATTACATCTTTTTTTAAAGTGAAAAATGAACTATATATGTTAATGTAAATAAATTATTAGGAATTTTTCCTTTAAATTTTTTACGTACAAAAAGTAATGTTTTTCGTATAATGAGCCCTTTGTGTCAGTTTCAGGCTGTAGAGAAAGGACAATAAACTTAACAATAGATCTGACAAACTGTTTGGCAAACTCGTTGCATTCAGTATATTAATGATTATTCGTTCACAACATGGTGACAGGGCTATAGACATAATGGATCGAGCACAAGATGAATATCTTAACAGTAACAGTTTGTCACTCACGCTATGTCATCACTAACACAAACATTAGGTTGAAATAAGATCAAAAGAACTGTGTACCAAGAAAGATTTAGTTTCTCGTGCTGAAACTCTTTTTGTGGGCCTAGAAAGTTCTTGAACGCGTATGGAAATGATTAACAAAAAAACACGTTTAATTAATTTTTTCAAATTTTTATCAGATAAGGATCGTTACAATCCATTATTAATGATCGGTATTATAAACGAGTTTCGTTTGATCTAATGTCACAGGATAGCACCCAGTATGGCGAAAAATTCGCCATAAAGGGATTTTAATATCAGCACTTATTATGGGAATCTATTGCATGACCTGTGCTTATCCCTAAAACATTAAAAATATTAAAATTTTAGTACTAGTATCCTCATTATTTATTTTTATTTATTTATTTATATTTTATTTTCTTCTTTTCAGTGTTTAAAATGTTTCACAGTCGCAGTTTCAAGCGTCGTTTTAGCGCATCATTAACTCCATTGTTGTTTCTCGTATACAATTGTAACTATAAAGATTATTTGGCGATTTATCATCTCCGGCCGACTAACGGATAAATACCTTAAAATTAATTTAGTAATTTATAATTAAGTTCTGGAAATATTAAAAGGTTGTATTGACATCGGAAATACACCTGTGACGAAATTTGCATAATTCTAATGAAGTGAAAAACAGATTACAAAATTTCATCTTAATATACATCAACCAAGTTGAGTTCAGTAAAAGAGATGGTTCGTTGCTGATACGATGATAATTATCACTCGAATTTAATCCTACCGCATGAAAAAACTGCAAATGACCACTCTTTAGTGGATAGGCTGCCACCACCTGTATAAGTATGTGTTACTGGAACAACGCTGAAAAAACGGGTACTCAAAATTGAGTAAAAAGTACTCAATTTTAACCCTTAAATGCCGGGTGTTGCTTTTCGGCAACATACCCAATTTAGGCTCTAAAACAATATTAGAATAATATTGAAGCTATAATGCCTAATGTTGCCAATAAAATACATTATGAAAATATTATTAAATCGATTTTCAACATGTAGATGGCAACACTTGGGCTGCTTAAGAATAACGATAATTTATTTTTTCAATTGTTGCTACTTGTTCTTTTTGTTTTGTTTGGGAGCTTGCGAAATACCCTATTTTGACCTGCAGTGAGCAAGTGAAATTTATTTCTCATTATAGTTCCTAAAATTCTTGTGTGTTTAACATTATAGAATTTTATCAAGGAAAATTATTTTTTCAATTAAACACCAGTATTGCCGATTAGTAACAAATTGTTTTTTAGCCGTAAACATTACTTAAAACAAAATATGATTTTTTAAAGTATTTTTCCCATGATTTATTTAAAAAATGAAAGCGAAAAACATTATTACAGTGATTTTTGAAAAATCAGGCATTTAAGGGTTAAATACGTCACATACTCAAATTAGCATCCAAATGCACTCAAAATTGAGAAAGAAATGTATTCATTTTTGATTCCATGGTTATGTTCAAATATGAATCGTTATGTAACTGCCCTCTGAACTTACAAATTAAAGTAAAAATGTACTGACATTTATTTCCCGTTCACAATTCACGAGAACGTTCACGAGAAATGTTTGATTATTTATTAAGAAAAATAGCAAAATTATTAGCAAGATACCCAAATCAAATATTTTTATGAAAAGAGCATCATTTGCAAGCCCTTTTAAATTATTTTAAAATACTGTGCATAATTTGATATTTACATTAATAAACATCATTTATGCCGCCATAAATGAAATAAACCGTTTCAGGCTACACAATTATCGTTTTGTTTGGGTTTGATAACATGTGATGGATCAAAATTGAGAAAAGATAGGTTCATTTTTTACCCAAATATACTCAATTCGATATGAGTACATCAATTTACCTATTTTTGAGTACTTCATTTTTTTTTTTAGTGAATGTGAGAAGGTTGGTAACTATCAACTAGGATTCTTCAAATAATATTAATGGATGATTTATTTACGAAATATTCACATTAAAAAAATTATTTACATTTATAGGCACGGATATAGCAGATCCTTCCCAACGTTACGTTTCACGTTAAAATAATATCTGCGTACGGAGTACTATTGTTAAACTACACTTTTCCCTTCTCAATTTTCCGTACTCAACTAGGGTTATTCAACGGGATAGTGTCAATACTTTTTCAACCTCTAACGCAAGACGACCCAAGGCTCCAGCAGCCTCTCCACACAAGGTTCCAGACAAGACTGGCTGTTCTCACTTCAGCTTCTGCTTTCCAAAATAACGTGGGGTCCTCCCCTGTAAAATCAAGGGAAATTTCCATCTCTAGAATCAAAGACAGTCCAACTGCACTTCTACTGAACCCCACGTTATCTGACCAGCCATCTTAAGGGATTCTCTTGGTTCCGTCTTCCTTCTCCTTATCTACTTTTTATTGTTGTTCACATTCCGATATACAAAAGCACCTTGCTGGTATTACCTTTCTTACAGTAGCGATTTTCACACAACAGAGATAGGAATATAAATAGTACTACTTAATCCAATCCTCAAGATAAGAAAAGTATTTCCCTAACCCAAGTATGTAGCAAGTTATAATATATATACATATAAAAACAATAAATAAAGAAAATAAAATTAACAGTAATCTTAATTAGGCACGTGTTCATTAACGTCAGAGACCTGACAGAATGTGAAAATATAAAATGTCTTATTGGCATATATATTATTTACAAACCAGACTGGTAAGATTAATCGCAAATATTTTGAAATCCAAATGTACGAATTAAATACAGTATAATTATTGAAAAGCTACGATCAAAATTTTAGAATAATCTCAATTTTTTGCTTAAATATTTTCGAGAATTAACAAAACAAAGAAAAATGTGAAAATATTGCATAACGCATTTATTATTTTGAAATATCCAAGAGGTAATTTTAATCAACCTTGGTTTTACTGTTTATTCAACAAATATGAAAATCAAAATTTAATGAATTCAAAATATTTAATTATTCAAAATCTCAAGTACTATTAGAGGCAACCAGTATTTACTTAAAATCAGAAGCAAAATATTCGTAAAGAGAAGACGTTTCATCAAAATATTTTATAATAAAGTAATAAGGATTACAAAACGAAATAATGTGAAGAGGCACTTTACAATAATCCGTTAACTGAATGAGGATAAAACTTGAAAAGTTCCTGAGATTGTGTTTATAAGTTGTGGATTTTAAAAGGGAATAGGTAGTTTCATCAAAACATCAAGTGAAAAATTTTCACCTAAAGCAAAAAGATTTTTCAGCCATGTTTATACCTGACGTAGCAATTAATTTCTAGAAATCATATAAGATAAACTTCAAGAAAAGGAATAGCTAGAGGCAATATGGTCCTAATTGAAATTTCGAATCATATACTCGTAATATCGTAGAAAGTATTGACTGAACGCCATATTTTTTTTTTTTTTGACATATTTCATATTATAAATGCATCAAAACTGCGTAATTTCCAAATGAAATTTAGCAATTTTCTTTTAACATGCATTGTAAATATGACTTCTATAAGTTCTTTAATGACATTATTATTATAAATATTTTTTAGAACAAAACTAGATTTCTTTTCTCCAAAAAATCATATTGCACATTATATACACGATATCGGGTTGCTATTCAATTATAGTAATTTAGAAACTTCAAACCAAATTTTAAAAAATTCTTAGTTTAACAGTAGAACGCCCGGAACCAGTCGATCCGATTCCGACCATGTGATTAAATGCCAACTGGGACCAGAAATTCTTTCATAAAATAAGTTAAATTTAAACAATGCATATTTACGTTAAATAAATCGGTCAAATAATTTTAAATAAAAATTCTGATGTCAAATATTTTTATGGAACTTGAGTAAAATTTACGGGCGTTCTAGTGTTAAGTTATATTTTCATTCTTTCCTTGTTTAGATAAAGAGGAGGTGTGCGTGCGTTTGAGTGGGTCTGTATGTGTATATATATATAATTAAAATCAAATCACAAATATAGGAATAAGTTGGTAAAATTCTAAAGATGAAGAAAATATGAAGATTCGAATATATATATATATATATAACCATTAACTAAACATTACTGACCACCATCAATAATTGTAATAGTATGAATGAATTTACAACAATACAGTGTCATATATATATATATATATATATATATATATACAGGGTGTCCTAAAAAAACTGACTGATTTTAAAATTCAATAACTCTCAAACGGTAACAGATATTTAAAAAAATTCTTGCGGGAGGATTATGTATGATAGTTTTTTTACCGTGATTCTCGAATTTAGTTTGAATTACTAATAATAGATAGCGCTGCAAGCAATAGGTGCTAAATTCAAGCTGGATTCTTTGGCCTTTCTCCTCTCCTATGCCAAAAAAGGTAATTAAAATGTATTTAGTGGCTCCCGAAGTACCAAAAATCGGGCCTAGATTTAGCTCATATTGCTCGCAGTGCCATCTATTGTTTGTAATTCGAACTAAATTCGAGAATCACTGTAAAAAAATCTCCTGACATCATACATAACGCTCCTGCAAGAATTGTTTAAATATCTGTCATCGTTTGCAAGTTATTGAATTTTAAAATCAGTCAGTCCTTTTTAGGACACCCGGTATATAATGCTACATATCTAAGCGTAATTTTAATTAGCATAGTTTTACTGTTTTTTCAATAAATAAATCTATAGCAGTTTGTTTTTATTTTATTAAATTTTAATAATTATTTGTAATCTCAAGTACTGTTAGAGATATTTTGTATTTGCTTAATATAAGAAGCAAATTACTGATAAGGAGAAGACGTTTCATTAAAAGATTTTATAATAAGTAATAAGGATTATAAAGAGAGGGAATGAGAAGAGGCACTTTGCAATATTCCATTAACTGAATGAAGTTTATACTTGAAAGTGCGTGAGTGTATGTTTATATGTTGTGGATTTTAGAATGAAAACATTTCGAACGAAATATTTTCAACTAAAGCAAAATGATTTTCTATCTACATTATTACCGGACAACGGAGGTGCAACGAAGCCAGCAGGAGCTGAACCCGCAGCCCAACTACACTCTCAAGCGATTAGTGGTGTGGTGCCTTAACCATTCAGCCACGATCTGCATTCAAGAATTATTTTTTGTGGGACTCCGTTGTCAAGAAGCAAAATGCAGACTATGTAGCAATATTTGTATTGACTCTTCAAGTATATTGACCAGGACCCAGATATATTTTTCGCTGTTAGCGAAATGAGATTGACCAATCAGAAGCCTGCCTCTGTGCGAACTTGTAATTTTTATAGAGTGTGTCCTTTTAAATTTCAAAAATTCTTCTATCAAATAAAACAAAATTTTCTGTACTAAAATACTGGCATCCAAAAAGCTGTAGACTTGTCAGGTTTGAAAATGTGGTCCAGGGCCCACCGTGGCTGGGTGGTCAAGGCATCACGCCGCTAATTACTTGAGAGCGTAGGTGGCTGCGCGTTCGAATCTCGCTGGCTCCGTTGCACACTCTTTGTGGAGCTCCCGGATGTAATTCTGTGGTGCTATCGCCTTCCTGTATATTGACAATGACTTATAAGCGGGCGCTTGACGCCATGCACACAGGTCAGATATATGTATTCAATAAACAAATCATGTGGTCCATAATTCTACATTATTCTTTTCCGATAATCTCCATCAATGGTTAGGTCTGGTGATTCTGTCCCACTTAGGCAATAAATAAATAAATAAATCTCCATCAATGGAGATTATTCCATCTAAGTTATAATCACGTGGTCAAGGTAAAAACTTCTAGCGTAAAGAAGGGAAGCCCCCGCAGAAGTAATGTAAATCCCCGCCAGCTAGTGAAACAGTTCATGTGGAAAGCAGTAGTAGCCTCCCTTCTTATCAGTTAGAAATTCTTTGGGTAAATAACCTGTACCACGTGACTTTTTCATGTAAGGTTTCCTCATGTAAGGTGCATTTATTTGAGAGTGGTGACATACAATGCTCAGACTCTGTTTATACATACGTGTTTGCCTACATAACGGCAAAACTAGACATTTTCTATTCAAAAACTCTGCAATACTCCTTGGACAAGTTTTATTATACGAGTGGCGGCCAATGAACTTTACTCTATAGCGCCTAGAATATAAAGTGTGGAAATTGGCTATCCCTGTAATACTTAAAAAATCGCTAAAATATTGTATCCCTTAAATGTGCAATGATACTGCTGCAATATGCCGATCGCAGCGACATCTGCAGAATATTTTCTACAACTACAAGAAATTGCTAATCTATACAATGTAATACTAGTAATACGAAAATCCCGCAGATGTCGCTGCGATCGACACTTGAAATTTTAGCAGTATCGTCGCACATTTAAGGGATACAAATTTTTAGCACTGTTTGGATAGCATATTTCCACACTAGGTATTCTAGGCACTGTACTTTATTCCAAATCTGTGTTCGAGACTGAAAAAAGTCACGTGATACCGGTAATTTACCCAAAGAAATTCTAACTGATAAGAAGGGAATCTACTACTGCTTTCCGCATGAACTGTTTCACTGGCTGGCGAGGGTTTTTCATTACGTCTAAGGAGCATTCTTTTCTTTACGCTAGAACTTTTTACCTTCACCACGTGATCAAAACGTAGATGGAATATCCTCCATTTAACAAGCATTAGTTTGGCAATAATGGCAAGCTCTTCAAGATTCATGGCGATAGCTTTTGTCCAGAATCTATAAATCAATATTTTTTTTCCGTATGTTACCATTTTCATACCAATACTCCCCATCCTTAGGCAGTAAAGACATCAGTGTGGGGCTACCTATATACCCACATTTATGTAAATAGTTTTGGTGTTGTTATGTCAAATATTTTAGAATTTATTTTCTCCCCCATTGGATGCAGCTTATAATATCTATTATTTTAATTTTGGATTATCTTTTACCTTTTCAAATTAACTAATTCTTTTCCTTAAATTTATCTCCTTTCTTAGGTCAGGGTTTGATGGGGGATTTCTTTATGCACTGTGTAACATAATTGATTATCTTTTCATTCTCATTGTAAGTTTTGGACTGTGAGTATATGAACAAACGTCCCTTTATCAAGTTTAAATTTTAAGCCTTTTGTTTTATAGCTCTTTTCAAATTAACTCTAACTTTCTTTTGGACGGTTTGTTTCATTTGCTGCACGGTTTTTCTAAAAAAAGAAAAAAAAAAGTATCTAAGTTTTTCGTTCTTAACTATCTAATGTAATTTTATTCCATTTAACTTTTTTTTTTTTTTTTTTTTTTTTTTTTTTTTTTTTTTTTTGGCACAGTTTATTATATTTCATTATTCTTTAATTAATATTCTATAAATTAATCTTTAAAAAAAAGAGAGAGAAAATGGTAGTATTAAATATAACTTTTATTTTTCAAACCTGAACTTTATACTAACTAACGTTCCCTAAATTGTGGTGCCGCAAAGGTGGTAGGAACATCCCGCCCTGGGCTAGGGGCTTGACCCCACCATCAGCCACAAGCAGGTTCCCTGGATGGGCGATTAGATTAGATTAGTAAAGACATCAGAAATGAGCGTTTATGATTAGGCATTTAGTCTGAATCTGATAACTGAAGACAGTGCTGCTACACATAAGAAGGCACTTTTATGTGTACTGTATATGGATGCACTTTGCAGTGTACCGACTAATGGAGACACTTTGCTGAACTCTGATGTATAAGGCCACTTTGCTATTGAATTGTAAGTTTTTGATATCCACTTCCGATGTCGGTTAGCATCGTTTTAGACATTTGGGTTTTTCTGAATGCGGCATCTTTTCTAGACAAGATCTCGCACTTCGGAAAGTTACCGCATCCAGTAAACTATAAGATCCACATCGATACCTACGGACATCGAAATTGGATGTGAAAAAGCTGACAATGCACCAATAAAGTTTACACATCAGAGCACGGCAAAGTGCTTTAAGAGAAACTTATGTCAAACTATAACAAACCTAGGCATTTTCTATTACATAACTACAGCGTCTAGAATATATAGTGTGGAAATCGGCTATCCCAGTAATACTTAAAAAAGTGCTAAAATATTGGATCTCTTAAATGTAAACGATGCTGAAATCCAATGAGTCGATCACAGCGACATCTGCATGATATTTTTTAAAACTCCAAGACGATTTGGTTACAGCGTCTAGAATACACAGTGTGGAAATCAGCTATCCCTGTAATACTTAAAGAAAAAAGGCTAAAATAGTGTATCCCTTAAATGTGCAATGATGCTGCTGCAATATGCAGATCGCAGCGACATCTGAAGGATATTTTCTACAACTGCAAGATATTGCTAGTCTATACAATGTAATACTAGTAATACGAAAATCCTGCAGATGTCGCTGCGATCGACACTTGGGAATTTAGCAGTATCGTCGCACATTTAAGGGATACAAATTTTTAGCACTGTTTGGATAGCATATTTTCGCACTAAATATTCTAGACGCTGTAATTTGGTCTAAACACTGTAATAATACGATGTTTACTTTGAAATCCAAAAATATATCGCAGATATCTCTACTATCGTCACCCTTGATTTCAGCGTCATTGCACATTTAAGGAATACGACTTTTTAGCGCTGTTTGGATAACAGGTTTCCCCGCTATGTATTTTAGAGGCTGTAATTTGATCCAACTCTAGATACTGTAAGCATGTTCACCATACCTACTGGGTTCCGATCCTGAACCGTTCTCATTGGTTCCCCAGATTCAGATATTCAGAACATATTGACTTACTAACGCAGTAGTTCAGCGTCTAGAATACATAGTGTGGAAATCCGCTATTCAAACAGCGCTAAAAGTTGTATCCCTTAAATGTGCAATGATGCCGAAATCCAGGGAGCCGATCGCAGCGACATCTGCGATATATTTTGAAATTTCAAAGTAAACATCATCGTATTATTGCAATGTCTAGACCAAATTGTCTTGGAGTTATAGAAAATATCCTGAAGATGTCGCTGTGATCGACTCATTGGATTTCAGCATCGTTTGACATTTAAGGGATCCAATATTTTAGCACTTTTTTAAGTATTACTGGGATAGCCGATTTCCACACTATATATTCTAGACTCTGTAACAGTAGTACTTAAAAAAGTGCTAAAATATTGGATCCCTTAAATGTCAAACGATGCTGAAATCCAAAGAGTCGATCGGAGCGACATCTGAGGATATTTTCTAAAACTCCAAAACCATCTGGTCTAGACGCTGTTATAATACAATGTTTACACTGAAATTTGAAAATATAACGCAGATGTCGCTGCGATCGGCTCATTGGATTACAGCATCATTGCACATTTAAAGGATACATTTCTTTAGAGCTATTTGGATAGCAGATTTCCACACTAGTTGTTCTAGGCGTTGTACTTGTGCTCTGATACATGAGTAACGTTAAAGGTTGATTTTCAACTTTTCGACACCGACTTTCGATATCGATTTGTGCCTTTGTGGACCTTGCGGTTTGGTGGATATCGACCAATCAGAACGCTGCATTTTTGCAAACAGCGAAAAGTTCGCAAAACTGCAGGCTTCTGATTGGTCAATCTCGTTTCACTACCAGCGAAAATCTATCTGGATCTCGGCCCTTCTACAGCTAAGTTTTCGCACTTTGAAAAATCTCGTATCTCTGTAAGATTAACATTATGAAAGATGAGTGCTTATAATTGGGCTACTGCTTAAAAAGGATTTGAATTTTAAAGTTTTTATTTTTTTTTTAATGTTCTAATCCAGTTTTTTATGAAATTGGAATGGGGCCAAATGGGTGACTTACACTTTCAAACAAACAAACAAAAAAATTATCAAAATCGGTTTATATTTAAGAAAGTTATGCGTGAACATGGCCAAAACATACATAAAGGTCGAATTGATAACCTCCTTCTTTTTGAAGTCGGTTGAAAAGGGGAAACACTGTTCGATTGCCTTCAATCAGAATAACGATACGTGGCAATTATATCTAATTACAAATGAAAGTGACTTCGTAAATGTGCAGAGCAGAGCCTTCGCATGGATACCATTCATGAGACAAAATAAATAGAAAAATCACTAACCTGATTTCTATACTCGTACGCAATAGAAGACAAAAAACCTCAAATAAACAAAACCTCAAGCTGATGCTCGTTGGATAAGACAGAAAATATTATTTTCAGGTTAGATATCTAAATAATAAAAAAAAAACCAGCCAATAAAAAATTATCCTACTGTCACAAAAGAAAATCGAACTGAAAGCAAATTCATTGTTCAGTCTGTTGAGTGGCGCCGTATCAACACGTCGCCAACATAAATTTTGAAATAGAAAAACGTGATTCCTGTGTCCCCTTCATTCTGATCAAAATAGCATTAAAATGATTTGAAATAGAACATAATACATAATTTTAAAGAAGGATTTTTCTTTCTTCTGTGCATGAATAAATAATATTTAAAATGTAATACAGATTGAGTTCGAGTCAATCCAAGCCCAAAAACTGATATAAAAATTGAGTCCGTTTTATCTCCATCTAGAGGTGTGCACGGGCCCGGGCTTGGCCGGAGGCCCGTACCCGGCGGAATGAAGGCGAATTTTCAAACGGGCCGGGCTGGCAGAATTAGGACAATTTTTTCAACGGCCGGACCGATAAAAAATTAATCGGGCATATCGGCACGATATAAGAATTCAAGCGAAGCAGATAAAATACGAGCCATTTTCAATTTATATGATTTTCACGAGGCGTATAAATGTGCGTCACGAGCCGATGCGAGTTTAACAACACCAATACAGAAACTTAAAATGTCCGTCGTAGAGATCGGCATCGTACAGTTAGAAGATGCCTGATTCCGAGTTTAATTTTTTTCAGCAGACTCGTGCCGGGACGGAACTGATCTTAATCGATCTCAGGATGTGTAGGACCAGTCATTGTGTTTTGTAGTATTAGTAGCGATAATGAACTTCTCTTAACAGTATCTTTGGAAATATACCTTAAGGTGGTTCTCATATTCACTGCTCAACAATACGAAGCTTTCAGACACATTTTCTGACAAAATTTTTTAACTATAAAGGCATAAAATTGACAGGCCTGCCTATTGAAGGCATTTCGAAACGAATATTTTTTTCCATATTTGATAAATTACTTACATAGATAACAGAGATTCATGTCACGTGACTGTACGTTTTTCTCCTTTCCTGTGCTATCGCTTCCGGAAATTCGATTCAAAACGCTAACTTTGACAGTATTTTCAGAATGATATATTGCTTTTATCTATGAAAAAAAACGACATTTACATAGCTTCTGAATAAGAATACCTGCTAATCTTATGCGTTTCCGAAAAGAAATGAATTCATAAATGTGTCGAAATGTAGCTCCTTTGGATTTGAGAAAAGTCATAAAAATGAGAAAAATACTTTCACAAATCTACTTTTTATTATACAGCTTCAAAAGTTATCATGTTTTTAATCTTTTATTCTGAACGACATAAATCTTTTAATGAATCGTTATTTGAATTTTGAAATGTCTGTAGACACGATGACTAAAACACTATAAGTAATATTTAATGTTTACTATTGTGTGTTTTCTGTTTTGCGAACATCATAGTAATCTAAAATATACTGTAAAATGTTCCCATAAATATGCATGTAGCACCATATGTATGTATGTATGTACCATTAAAAGAATCTTAATTGTATGTTGAGAAAAAACGGATTTTTTTTTGTAGAAATTGTGTCGGGCCAGTGATTCAGTGATTTTTGTACGGGCCGGGCCGAGAACTGTAAAAATGCAAACGGGCCGGGCCGAACTTTCAATTTTTACACCGGGCCGGGCCAAGATAGCTTTCGTTCAGGACGGGCCGGGCCCGGGCCTGGAAATTCCGGCCCGTGCAGACCTCTATCTCCATCTCCTACGTGTGCAACACATTACGTCACACATAAGTGTTTTGGTAAAAAAGAATGCAAAAGCTTGGAGATGGGAAGGAAAGGAAAAGGTAATTAAGGTTTCGGTTTTTCGGAAGCGCTATTGCATTGGCTCTGGAGCCCTGCATTTATGAGCTCTGGTGAATTCCGACCAATATTTAAATATTTACTGAAAACAGAGAAGTAGCGGAGCTGGGCTCCAGCGGAAATTAAGCCCTGGCTTATATATGTATATTATATTATCCCTCCCCACGCACACACATACACCTCTTGTTTATAGCTAAACAATGAAAAAAATATTTAAGTAACTTAAACTAAGAATACTATAAAATTTGGATCGAAGTCTTTAAATTACTAACTAAATGGCAATCCGATATTGTTGCACATGCATTATGATATTTTGTGGAGAAAATCAAATTTTATTTCATGTTTAGAAAATATTTATTATAGTTGTTCTTACAGTAAGTAGAAAGTCATATTTATAATGTATGTTACATGAAAATGGCTGAAGTTACATTTTGAAAATGCGCAATTTTGATTCATTCGTAATATGAAAATGTGGAGTTTATTCAATACTTTCTAAGTTATTATATGATTCGAAATTTAGATTAGTATCATGTAATGCCTCTAGCCATTTCTTTTTTTGAAATTTATCTCATATGATCTCTACAAATTGATTACTATGTCGGGTAATAATATAGATAGAACATCTTTCTGCTTTATTTGAAAATATTTCATTTGAAGTTTTGATGTCCCACCTTTTCCATTCTAAAATACACAACATACAAACACACGCTCACGCACTTTCAAGTTTAATCTTCATTCAGTTAATGGAATATTGTAAAGTGTCGCTTACATCATTTCTCTTTATAATCCTTATTACTTATTATAAAATATTTCAATGAAACGTCTTCTCTTTATCAGTATTCTGCTTCTGATGTTATTAAGCAAATGCTAATTATCTGTAATAGTACTTCAGTTAAAAATAATTATATGTTTCTAATTTATTAAATTTTGGGAAACTGCTTCAATTTTATTTTTTATTTTTTTGTTTGTTTAAGAAACGGTAAAACCATAAAGCTAATTAAAATTACTTCTGAGATATTCCTAAAGGCTAAGAGGTTATGCAGCAGTTATATATATAGATATTACCCTCTTCCCTCCCACACACACTTCCTGTTTATTTAAAGAAGGAACAAAATGAAAATATTTATGTAAATTAAACTAAGAATATTTGAAAATTTCGATTTTAAATTACTAATTGATGGACAAATTGATATCTTGCATGTGCATTGTTATTATTTTTTTGGGATTAAGAAATTTAATTTAATTTTATATTTTAAAAATATTTATAATAATATTGCCATTAAACTTCTTATAATAAATAGGAAGTCGTATTTACAATGTACGTTAAATAAAGATTGCTAAACTTACATTTGGAAAATGCTTACTTTTGATGCATGTATAATATGAAGTTTTATCAATGCAAATATAGGGTTTAGAGTCAATACTTTCTAAGTTATTATACGATTCAAAATTTAGATTAGTATCACGTATTGCCTCTACCCATTTCTTTTCTTTAAATTTAACTCATATGATCCCTGCAAATTGATTACTATGTAGGGTAATAATACAGATAGAAAATCTTTTTGCTTTAGTTGAAAATATTTCGTTTGAAGTTTTGATGAACCCGCATTTTCCATTCCAAAATCCACAACTTATAAAACACATACTCATTGACTTTGGACTTTAATCTTCATTCAGTTAATGGAATATTGTAAAGTGGCTCTTGACATCATTTCTTTTTATAATCCTTATTACTTATTATAAAATATTTTAATGAAACGTCTTCTCTTTATCAATATTCTGCTTCTGATAGTATTAAGCAAATACTAATTATCTCTAACAGTACTTGAGTTAAAAATAATTATACGTTTTTAATTTATTAAATTTTGGTAAAGTGCTTCAATTTTATTTATATTTTTTTAAGAAACGGTAAACCAAAGCTAATTAAAGTTACCTCTTAGATATTCCAAAAGGATAAGGGGTTATGCAGCAGTTATATACAGATATTAGCCCCTCCCCCCCCCCCCCCACACACACACCCTGTTTAGTTAAACACCACGGAACAAAATGAAAATATTTTTTAAGTAATTAAACTAAGAATATTTAAAATTTGGATCGAAGTTTTTAAATTAATAATTGGAGGACAAATCGATATCTGCATGTGCATTATGATTTTTTGGGACCAAGAAATTAAATTTAATTTTATATTTAAAAAATATTTATAATAATATTGCCGTTAAACTTCTTATAATAAGTAGGAAGTCCTATGTTAATGTATGTTAATGTAATGTCAATATATGTTAAATAAAAATTGCTAAACTTACATTTTGAAAATCTGCAATTTCGACGCATTTATAATATGAAGTTTTATCAATGAAAATATAGAATTCAGTCAATACTTTCTAAGTTACTATAGGATTCGAAATTTAGATTAGTACCACGTATTGCCTCTAGCCCTTTCTTTTCTTGGAATTTGTCTTATACGATCTCTACAAATTGATTACGGAGCTCCCAGATGTAATTCTCTTGTGTTGTAAATTTCCTTGTGCTATCTAGAACCCCCTCCCCCCTTCAAAGCTCCAAATCATTGTGCTATTTCGTCCTTGTATATTAACGATGACTTATAAGCGGGCCCCTTATGTCAAGCACACAAGTCAGGTGTATGTGATCAATAAATAAATTAATGTAGACTGTTGTGAATACAATGTACTTGTTTTAAAAAATATCATAGGTATCAAATGCTAATAAAATCAATACTTCTAATGAAATTATAAAGAATTTATTAAAAACTCTTTGTTTAATACATAATTTTAGTAAATTATAATTTATTTGACAAATAATTTATTTATTCAGCAGATGTTGAAATCCGGCTAATTATGTGTTACGGTATGAATAACTAAAAAGTAGGAAATAAAATTATCTTTTCAAAAAAATAAAATATTAATCGACTTCAAAAAAGCACTAAAAAGAATTAAATAATTCTTTAACCCTTTATCTACTGACGGTACTTATAAGTACCATTAAAATAACTTGTTATAAAATACATTTAATACATCGATTAGTTATAATACAGTTTAGAATGAGTTATAGATACATTACTTTATCTTGTTCTAAAAGCATTACTAGTTACACAAATCGAAAATATTTTTCAAAGGATGATTTCTTTTGCCTTTGCATCTTTTCAGCTTTCTTGGCGTTGGGGACAGGGGGGGGGGGGGATTTTTTCAATTTGGAAATATTTCTATATTTCTATTGTAAGAACATTATATTTGTACATTTCCTAATTCTACAAAATACTAAGAAAAATATTTAAAATAAAAGATTTGAATGAGGATATAAATATTGCACAAAATCCCTATAAATTCAAATTTAATGAATCCTTCTAAATCCTTCAATCCTTCTAAAATCCTTGTAAAATACATTAAATGATTATGTAAATCTTCTAATGCAGTTTAAACAATTCACGAAAAATGCTTTAGAAGATAAAATTCTCATGAATTCATAATTCAGTACATAAAGGGTTAAACTTCTCTAATGACGAAACGTTATCCATTAACTGCACATCGGACATCATGTATTGGCATAAAAACGTTAAATTTAAGATATAGAATTTAATATCTACCAAGCATGGATTTTCTAGAGAATATTTTTTACAAAAGATTAATTTACATATTTATGATTTAATTTACGAATATATACATATAAAAAGTAATCAATTACTTTTTGAAGTTGGTGCCGAACATTCACAATCGATAATGATTAAACAAATAATTTGCTGAAGAAATAGAACATTTTTTAAAATTTTGTATAATATTTTCCATCATCACTTTATTCATGGTAATAGCTACAATATATTCACAATTTTACTATACTTAAGATAAGTTGGCACCAACTTCAAAAAATAATTGATTACTTTTTATATGTATATATTCGTAAATTAAATTATAAATATGTAAATTAATCTTTTGCACAAAATATTCTCTAGAAAATCCATGTTTGGTAGATATTAAATTCTATATATTAAATTTAACGTTTTTATGCCGATACATGATGTCCGATGTGCAGTTAATGGATAACGTTTCGTCATTAGAGAAGTTTAAAGAATTATTTAATTCTTTTTAGTGCTTTTTTGAAGTCGGTTAATATTTTTTTTGAAAAGATTATTTTATTTTATAAAAGATTCTATTCTTTCCGATAACGGTGTCAAATTTTTAATTTAATCTGATTTTCCGGGACTCACCACAAAAGATTGTTATGCGGAAGGAATCGATTATAGTTTAAGATATGCACCTTTTGTAGGAAATAGTCAAACATTGTTCCATTCTTCAGTATATAAATATTAATTTCTGTAAATTTCATTCATTTTTTCTTAAAAACGCATAGCTGCGAACTATCCTTTTTTTGTGTTAACACTATTTCCTAATCATAATCCTTACTATATTTAATCGCAGAATTCTGCAATTAACGTAAAAATTAGGCAAAGATTACTATTCAGAAGAAGTGACAACTAAAAAGTGGAATAGTTGACAGCTAAGTATATGCTGACAGATATATCTAAAATTTTTATTTTGCTAAAGAAAAAAATGCTTTAAATTTTGCAAATAATGTACAAAATATAAATATGCAGATTGGAGTAACAGGAGTCGGGACGGTACGGTACCGTTGTTGTACCGGTACCGCAGAATATTAGGGCTCCGGTACTTTTTTTGTTAGAAATTAAGCCCTGTATATAACTGCTAAATAACCTCTTAGCATTTTGTAATATCTAAAAGATAATTTTAATCAGCTTTGGTTTACCGTTTCTTCAGCAAATAAATGTGAAGCACTTTAACAAAATTTTGTAAAATAAAAATAATTATTCGTAATCTCAAGTATTATTACAGATAATTAGTATTTACTCAATATCAAAAAAGCTGTTTATAACGGATTATAAATAGAAATAATTTAAAGAGACACTTTACGGCATTCCAACAACCGGATGAAGATAAAACTTAAAAGTGCATTATTGGTGTTTATGCATTTTAAATTTTGGAATACAGAAGGTAGGTTTTACAAAAGTTACACCAAAATATTTTCACCGGAAGCAGAATGATTCCCTAACTATATAACTGTTTAGCTGCCTAACGCACTAGTTAACTTGTAGACATCAATAAGATAAATTTTTAGAAAAGAAATGGTGAGGGTCCATATAATATCAACCACCAAAGCTTTTTTATCGTTCCAGTCGTATAAAATACTCTCTCTCAAATCTGCAACCCTAAAATCCGCGAACGCCTAAAATCCGCACATCATTGCAGATGTAAACAATGAAACTTTCAGTTCAGATTAGGGACAAAATTAGACTTTTTTATTTTTATATAATTCCAGATATATTTTAATATGTAATTCTAGTTAATATGACTGAATTCGTACTTTTTCATGAAGCAAATATAAATTTATTTATGAAAAAATCAAGATATTGCTGATATCGCTGGTAATTGCAATCATTTTACCTAATATTATTTATGTCAAGCTTTTTTGGTTATTAAGTCTGGCTAAACCTGAAATAAAACTTCCTTATTTTGTTATTTTGATTTTGAATTAGTAGGGTACCTTTATGAGGCAAGTTTTATTCGATAATTCAAGAAAAATGTATTTCATCTTTATTATGCATATTAAATTATACACTATTAATTAATTACTTGACCTTTACTTTTAATAATTTAATCAATTTTAAAACTTATCTTAATTTTTACAGTTTTAGTTTATTACTTTACTTAATTATTTTAATATATTGTAAGTATTCATTATGATTTTGATTGCATTATTACATTCAAATTACTGTTTAAAAAATGCAAACAAAGCAATTACCAGAAATCCGCACAATCTGTGGTTTCACGCACTACGGATTTGAGGGAATCTGCTGCATCTGCTCTCAGCAACCATAGCTTTTTTACCGTTCCAATCGTATATCTGCTCTCAGCCACTACAGTAAAGAACCATACTTTTCTTAGGGACTATGCATATATAACGTTATCATTTTAGGGAGGGGGGGGGGGGCTGGTACATGATATCGTAAGATATCTCTAGAGGGAGGGGGGGAGTTGTGTTTTGATATCGTTATCATTTTTGATCCAACCAAAATTTTCTCTTCTTATTTGTAACTTGGTCTTTACATCAAAACAGTATGTTATGTTTCTTAGTATATTATCTATTTTCTTTAAAATACAAAAGTTATTATTTAAACCCTTAAATGATTATAAAATTATTCAGTTCCAAAATATGGAATACCCCCAACGTGTATGCATATATAATCCACTGTTCAACACAGTATAATGTGAAGTATGTTTGAAATTATACTTGTATTTAACAAGTAAATAAAAGATAATGTTGTCCGCCTGTTTTGCTGATAAGAAGTTCTGTCTGCCCCACCCCGTGAAGGGGCAAGTTCAAAAAGATATTATTACTGTTGAATGCATTATGCAACGAAAAGCTATTATTAAATACTTTTAAACAGTCTGTTTCTTTAAGTGTTATTTGAGATTAAGTTGTTTCATATATAAACTGATATTTTATTGACTTCTCTTCATTTGAATCAATAAAGTATAAGAAAAATAAATGTAACATATTTGTATATCACTCCAAACAAAAGAAAAAAATTCCAAAAATCTAAAGAATTTGTATACATTTTTATTATTTATTATTATGATAACGATATCATTACTGGGGGGGGGGGGTTCGAGGGATGATAACATATGATATCGTAAGGGGGGGAGGGGGTCCAAAAATACCAAAAAGTGGATAACGTTATATATGCACAGCCCCTTATGTTAGATTAACCTCTTCGGCCCCTGGGTCCCCAAACGGGCAGCTCTGTTCTTTTTCTTATAAAAAGTAAAATGTCCGATTTTTTTTTTTTTTACATTTTCACATCACTTCTTAATAGCTGAATGTTTTTTTGCGTTCAAAGCAAACGAATAAATGGCAGCATCTAAGCTGATTCCCACATAAAATAAATGTTACTTTCATCTGAGTTTGCAAAATGCCTAAAAATGCCCAAAAGACAGTATGACCAAGAAAGTGAGAAATTTTCAAAAGTATTTAACTTAAATCTTTTCAATAAAAAAATTTTGAGGATTTGTAGATTATTTACTTGTTTAAAGCTCTTAAATTTGTGATTGCGTTAATTTAGGTTAATGGTTATTAAATTGAGGTTTTAAGGGGGTTTGTAGGTTTAGATACATATTTTTGTACCTAAATTACTAAGCGCCTAAAGTATCCATTTCAGAAAAGATATTTCTTCTGCCATTTACGATATCATTTTGTTTGAAAAAACAAACAATGAACTAGAGAACAGGAATTCTGCTTTTTCAGAATTTAGTGTCGCCCCCGACATTTCCATTATTTCATTTTCTTTTGATAGACTGATGGCTTCGATTGTTATGAAACAGCCATTATAAATTAAGTGCTAGGTGAAGATGAAAGAGCAGCCATAAAAAAAAAATGGCCATTTTTTTTTTTTTTTTCATTCTGACCAGAAAATTAGAGGTCTAACTTTTTACGACTGCTCTTTCATCTTCACCCAACACTTCATTTATAATTGCTGTTTCACAATAATAGAAGCCATCAGTCCGTCAAAAGAAAATAACTCTGTGAAAGCGGACACTAGGTTAAGGGGAACTCGGATAATCGGGACTCTACTATAGCTCAATTTTAAGACTTAAAACACGCGATTTTATTTTATATAAAACGACGTCATCCGAATCCGCTGAAGAATTCCTCATTTATGATCCAATCATAAACATCTACAATAAAGTATGGGTAGGAGGTCACTATCTCAGAATAATACACAAATGCAGCAAAAAGAAAGAAATTCATTTATATTTTTTCAAAATAGCACGTATTTTAATTACATTTTCTTTCAGTTTTTATGAGAAAGTGGCAACAAAAGGATATAATTGCTATTTTTCAACTATTTTTTCTTTACTTTCTACAGAAATGGAGTACTTGAGTTGCCAAAATGAAACAAATGTCGCTAAAAACTACAAAAAAAAATTAATATTTCAAAAATAAATGCAGATACAGTTTTCAAACAAATTGCATTTAAAAGTATTTTCTTTTTTCCAATACGACGGTATAAAAGTTGAAAATGTGCGATGCTTAGAAGTTTAAAAAATTGCTAAAGAGTATTTAATCGTAATGCTTTGTTTTGCGGCTAGCGTCTGTGAGGTAACGTTATTTTTTGGAGACAAAATAAGCTGGGAGAAAGAAATAGCATACCGTTCCGGGAGCTAATAAGCAATTTTATTACAGTCGGACCCCTATTTAATGAAGTCGCTAAATCCCGAAAAAAAGTTCGTTATATGGAAAATTCGTTAAATAGAGAATCTCCCTTTAAAATACTTGAAACTACGTAAAACACATTTTAAGTCTATAAACACTAAATATAATTAAAAAAAGTAATTAGTCACATTTTTTAATAAATTATATCTGTTTTACTTATTTTACCCATCAAAAAGAAATCTGCAAGAGAAATAAGAATGAAACAAAGTATTGTCTGGAAATACATTGTATTTTCAGTTAAAAAAAATAATTTTACATTAAAATCAGGATTTTTTATTATGGTTGATAAGCTGTTTGGAGGAATACCACATTTTAAAGCAGTATTCTTTTTCTTCATGCCTTTATCCACCTTATCAAGAATAACTTTTTTTTTCTTTGATGCTCAAGCACTTTCGCTTTGACATTTTCGAGCTACAAGAACCGAAATTACCAACACGATTGATCATGATCAACAATCTAGAAAACGGAAAACTATAGTTTAAGGACACGGGACAGCTTCATTGAGGGTTAAAAGGGGATATTGAAAGTTTGCTCTTCTTGGATGGAAAGCAAAGAATCACAACGGTTTTACTGCTCTCGGTGAGTTAGGTGCCTGATAAGACCTGTTCATGGTCATTGATCATCATAAAATGTGTTAAAAGAAAGAATAAGTTTGAAATGTCCAGTAATATTTTAAGAAATAGGAAAAAACAAAAATCTAGATCCCAAGGAAAAGTTCGTTAAATAGAGAAATTCGCTAAATAGAGGTTCGTTAAATAGAGGTCCGACTCTATTATAATAGCTTCGGAACTGAAGTGGTTAACGTGACAGTGGATGTTCAAAAACATTTTCTACAGTTTTTGCTCAATTGTTTTGAAATTTAATACACATATAATGTGTGCTATAATTAAGAAAATTTCTTAATTTCATTAAAAAATATTAATATGCAAATGAGTAATTAATTGATAATATGCTAATTAGCGATACAAATTTAAAATGCTCCATGCGCATTAAATTTTGTTTCAGAAACTTGTAATTTTTTTTAGGATAGCTTTATGATATTATATCAAAAATTTGTATACATTTTAAATGTATACTAAGTACCTTGGCAGAAAAAAGTTATAAACTTATAATATTGATCATTTCGGATAAAATTCAATGGTAAAATATTACTTTTTTTACCTTTTATATGAAATAATGTACACATATTAATAACAAGTTTTGTAATAAAGTATATCAACACCAATATTACCAAGTATTATGAAAATTGGAAAAAATTAAGACGCATGGAGCATTTTGAACTTACTCAGTCGGCGAAAATTCTCATTTTGAGAAAACTGGATTTAAAGATTTATTTTAAGCGTAGATTAACGATTGTTTACGTTAGAAAAACAGCTGTATCTCTGCACATAATTATCGGATTTGAATAATTTTATTTTTATTCGAAATTAGAAGATTGCAAGAACATTTTTTCCCAAAAAACATAAAAAAATTGAATTTTTTTTTATGTTTTTTGCGATTTTAAACGTCCACTGTCCCCTTAAGTCGACTAACTACGGATAAAAGTAGAATTCGAAATATTTTACAAATTGTGTTTAAGTGTCATTGGGTATTTTTCTTTTTAAAATATTTTTTAAATAATACTCTAAAATGGCAAAATGAAAGTTACCGAAAAAAGTGCACCGGGAAATTGAAAGTGCAGTAAACTCTAAGGCGGAATCGATCGGGACCAAGAAAATTTTCTGCAGTAGACAATATTCC
>OZ010795.1:239533880-239606880 GCA_963932465.1 Maratus speciosus | reverse complement strand
CATGAAATTGGCAGGTGCTCTTATTCAGGAACAGTGTAATCGAATAGCGTTTTCCATTTCAAAGACCGAAGATCTTTCAGAAAATAGCCAAAGTGGGCATTTTTAATTGAATTCCCAACGCAGCAACGCGAGAAAGGGGAAAAACTTGTCGTCACGTGACAAAGATCGCTTGTAACTCGATAAATAATTGAAGAGCTGAGTGGATAAACATGTTATGCTACAATTTCTAAAATTTTTTTTAATCTTTTGGATGAAAGCGTTATGAGGTATCCTATCACATGGTGAAGTTAAAATACTAATATTCTATTTGATCTTGAAGATTTAAGACATTATTCATTAATATTTAATATTTTAATATTTAATAATGTAATAATATTTAATAATTTTTAATATTTGAAAATTAAATATGAATAAGTTTTTCAGAGAAAGTTTAGTACCATACCTGTTGATATTTTAAACACATAGTATTAAACAAAAAATAAATCATTAAAATTTACAGCAAAAACTTTCACTTCAAATTCCTTCAAATGTCATTTTTGTTACTTAACATGTTCTTCCACTTAGCTCTTCAATTTATTTATCATAAAAGAGGAAAATGCTATTAGATTCGAAATCGCTTCAATAGTCAGGCCTGCCAATTTTACGCTTTTAAGTTTAAAATGAGTCAGAAAATGTGTCGGAAAGTTTCGCATTGTTGAGCAGGAAATTTGAGAAGCACCTTAATGTAATACTTGTACTTTTTCATACCAGTTATAAATAATGTGGCCAGGTGTTGCGCATAAATCGGGGCCCCAAATGTACTGGACACCAGTATTTTAAAGTAATTTTCTTCGCCTTATCTAAAGGAAGAATTATCTGCGATTAAAGGTGGCGAAATAAGCTGTAAGAAATTAGTGGTGCCCAGAACATTTCGAGCCCTGATTTACGTTGGACACCTGGCAGCACTCTTTGTGATTGCTATTTTATTTACGTGAAAAAACATTCTTATTACCTTTATTTGGATGTTAAATGAAATCGAATGTGAGAAGGAAAAAAATCGCATTCGAAGGCTTAATTCATTGTCCTCGTTAATCAGCCCAGTATAAATAGTAACCACTTTCGCCGGTGACAAATCAAAGTGACATTCCTAAAATCTCTCAGGGCTCATCGTTTATCTCTCAGGAATCCCAATCAATAGTGGCGGTGAGAATTCACCTGGGAAGGATAATCATACCTGATATGAATCAAAATGGACAGATGGAGGTGTGACACAGATTTCGGTTCAGGGATAGATATACATATAAATGTGATGTATATATACCGGTGTCCTAAAAAGGACTGACGGATTTTAAAATTCAATAACTTGCAAACGGTGACAGATATTTAAAAATTTCTTGCAGGAGGTTTATGAATAAGGTCAAAAGTTTTATTACAGTGATTTTCGATTTTAGTTCGAATTACAAACAATAGATGGCGCTGTAATCAATAGTCGCTAAATACAGGCTCGATTTTTGGTCTTTTCTCTTGTTTCATGCGGAAAAAGGAGATGGAAATGTATTAACCGGGCCACGAAGTACCAAAAATCGAGCCTGAATTTAGCGTCTATTGATCGCAGCGCCATCTATTGTTTGTAATTCAAACTAAAATTGAAAATCACTGTAAAAAAACTTTTGACTTTATGCATAACCCTCCTGCAAGAATTTTTTAAATATCTGTCACCGTTTACAAGTTATTGAATTTTAAAATCAGTCAGTCCTTTTTAGGACACCCGGTATATACATACAGATAAAATGTATGGAGATTTAGAAAATTAATATAAACGTCACTTTAATATCGTGTGATTCTATGAATCACGTGTGTATGTTTGAAATTTCGCAGTATGCAGGGCCGAAACTAAGGCGGGGGGGCAGAGGGGGCATGCACCCCGGGCGCCAAATGAAGGAATATACCTTTGGAATGGATCATTTTCTTCTGATGGACTGATGTCTTCTATTATTATGAAACAGCCATTATAAATGAAGTGTTAGGTGAAGATGAAAGAGCAGTCGTAAAAAGTTAGAACTCTTGATTTTCTGGTCAGAATGGGAAGAAAAAAATGGCCATAATTTTTTTTTTGACAAAAAAAAAAAAAAAAAAAAAGGGGGATTTGCCTCTGGAAGGCCAAAAAACGTGTTTATTAGAATTTTTTTTCTGGAAAAGGAATAAAGTTTTTAGCTCCGGGTTTTTTGCATGTTATTTATTATCATTTAAGAACATTTCAAAAAATTTTTTTAATAAAAAATTGATGATGTGACTGGAGTTGCGTGGATGCATGTCCTAGCGTGCGCGCCGTGTAATCGGGTATGGTAACCGATAGATCACCAGAGTCATTTTCCATCAATTTTCATTAAGGATTATGCATATAGATAACAATAATATTGTCTTGGAGCTTCAAGCACTTTGAGTTCAAAATGCTGAAAATCAACAAAATGGCAGCCGTTTGCAAAAAAGTCTATTTCTGACCCCCTTTTTTTTGCACTTTGGCGTGGTTCAAAAAATATTTATTTTTTATAAAAATGGCTGAAAGGGGACCAAGCTCTAATAAATTATATTACCTTTAATTTTTTTTTAAAATAAGAAGATCGGTTTAATATGAAACAATCAAGTTATTTACCGTCAAATCGTGGCGGGTACTATCTATAAGTACATTATGTGATGTAAATATAATAATGGTACTTTTATGTTAGCCGGGTGCTGGTGATAAATCCCCAATTGTTGTTTCCGAAGCATATTCATATTGTGTTCATTTCATTTAAACTACAAACCTTTTATTCATTTCATTTAAAATACACGCCTTTAACTAATTCTATTTAAAATATTAAAAAGTAAAAAAGGATAAGAAATAATATCATAAAACAAATTGTTTTAATTTAACATTAAAGAATTGTTTCTAATTTAAACAGGCAAAATATAAAAGCTATACTTACTGGCGATTTTAAAAATGCTACTGGCGATATTTGCGCCCAGTTGACATAAAAATACCATAATATCTCTTACAAATGGTATGTAGTAACATTCAAATGTTATATATAACAATTTAACACCTTGTAATTCTATATTATTTCTAATTGCTAAAACGGTGTACGATTAAAACTTTAAAAACAGTAAAATAGTTTTATTTGACTGTTGACATGTTTCAACTCATTCAGAGTCATTTTCAAAACCAAGACTCCCTTACCATATAAATCACATATCCCTTATCATCTGTTACTATGATAAGGGGGTCTTACTCAAAACATATAATTAATGATATTCTGAAATTGCACGGTCTATGATTTTACGAACTGAAGCGCCATCATTCAGTTTTTCATGTAACGCACGTTATTAACCATTTGGAAATGGTTGTTGTTTTCGGTAGAGGATGGGACCAAATGATGCTCCCATTTTATTTTTTTTAAACGAAATTCAACGATGTTCTTTACTTTTGGAAGAATTTTTATTTGAATAGGTAATAGAAAGGCATGGAATCGTTAAAAATTGTTTGAATAGGTAATCGAAAGGTATAAAATCGTTAAAAATTGAAAAAGTTACAAAATGGGTAGGTGCAAATTATCAGATATGGAAAAATCCAAAGCCAAAGAGCGACGCCGAAATAAAAATCGTCTTGCAAAGCAAAAATCGAGATCTTCAACTCATTATGTAGGCCATGAAAATCGAGGTCTTCAACTGATTATGTAGCCCATGAAAATCGATTACAGAATAAAAGAGGAACGCGAAAAAGCAAACAATCTAATGTTTAATCGATTGATAGTAAAAGGCCATGTCTCGAGGGGCTCCAATCCACTAGCCACGGCGGTTTACAATCGGTCGATTCAAACCGGGAAAAATTGAGCTCAATGTAGGTAATTTGTCGCAATCTGTGGATGATTCGGTGGAACTGCTTTCGATTTGTAAACTGTTTTTCGTCTCGAAACGGGACTTGGAGAATTTATCGATGAAGGTTTTGGTCGTCTGAAGTTTGATCTTTGCGATCTGCTGTTGAAGAGGATGCGGCGGAATTCCAAATGGTCGTTGTAATCTATTAAATTACAATTTTCTTTCGTTTTTTTTTTTTTTTTTTTTTTTTTTTTTTTTTTTTTTTTACTTGGATGCTTATTTCTATTTTCTAAATCCTTGAGGACCTCGAGCCACAGTTTTGGTAAGTTGACGGATGTTCTATCGTTACATATGTTATTTTTACGTGTTAAAATATCTATTGTTTCTTTTATAATGGATAGATAATATGGGTTGGAGGGAAAAATTATCTTACTTTCGTTAAAATTTACATGAATAATTTTTTCTTGGTGTAATCTTGCCAAGGCTGTGGTTTTCTATTATATTTAATATTAACTACATGCTCCTTTTTTCTGTATTTAAATTTCCTGCTAGTCATTCCAATATAAAAATTCTTTGATCCGTCTGCTTTAATTAATGGTATTTCGTATACTCCTGAATAATTCTCAAAATTAATAATCGTAGGATTGCTTATAATAATGGTTATAAAGTTCAATATATTAATAAATTAATCGTGAATATTACCAATAATAAGAAGCCTGAACATAAATTTGACTCGCAAAAATACAAACTTTATCCTATTCAATATTATCCAAGCTCTTTTGAAAAATTAAAATACAGTCTTAAGCGGTTCAATATCTGCTTAGCAGCCAAACCACCTCAGAAATTGAAGAATATTACTTGCACTAAAATTGATCCAATTAATTCTGAGAATTATTCAGGAGTATACGAAATACCATTAATTAGAGCAGACGGATCAAAGTATTACTATATTGGTATGACTAGCAGGAAATTTAAATACAGAAAAAAAGCGAATGTAGCTGATATTAAATAAAATAGAAAGACCACAGCCTTGGCAAAATTACATCAAGAAGAAATTATTCATATAAATTTCAACGAAAGTGAGATAATTTTCCCTCCAACCAATTTACTAACTATTTGGAAAAATGGTTACTGTCCTCGTCAGGGTAATAAATCAAAAACATATCTGAAACTTTTTATTAGTTGAATCCGCATTTTATTCTTTTTTTTTATTGGTCTATACAGTAATCTGTATTTTCCCTTTACTTTCAACAGAGATGGATACTTCTGTTGCCACTATAACAAAAAAGTAATAAAAACTACAAAAAAAAAATTAATAACTCAGAAACAAATTGAGATACAGTTTTCAAACAAATTGCATTTAAAAGTACATTTTTTTCTCTATACGACGGTGTAAAAAGTAATATTGTGGGATGTTTAGAAGTTTAAGAATGAAATTTCATTTAAAATTGGTCCTGGAATATTAATGTTTAATCCATGGCGTACGTAATGTATGACCAGCTCCGTAGAAGTTTAAAAATTTACAGTACCGAAAAATGTAATTCATGGCGTACGTAATGTATGATCAACTCCGTGCGATTTTTTATGTCTTAAATTTTAGTCTTTGAAAAAAATCATTTTCCAAATGGTCGTTGTAATTTGTTAAATTGCAATTTTTATTTATTTATTTATTGAACAACAAACATACGACTTGTGTGCTTGACATGAGAACCCGCTTATAAGTCGGAGACAAGATAGCACAAGGAAATATTACAACACAAAAGAAATACATCCTGGGAGTTCCACACAAAGAGTGTGTGCAATGGAACCAGCGGGAATCGAACCCACAATATCTTACACTCGCAAGCGATTAACAGCGTGGTGCTTTGACCACTCGGCGCAGAGACCCCTCCAACCAATGGAGACCGGCTAACTGCGCCGATGCCGACCCTTCTTTGCCTCCCCCTGTATGAACTGCGCTCAGCGTCACGTTGGACCGGATATCATTGTCACCCCCGTCTCTTATATTTATGGTCCGAAGAGACAGCTTTTTTTGTTGGAAAGACTCTTTTCTGTTGTCGTTAATTTGCTAAATTAGGCGCTTTATCGATAATTTCGGCTATCAATAATGCTTAAACTCGCAAAATTTTTTATAAATTTTTTGTTAATAATAACTATTAAATCACAGAAAAAACGACAATATAAAAATGTATATTCCGTTAATATAAAATGCACAAATTGAAAAAAAAGGGGGGGGGAATAAATAAAAATATGATGATAAAAAAATCCATATATATGTAAATATATAAGCATTATAGAATATTACAAATCATCATCAATTTCAATTATTTACATAAAAATTTAAACGTTGGAGAATTTTTTAAAACTACTTTGGAAAAGAAAATTTTATGAAGAAATAACACTTGTTACCTAATAATGCCATTTTTTTCTCCAAGCATATTATTTTTCGTTCAGAAATATAATATTTGACATGGTCTAATTATGTATGGAAACAAATATTTTTGTCAGGTTTAAACTAATTTCTCGTTGACTGTGCCTTCAGATGTTTCATTCTAAGATTCTTCAAGAACTTTAAAGCGTTATTAACATTTATATATAGATATACAATATTAACATTTATATACAGATATTTCGTATTTCAATTACTATACTAGAAATAATTTTCACCTTAAAGTTATTCTCTGTGGTATTTTGAAAGAAAGATGCTGAGGAAAAAGAACAACATTCTAAAAAGAAGAATATTCTTGCTGCTGAAATAATCCTATGAACGCTAATTAGTACTTCTGTTATTGCTCTATATATTTTCTTTATACTATTATTAACTTATTTGAAACTATGGTATTTAAATAATTTATTATTTTCTTTCAAAACTTAATTTTTTTCTAAATTCTAAAGTATATTTTAAAATTCCAAAGCGGGTTGCACGATGTTTTATAAGCGAAACTATGTATTTCTAGATCAAATTTAATTTTTACTGACTTCTTATAATCACGCACGATTCTCTTATGCACATGCTTATAAATTAATAATAATAAGAAGAAGAGCAGTAAATTCTCATGAATTCAAAACTGAGAATTGCATTATCATTTGAAAAACATGGATAAAAAAGTGGTGTAAAGAAACTTAATTTCTTAAGCTGTACTTAAGGTGCTTCACAAATTTCCTGTTCGCAACACAAAATTTTATGACACATTGTCTGATTCATTTTTATACTTAAAAGAATAAAATTAACAGGCCCATTGAAGCAATTTTTAATTGAATAGCATTTTCCATTTTCAGATAAATAATTTATTTATAGAGTTATAAGCTATTCTTGTTACGTGACGACAAGTTTTTCTTCTTTATCGCACTGCTGCGTCGTGAATTTGGTTCAAAATGCCAACTTTTACAGTATTTTCTGTAAAATCATCTGCTTTTTCATGTAATATATAAATTCATTCGATTACATATTTTCTGAATAAAAATACATTCTAATTTAATGTGTTTTCAAGCAAAAATGAATTCAGAAATGTGTCAAAAAATAGCTTCTTTGAATTTGAGAGCAGCCTTAAGACTGTTTAAAATCCTACTGGTTACTTTCCAGAATTCATATTTGTTTGCACTTGCATGAAAGTGACAGATGCTGTTACTTAGAAACTGTGAAATCGAACGGTTTTACGAAATTTTCATTAAAAGCAATCTTTCACAAAATGCTGTTAAAAGCATTTAGCATTTGAACTGAATTTCCACAAAGTGTTCTAAACTGAATTTCCAGACGTGACTATCTGATAAAATTTTCATCAAACAAGAATCGTTATTAATTCAACCTTCATTCATTTATCTAAAAATGAAAATATTATTAGATTCTAAATCAATTCAATAGTCATGTCTGCAAGTGACATGCTTTTACGTTAAAAAAATGAGTTTGTAAGTTAGAAAATTTCGAGGAAAACTCTTACAACATCCTTAAATCTTAAAAAACTTTCATCCGTATAAGATTATGATTTTCTAATTTCGTATTACATCAACGCATCTGCTCCAAATATAGTTTTAAGGTTTTATTTATCTGTAAAGATAAAATATCCTTTTTATTAATAGATGTTTTCTTATAAAAGAAAAATACACTTTGAATAATATATTATAGTTGACTTTATGATTGATCCTCAAAATATTTTTTAATTAAATTTTTGCTGACTTTTAAAAGCGAAATTTTTAAGTAGAATTTTTAAGTAAGTATTTTCAGTTATTTGATATCTGAAAGAAAATATCAAATACGTGAACAGATTAAAATTATGCTGTGATAGAAAAATTTAACATATTAATGATTTTTAAAATAATCCTAAATTGGACCCTTCTCCATTCTGCTGCATTAAAAAAAAAATAATACTACTAATAATAGTAATACTACAACTTACAGTATTAATGTTGTTAATTTAAACATGCTACTGACAGATTTGGTATTATATGAAGAAAAAATTTGTGAAAATCAATGAACTTTTGATTATAAAATATTAAAAATCGTGACAAATAGTATATAAGAGTGTCAGCTCTAATTGTTGCCCAATGACTAATTTTCTAAACTATTAGCTTTAGACGTATAGCTTCATTAGCAAACATGTTTCAAAGTTGTTCTTCATCCTATTAACCCCGTTTATAGAAAAAATATATAGATATTTTAAAAGTTACTTTTTTTTTTTTTTTTTTTGTATCTAAGTACTATATATTTAGTAAAATTTTCTTCGTGTACTAATAAGTAAAAAAATAAAAGGTTCATTTTTGTACAAATAAAACTTTCCGAGATATGATAACTTTTATGAATTTTTAGCATTTTTTGTGATTAAAAACGGAAAATCGCTTTTTATCCAAATGTTACAATGTGTGTTTTTAATTAACATTAGATAGTACTTGGAATTACTTGAAAGAGCTAACAAAACTTGGGGTGGCAGTTTGTGCCGGGTCCGTTTAAATCGAAATCCCCCTTTGCTTATACTAAGTATTGTGATTATTGCCTTACTTTACATATGTGATTATTGCCTTACTTTACAATACTCCTTTGATTATTGCCCTTCTTTCGAAGTAAATATTAGTTAGTATTCTCTACTTAAGGAATTATACTTCATTTTAATTAGGGATGCACCGAATACCGAATATTCGGCCTACAGGCGAACCGAATACCGAATATTCGGCTAGCCGAATACCGAATATTCGGCCAGCCGAATAGTAACTATTCGGCCAAATACCGAATATTCGGCTTGTCGAATAATTTTATATTTCAAAATTTAAAGGCATTAAAATGTTAAATTTTAAAACAGTTTTACATAATATTTTAAACAGAGACTTTCATTTTGATAATCAAAAGCTTTTTTCAAGTAAACTTTATGCTGAAAAAAAATCTGCTTTGAGTTATTTAAGAAGAATAAAACTTTTTTAATCAATAAAATTTTAAATTTCATGGCTTCTTCTGTGAATTAAAACAAATGAATAAAATTTTCTTAAATTCTAAAAGAAACATTTTAAAGTCAAAGAGAAATTGTGAAAAAATTAGAAGAAAAATTGTACAGGACCATATATTATTTGTTTGTCATGAAGAGACTCAAGTAAAAGTAAATAAATAATACAATCTATTCAAATTTTATATGGTGGCAACTCAGCAAGAATAACTGTTCTACTCCCTTTGGTTAAGCAAGGAAGATTTTAAATGCATCCTAGATCAGTGTCTGGAGTGGGCGATCATTTTTAGAGACTGTAAACTTTCTTAAAGTCTTAGCAAGAAACAGATTATTTAATGGACAATGTTCAGAAACTTGCATTTGTACATAATTAATTCCTATGAAAATCCTCGTGATTGGTTAATTTTCTTAAATAATACTTAACAAACAACAAATAAATTCTCTTTTATTTAAATATATGACTCTGTTTCTAATTATTCTGAATATCTTTATAAGTTGACTGTTAAACGTAGAAATGGTATAAGGTTTTTAAAAATATGTTTTAAAAGTCTTTTTTAAGTATTCGGTTGGGCCGAATATTTCGATATTCGGCCAAACCGAATATTCGGCAGACCGAATATTTCGATATTCGGCCAAACCGAATATTCGGCAGACCGAATAGTTTGCTATTCGGCCAAGCCGAATATTCGGTATACCGAATAGTTTAATATTCGGCCAAACCGAATATTCGGTAAAATGGCCGAATAGGCCGAATACCGAATAGATACCAAATATTCGGTGCATCCCTAATTTTAATACTTTATTTGTATTTATTACGTTGAATATCTTATCGCTAAAATATTTTGACTTTAAATAAAAAAGTAAAGATGTAATGCAATGCTTGATGAATGAATGCAGGCCACATGCTTATAAGTATTGTGATTATTGTCGCCAGGATTTATTATGGGTAGATTTGCATCCAGAAGACTTTATGGGAAAAATAACTCTTAAAGGCAACCCTAAATACAATGATGGATTGCTTATCTCACCCCCTCGAGCGCAGTTCATACAGATGGGATCGAAGCTGTAAGCGCAATTTATGATCTTCTCCTACCGTAGGCGCAATTGATGTACACCCCAACCAATATTATTCATCCATTATAAGAGAAACAATAGAGGTTCTAACACGTAAAAATAACATATGTAACGATACAGCATCATTCAACTTACCAAAACTGTGGCTCGAGGTCCTCAAGGATTTAGAAAATAGAAATAAACATACAAGTAAAATAAAAATAAAAAGTAACGTGCGTTACATGAAAAACGGAATGATGGCGCTTCAGTTCATTGTATCATAGACCGTGCAATTTCATACTACAGTAAACATCCTCTAATCCCGTATCCAAAGATCCGGTATGCTGGATAATCCGGCACGACTTGAGGAAAAAATACTATCCCTTGTTTAATCACTTCTGATGTTTGTATAATAATCTGATGGAACTTCAGAGTGAGGAACGAAACAAGAAACTTTGAAAAAGTCATGCCGTAAATTTTGGCCTGAAATAATGGACGAAAATGTTGAAGTTACTGAAGGCGATATAATTGACGCTGAACTAGAAGATGTTTTAGGTTGTTTGTCTTTAGCGAATCCCATGTTACAAATGAATCGCGAAGAAATAAACGAATAGGTTGAAGAAGATTTTCATGAGCCGACAGAAGAAATTTTGATAGATGAGGCCATGATTCAGAGTGTTATGAACCCAACAACCCCCAAAGACATTGAATCGAATGAATGTGGTGTGGACGAGACAAACAACATCAGTTGGAATCAAGCAGATGATGTCTTGAATACATTTATCACGTTTTCTGAGCGCAGCGGTTCGTTCAACGATGCGGAAATTATGAAACTCCACATCATACGACATGACTTCCTAAAAAAACAGATGAGAGAAGACTACTACAAAACAAACTGATATTCGTGATTTGTACACGATGGCTTCTACGAGTAGGTCTACAGTGCGCATTTTCACTTCATAGTCATACGTTCATATGTCGCACTTAACATTATTGAGTATTTTTTTTTTACTCTATTCAAGCCTGTTTTAACGGGTAAAAAAAAACATGCTTTAGTGTCATTTTTTGTTCAATCCTAACATCTACACATTTTTCCGACATTCATCCTGTAATCCGGAAAATTTCGTAATCCGGCATGCTTCAAATCCCGAACGTGGCGAATTAGAGGGTGTTCACTGTATCATTATTTATTTGTTTTGAAAATAACTCTGGGTGAGTTAAAACATGTTTGACAGTCAAATAAAACTATTTTACTGTTTTTAAAGGTTTAATTTGAAAGGCTTTTCAAAAATTGTGTTAAAAATTAACTTCCTCTTCATACTATGTTGACGTCATCAGTGAATAGAAACCACAATCAAAAGTTAAGATATTCATAACATGTGGAATAGTCGTAACAAAACAAAAATCTCCTCGTGACATACAGTGTACTGTCTAGCAGCGAGTGAAGTAACTGAGGAGATTGTCACAAGATGGCAGCTGCTTTTTTAAAATCGGAGTTACAGTTTCAAAATACCGCCGCCGGGGCAAACTTCCCACCAGTATAAATGAATAGAAAATTTTGTCTGATTTAACACGTGCACGCCGGCGCGGTGGGTCACACTCGACTGTCTCAGAGCTGCCAAGTATCCGGTTTTTTGGCTACCAGTATTTTAATACAGAAAATGTTGTTTTATTTAGTTAGAACAATTGGGCGATTTACAGGAACAACATTTTCTCTAAAATAACAGTGGTGTGTAAAACGCCGGAGACTTGACAACTCTGAGACAGTCAAGTGTGACCCATCGCGCCGGCGTGAACGTGTTAAGCGTCTTATTCATGGAAATATTTTCTCACAAATATTTTCTGGTGTCAGTTTGACAGGTAAAACAACCAGATTGCATCACCGGTTGTCACAATATGGCAGAAACGAAGTACCTAACTACCTCAAAAGTAAGCTTACACCAGTTAAAATTAAAATCTTTTTATGCCATTAGTTATGACTGAAATTTTTGCATTAATAAAGCCTTTAAATATGGACAAAATTTCTATATAATTTTACTGGTGGAAGCTTCGACCGGAGGTTATCAGTCCTTTGGAAAGCGGTTACAGTTGAATCCATTAAAATAGCGAAGCTATTTTAAGGGATATGTCAGTTCTTTTTTATTAATAGTTCCATGATTAAAACTTTAGCTTCTTTAAAAGATGCTATTTGAAGAGGTGCCGACAAAATCTCGCCGTGGCTACAAAAGCTGCCTCTGTGTAAATAAATCGCAAAGTGGAAGCCGAAAAACCTCAAGAATCCAACACTTTCTACTTATGAATAATTAAGAGGGGAATAGCATTTAGCCATCTGTATGTCAAAAACCTATAAGATTCAATAAATGAATGAAATAAAAAGCTAGAAAACAGGAATTTCTCTTTTTCAGAGTTTAGTGTCGTCCCCGATGAAAAATATATATATATATATATATATATAATTTTAAGACTTACAGCCCACGCTTTTATTTTATGTAAAATGACGTCATATTCGCATCCGATTAAGAATTCCACATTTACGATCCACTCTTAAAAATCTACAGTAAAGTAGGCACAGGATGTCACTATCGCGAAATAATACACAAATGCAACAAAAAGATGCCGTCATTAAAGGAACTGACAAAGAAAAAAAAAAACGACTGCCTAATGATTTATAGCCCCTCATTTGTTTGTAACATTAATATAGACACTTAAAATTAAATATAGTTTATAATAGCTCCATGTTTTAACAGAAATCATTCGTTTATATTTTTTCAAAATAGCACGTATTTTAATTACATTTTCTTTCGGCTGTTATGAAAAAATGGCAACAAAAATATATAATTAACATTTTACAACTATTTTTCCTTTCTTTCTACAGAAATGGAGTACTTCCGTTGTCAATATTAAGCAAATGGAAAAAAAAATAATAATATTTCAAAAATAAATGGAGATGCAGTATTCAAACAAATTGCTTTTAAAAGTACTTTTTCCCCCAATACGACGGTATAAAAATTGAAAATGTGTGATGCTTAGAAGTTTAAAAAATTGCTATAGAGTATTTAATCGTATTGCTTTGTTTTACGTCTGGATTCTGTAAGGTAACGTTATTTTTTGGAGATGTTACAAAATAAGCTGGGAGAAAGAAATAGTATACCGTACCGGGGCCTAACACTGCATATCATTTCTCTTTTGCATAAAATATCAACTTTTCATGAAGGAACACCCCCCCCCCCCCAAAAAAAAAGAACCTTATCGCCGGGACCCCTTTCCTTCCGGGCCTTAGCCGATTCAGCCTAAACGAGTTATCTGCCTCTGAGAATTTATATACAGGGTGTCCATTCTCAACGGTGTCCAATGGCTAATTCCTAAACCGTTAGTCATAGACATATAGTTCCAATTAGAAAAATAGTTTAAATGAGGTAAATAAATATTTTAAAAGCGATTTGAGTCAATAAAAACATTTCTTAAAAATTTACGAAATTTAAATTTTTATACGGTCCCCCAGTCCTATAAGTTATGTTTAGTAATATTTTCCTATTACACTGACAAGTAAGACAAAAAAGTGTCAAAATTGACCAAGTTATGGAACTTTAAAAATGCATGACTTATACCACTGTTCTGCATTTGAACACAAATGAGTTCGGCCGTGCTTTGAGGGTCATATACCAAGTGCGTAAATTATTCGTAGAACTAATTCATGTGTATCTCTACACTTTGAAAAACACAGTTACATTGAAACAATCGAAACACAGACAACAATGAGAATAGAGTTAAACAATTTCAAGCGTGATGAAAAGTAGTTGAAAATGACCACATTTTTTCGCAATCTTGGTAACATTTTTAGTTAATAAATACTTCCTTTTTATGTGCTTTCTTTTAACTTACAATTATGTTTGTGTGTGGCAGTCAAATCTCGTGATTCATTATTCACCCACTTCCTGTTGACATACAGCTTTAAAATTTGGAATATATATGTATTCCTGAGAGCAACACATGAATTGGATGTTGATTTTTTTTTTTATTCGATCCCTAAAGGGGGCAAGGGGGTCAAATTTACTTAATGGTTACGTTTGATTTCCTATGGAGAAATCAGCACCAGCTTCAACAATGAATATTTGTTGAAAAGTACTAATGACGGGGTTACCACAATAGCGCCAAAGTTTAGCCAAGTTGGCAAAATATCGCCAAATTTGGCGATAAAAAAGTTGCCATATATGAAGTCAATTTGGCAATAGCTGGCTAATTTGGCAAAATTCATTAATCTTCCATAATCGAACTCACTGCATTTTAATTTAAACTCCGTACATTTAAGTTTTTTTTTTTTTTTTTTTTTTTTTTTTAAGAGTTTTCTACTTTTTAGTGCATTAAAAAAAACATATATTTTCCATAGCCTATAAATTTTAATGAAAGCATGTTTTTTGAAAAAAAAAAAAGTTTTTACATTCATATTTATTTATTTATTTTATATTACGTCAGTTTTATTAGCGAAGCGTTATTATTTCATTGTTTTATTGTTATGAAATAATGAATGTGATTTATGAAACACGTTTTACTCAATTTAGATCTATCGTATCGACTGTAACTTTGTCCTGCAGAGAGACTTTTTTTCTTTTTTTACAAATTTGTCTTGAGTCTGCATAATTTAAGTACTAACACATATTCAGTTTTGAGGAGAAGATAGGTTATTTGGAAAAACAAGACAGGACAAACTTGACAGATCTGTCCAACCTTTTGACTTTCCTTGGGTCACATTTGCTAAGAAAAAATTGTCTCGGATCGCACATACCTTGTACTCACATTAACGTTAATTGCTATTTTTTTTTCTTTTTTCTTTTTTTTTTTTTACTTTTACAATCTTTGTACCGAGTGTCCCAATAATTGGATATTGCTATTGGATAGCCAAGTTGGCAAAGCATCGCCAAATTTGGCGATAAAAATAAGTTGCCATATATGAAGTCAACTTGTCAATAGCTGGCTAATTTGGCAAAATTCCCATTTAAATGGATTTTAAAATTCAATAGCTTGCAAAAGGTGAGAGATATTTTTTAAAATCTTGCAGGAAGGTTATGTATGATGTCAGGAGATTTTTTTTCTATGATTCTCGAATTTCAAGCAATAGATGTCGCTGCGAGAAGTAGGGGCTAATTCCAGACCCGATTGTTGGTACTTTGGGATCCATTCAAACATTTTAATCTCAATTTTTTTTTCGCATGGGAGAAGAGAGAGGCCGAAAAATCGAGCCTGGATTTAGCGCCTATTGCTTGCAGCGCCATCTATCGCTGCTATTTGTAACTAAAACTGGGAATCGCAGCATAAAAACTCCTGACATCTTACATAACCCTCCTGCAAAAATTACAGTCGAACCCAGTAATAGCGTCTTCGGTTATAGTGTCAACTCGGTTATAACGTCAAATTCTGAAGTCCCCACGAAACTCCCATAGATATCAATGTTATGGTAACTTGGAAATAACGACATAATTTAAACGGCGACCCCGGTTATTGCGTCAAAAATACATACATAAACTATTTATTCTCAGAAAATGGAGCAGTATAATTTTTTTTTCACAACAAGGAAGTCCAATTCGTCACAGATGAGAGACAGTGAAATCACAGCTGGCTCACGTGTACACCGGCACGCAGTTTTTCGGACCTGTTCTGCAGTTTTGGCCAGGAAATAACTCTTGGGGGATAGGCAGTAAACAGGGTGAAATTTCTGTTCCTTATCTGTCTAAACAAATAGCGTAGAAGACAAGTTAAATTAGATAAGGTGGAGAAACAGGGAGCAATCAAATGACACTTGTTGCTTGGCCGAAAAATTTATAAAAGCGTATAGCTATTCCAACCTGACCTGACAGTAACGTCATACGTTTGGTTTTCAGCTCTCTCGTTCTTTAAGTGAAAAACTTCGATCATTATGGCATCCGTAAAAAGAAAAGTTCTTTCTTTGGGAGATAAAGTTAACATTATTAATGCACTGGGTAAAGGGAAGAAGAAAGCTGAAGTTTGTCGAGAATTTGGGTTAATAAATTCAACTGTGTACTTTATTTGGAAAAACAAAGAGAAAATTTTAAGTGCCTTTGAACAAAATGGCAAGAATGTTAAGCGAATGAGGAAGCCGGATAAGAAAGACCTTGATGGGGCATTGTTAAAATGGCTTAAGCAGCAAATAACTATGAACGTACCAATCAGTGGTCCAATGCTGATGACAAAAGCAGAACAGCTTGCCAAGTTGCTTGGGCATGCAAATTTTGTTTGCTCCAACGGTTGAATAGACCGATTTAAGGCGCGTCACAGCATAGCGTTTCACAAGGTATGAGGTGAAGAAAAAAGTGTGGACGATAAGTGTGTTCAGGATTGGCTAAGGAATGTATGGCCAAAAGTTCGACAAGGCTACGCAGACAATGACATTTTCAACGCAGATGAGACATCCCTCTTTTTTAAGCTTACTCCCGACAAAACTCTTTCATTTAAGAACGAAAAGTGCTCTGATGGGAAGTTGTCGAAGGAAAGAATTACAGTTCTTGTTTGCGGAAACATGACTGGAATAGAGAAGAAAACCTTGACCGTGATTGGAAAGTCTAAACGTCTAAGATATTTAAAAACGTTAAAACGCTTCCAGTCAACTACCAACACAGTCGAAAATCTTGGATGACATCCGAGTTGTTTGAAGCTGAAGTGGGGCGATGGGATAAGGAGTTCTGCAGACAAAAGCGAAAGATTCTACTCTTATTAGATAACTGCTTCCTGCGTATCCCGACGTGAAAAATTTACAGAGAATACAGTTAGTGTTTCTACCCCCAAATTGTAGAAGCAAGTTGCAACCTATGGATCAAAGTGTATCAGAAGCTTTGAACTGTTGGAAGTGCGTGATTATGCACATTTCAGAATGCTCAGACGAAAATAAGATATGCAGTATAAATCTTTTAACTGTAATTAATTTTTTGGATAAGTCCTGGAGACGAGTTACAGAAAAAACGATTCGAAACGCATTTCGACATGCCGGTTTTGTTTTTACAGAAGAAAGTGTTAGTGAAATCCAACAAACAGAAGAAGAAGATGAAGAAGATTTGCCTTTGTCAGAATGGAATCGCCGATTCGGAAGATGTGATGATTTGCCTTTTTATGAAAATTTGGGCGAGTTTGTTGCTGTGGATGACGATTTGATAACTTCGGAACGTAAAACTGATTTGGAAATTGCCCAAGAAGTGCAAGAAACGGAGGAAACTATCAGTGATGATGAAGAAGGGCAGGAAATTGATGAAGTAGTAACACCACTTGGAATAAAAGACGCTCAGCAAGCAATAAGATTGTTTTCACGTTTCTATGTATACCAATTCACAGATACAACGATCTTTAAATTTATCGGACACATTGAAGATGGCATAGAACGAAAATTATTTTGCTCGAAAAATAAACAAAAGGAGATTGAACATTTTTTCTCTCCAAATATGCCCTCCTATCCCATTATTATCATGTTATGCAGGAATAAATTCATTTTTTTCCTGGAAAAATATAGTAAGTGTAATTTATACTCATTTTATAATTTATTAAATAATTTACGCTACTATTCTTATTTTATAAGGTGTAAAATAGGGTAGTATGCATGCGTTCTTTACTTATACTTCATGCTTCTGACCCGACATCGGTTATTACGTCACTCGGTTATAGCGTCATAATTATTGCGGTCCCTTGAATAACGTTATAACCGAGTTCAGCTGTATTTTAATATCTGTCACCGTTTGCAAGTTATTGAATTTTAAAATCCATCAGTCATTTTTGGGACACCCGGTACTTCATTTGTACTAGAAAGAAGCTAAAATTGAAGAACCAGATAAACCTAAACATGAGTCTGGAAGCTAATATCTGAGCCCTCAAGCGTACAGCCCCTTGGCGAAAGACGGAGGGTGCCAAATGATTTTGCGATTTTCCGTGCGTGCGAAGCTGCATTATTTTCAGTTCGGAGTGTGTCAGTTTAAATTAACGGCGGACCGTGCAGCTTGCATGTGCAACTATGCGAGATTATTTCATGCTAAATAGTGCCATTTATGGTTTATAAAGAATAATAGAAATATATGAATATCACCTCTGATACTTAATTACACAGAATTCAAGCGGATATTCAGTTAAAATACAGGTATGTGAAGTGTTTTCAATGTTTTTGTATATTATCAGACATTTTTTAGATACGTTATTTAATTATGAATGGCTGTATAATGCAGTTTCAAGATAAGACAGATCCTTAGAATCTTCATATTATTTAGAATCTTGTATCTATTCAGCTTTCTCATGTCAGGTCAGAGTTTTGGTTGTTAATAACCAAAAAGAAGTTTAATGATAAATGTAAAAAAAAAAAAAAAAAAAAAAAAAGAAAAGAAAAAAGAAAAATAATGTTTAAGATATGATTTTGTTATGATTTTTTCCCTCTTTTGTCAAACTTTTTGTGAGCAACCGAAGAATTTAAAAATTTCACCGAGAATTGATTTTCACTGACACTTAATTTATTAATTTGCTTGGTGTTTGATGGCAATTTTGAAGTAATTTTAATGCACACATAATAAATAATAAACTTCGTAAAATGTAAATTTTAAAAAATACTTCTAATTAATTAAAATATTTTTTTCTATCGAGATTTTCTCTTTTAGAGTTTGCCTTTAATAACTAGTATCCGTCAGGCCGAAATGTCGGAGCATGGAGTCGTATGAACTTAACACATAACATTTTAAAATTTTAAAAAAAAAAAGTTTAATTTTCATGATTACTGTTTAATAGTACAAAATTAAATTTGAAATAACACCCGTTGAATCCTCATTTTCTAGTGTTTAATTCAGTCATCAGTTGCCTCAGGTAATGCTCAAATGCTAATTTGTGGCATGATAATCAACAACATTTACCATTATAGCCTGTGGCAAGTCTGGGGGTTGAAATTTTGGGTCATAGACAGTATCTTTTACTGTTTCTCAGTACACCGCTTATCAATCCCCACTCCATCCAGATATTGGTATGTAACATAACTCTGCATCAAACTGCTGAAAAGAGTCCAGCCTGAAGTCCAAACACGTGATCATCTTCACTACATCTTACTTTTAATTATTGTGGTCTGCTAACATTCTTGTCATTGACCACTTTGATTAAAGAAGTACTTCTTGATTATGTTCTTTCACTTGCTTGTTTTTGGAAAAAAGACATGTAGCATCTTGAAATCATTCAAGTTGAGCCGGAAGCAGTGTAGCTTTCCACCGTTGCATAAGGGATTAGAGTAGTCTGAAACTTGACCCACGCAAAGCGAATAAAGAGTATTTCGATACTGTCTTTGCTGATCGTCATTTTGTCTGAATGAGTTTGTTAATGTGAAGCAATTTTCAAAAGCTCTAAGCATTTTTTGTCTTCGAAGAGCCAAAATGTCTTTTATAGAATGTCTCTTATATAGAGGGATTTCTTTTACGTGATGTAACTACCTAATACCTCCAAGGATTTAAACAAAATACCTTTGCGACATCTTTGTTCAAGTTCAGCCATAAGACGACAATTGAAAATTTGTCAATAAAGATAAATAATACTGTATTCATGCTGAGCTGTAGATTTCTTTCTGCCTGACTTTTTAAATCAGCGAACTATTTAAAACACGGTGGTTCTTTAAGCACTGAGTGAATTAACTTTCCTTCGACATTAAGCGCAGCAGTACCTATTAGTGCCAAAAGAATGACAGCTTCTGATCCTAACTGCTCTATGATTGTTTTACTAATTTCTTTGATTATCCTACTTTTTCCAGCTCTTGCTTTTCCAATAATAAAAGTTGACTTAGGAAAAATTGTAACTTTTGTTTGCAATGACGAAAGCTGTTCTGTGCATAACTAAAGTATTTTCTGCTGCTCATCTGTAAATCTGATGTCAGAATTATCAAAATTTTCATGCAGCGTGATTTGTTGTTCTTTAAAATAATTCAGAAATGTTAAAAGCAAAGAGAATTCATTGAATAAGAGAATCTGCTCTAAGGAGAAAAAATAACCACCGGGGATGTGTTGCGCAATTTTGATTTGTTTAATGTAGCTCCGATCTTTGAGACAATCAAAAATTGGAACTGAATCCATCGAGCTAACGGCAGAAAACTTCAAAGCCCCTTCAAAGACTTGCATGTCTGGCTTAATTAAGACTTATTTAATATGGTATGGAAAGGTTTGTAACACGTATGTAACACGCACACATGGGTAATCTGCTATACTCCTCTATCAAACTTGATACTTTTGTTCATCTGACTTATTGTTATATCGTTATTCGCGCAATTACTCGTAGGCAGCTGGGTTATTTTTATGTGACTTTTCCACATAAAATTACGCTGAACAACTCTTTTCATCTCAATTGCTTTCTTTTAACCGGCATTTTCGAAACTTTTGTGTATAATGTTACTCATATAAAAATATGTACATTTCTTAAAATGTACACTACATCTAGGCAACATGTTAAAAAAAATCACGGAATGATTTATGACTTTTAGTGAAGTTGATTTCTCACGAATTATGTTTCATTGTTGTATCCATTTTTCGATTATACGCATAAAACTATATAGTCATATACATTAACGTCAAAATTTTCGCCAAGCTTGGAGACATTTCGCGAAATTTCGCCAAATTTGGCGACCAAAAAGATATTGATATAAATGCAGCGAATTTGGCTGTAGCTGCCAAATTTGGCGAAATTTCCACTGAAATTCAGCACTGATGATTCTTCTCTAATCGGGTTCTTCACATTTTAGCTTAGTGTTTTACCGTAAAATTAGCTAAAATCTTAAAATCAAGAAATAAGTAAGCTACCTTTTCTTTACGCTTTTAGGACTTTTTTATTTTGTTATCTACATATTTCTGTTTTCAAGTGTACATCTAGGCCAAAATTGCTTATCTCATTCACTTCAGAATGTTCACTCTAATTTCAGTTGCAACAAATTCACTTACGGTGAATTAAAAAAAATGAGTAACCTTCCGTAATTGGGACCACTACCAAATGGTTATATTTGCGCATAAAACAGCGCTCACTAAATTATGAAATTTTCGACCAACCCGATTACGGAAATTTCCTAATACAAACATACATACCTCTGAATAAAAACATACACAAGAATACATACATATAAGTAATACATACATAACATTATATTTTTCTCGACTTCTTTTATTATCATTCGTTGCCATGCGGTTAATACTGAATCTATTATCATGCAACTAACATCCAAAATCGTATTCTCCGTATTCGATTTCTTTTTATTTCTCTTAATTTAAAATTCAAAGTGAATCGCATCGATTTGGTAGGTTAAGGAAAATGTTCACTTGCATTTCAGTTGCAGCACATTCACTTACGGTGAATTAAAAAGAAAAATTAATAACCTTCTGAAATTGGGACCGCTACCAAATAGTTAAATTTGCGCATCAAACAACGCTCACTAAATTATGAAATCGTCTACAAACCCGATTACGGAAATTTCCCAATACAAACATATATACGTTTTAATACAACCATACATCCATAAGAATACATACATATAATACATACATGACATTATATTTTTCTCGATTTTTTTTATTATCATTCGTACCCATACGGCTAATGCTGAAATCGTTACCATGCGGCAAATAAACGAAATCGTATTCTCCGTATTCGATTTCTTTTCATTTCTCTTAATTTAAAATTCAAAATGAATTACACCGATTTGGAAGGTTACGGATAATGTCCATGTGCATTTCAGTTGCACCACATTCACTTACAGTGAATAAAAAAAAATGAGTAACTTTCTGTAATTGGGACCGCCACCAAATGGTTAAATTTGCGCATCAAACAACGCTCGCTAAATTATGAAATTGTCTACAAACTCGATTGCGGAAATTTCCCAATACAAACATGCATACGTCTGAGTATAAACATACATACATAAGAATACATACATATAAGTAATACATACATGACATTATATCAGGGTTCGTACGACTCCTGGAATTTTGCGACCAGGAAATTCTTCTGCACCGCTATTTTCTTTTAGAAAATCTCTCCTTATAAGAATGCGAAATTTCACCAGTTTAGCCTAGATTTCTTTTTCTATAAAAAAAAAAATACTGGAAACTCTCCTGGAAAATACCCTGATCCGTACAAAACCCTGTTATATTTTTCTCGATTTCTTTGATTTATCACTCGTAGCCATGCGTCTAATACGAAATCCATTACCATGCGGCTAAAATCGTATTCTTCGTATTCGATTTCGTTTCATTTCTCTTAATTTAAAATTCAAAATGAATTGCATCGATTTGGTAGGTTATAGAGAATAAAAGGTTCGCACTGAAAAAAAAGAAAAATTGGTCGTTACGGACATAGAAAGTAAAACTTCTGAAAGTCAATCTATATCTCAGGTCACAAATATTGACGACGCCATAACAATTCGGATGAGGTTAAAAGGCATAATTTACAACAATGGAGCTAATGTTTTGTTTAATAACGAGATGAAACCCGTCATATTTACACGAAGGAAATTGTTTAAAAAGGAACTCATACATTAGTTAATACTTACTCCCAACAAATATTATTTTAATTTAAAGTTACCAAAACACTAAATCCATAAACTTCGACTGTTCAACGTATTAAATTAAAATGTATTAGTATACCTAACCAAGATAAGTAATTATGATGAAATTACCCATTGAGGCTCTTATGTTTGAAATTACCGATCGAAAATCAGCAAAAATGATTTCACCATGAGCCAATCATAGAATTATTTTTCGCATGAAACCTAAACTTAACGTTATTTTCATCGTCTCAAAATTTACATAACGCATCTCTCAAATTTACATTAACCATTTCAAAAATATCGCAGTACGCAATAAGTTATTAAATACATATATTTCCAAACTTGAAATCAAGTTTGCTAACTACGACTTTGCATGTGAACATTCGCACTCTTGACTTGTGATTCTAATCTGGGTATCGGCGAGTAAAATTCCAGAAATTTATATCTTTTAGTGGCGTTCGTAGTAATTTATTTCTTTTTATCAGAGAAAATGATGGTTTTCATTTAAATATGATGTCACTTTGTCTCATTGAAGCATTTCACATAGTGTCTCAAACTCAGTGGAGTGAAAAAGTATTGAATTGTAATAACTTTTTTAGGAAAAATTTAGTGTTTTTTTAAAGCGTGACGTCATTTTCTGTTCCCTTTTTTTTTACAAAGTTAATTTTGAATTTTATTAGAAATTGGCATCAATAAAGATAAACATACTTTATTAATTCTCTTTTCTTTACTACAATGGAAGTAATCCAATTGCTACCATTTTGAAAAAATAAATCATAGACAATTTTTAAATTTTAAATTTAAATATAAAACTGGAAATATTTAAAAAAATAGCTAGTGCCGCAAATCAACAAAGAAACAGCTTTCATTTAAAAAAAGAATTAATAAAATTGGTTCAGAAAAAAGCTCAAGGTAGATGTCTAAAAAAAAAAAAAAAAAAAAAGACCTTATCTTTCAAATATATATATAGATTTAAACCCGCAATGTTATCTCTATGGGCAAATTTTGAGCAGACATTTCATGCCGTTAGGGTTGACGAATATTTATGATTTTCAATACGCTCCGAGATTTTGGTACTACCAACGTCCATTTAATTTTTTATGTCGATACGACAAATATTTTGGACGCTATCGTGTTAACAATAAGTGTAATTTTTGCAGGGAAGCCGGAGCTGTGCTCCGACAATAAAATTAAGATTTAAAAAGATACATTATTTTGAACCCCTTATAATACTATATATTAGAATTATGAACAAAATTAATAGATCGTAATTTTTTAAACGATGTTTTGAAATTTATAAATGTGTCTTATCTTGATAAATGTTTTATGAGTCCCCAGCATAATAGGACATAACTAACAATAAAAACATTGAAAACATTTTGCATTGTGGCTGAATGAAAGATTGTAACAATGTAAGAGTTGTGATTCAGTATGTTAATGGTTTTTCATTAACATGGTTCAAAAACACCAATTAAGAGATTGATAAATATATTATCATACAATTTAATGCTTAAAAGTTCTTCACATTATGGTACAAAATAACAACATTTTTTGAGCTATAAATGTTATTACTCTTCATTTGAAGGTATTATTTTATAGAGATCACTATCTTCTAACTTTTGAAAAATTCAAGTATTTAAGTTGATATTTCAGCTGGCATTCCCCTCCGCAATGGGGATGACTTTTTAGATTCCCTGTAAAACACTTTCCAAACATAGTGCACAAATTAATATTTCACACTCCTAATATACATATGTAAATCTGGTGAAATTCTTGGAAATCATGTTTATATTATACTAGCAAACCCCGCGGCTTTGCTCGCGTAATATTTGAAATATGCCAAGTGATATTTATATGTCTAATTTTTATCAAAAGGTACTAACTAAATTTTTATTTTATTAAAAGGTAATATTTTAGTTTATTAAAAGGTACTTATTACTTTTAGGAATAATTAAAACAATTACTATTTAAAACACAATTTGATTAAGCATCATTGTTACACTGCATAAAGCAGAAATGAGACAAATTAATAAAACGAAATAAAACTAAATAAATAATAATTTATAAAATATTTTGAAACTTTTATGCTCAGTTAATACGCTCATTTCAGTATTCATTTGAAGTTTTGAATTTTCTAGAAACCATCTTCTTACATCTTAAAATTAACCATCATGTCAAATTCCAAGTTCTACCACCTCTCTCAACATAAAGGGCTGTGTTGAAATAGAAACTGTCACCATTAATTTGCCAACATTAATTTTGAAATTGGTTTGTTATTTCCTAATATTCCACAGAAACGTAATTTAGAAAGCTTTTAAAGGCCTTTTTTAGAGCGTTTGTTGTTCCTGTGAACCCCAGGTGGTAGAATCATCGGCATAAAATATAGCCTGTGTAGGATCAGAGACTGCTACCATTGATTCGCAGCTATTACTTTTATATTTGGTTTATATTCCCTGAAATTGCGTAGAAATCGTAATTTAGGACTTTTTTAGAATGCTTTTCGCGCCTCCCCTTCACTTCACCCCTTTTTAATTCGAATTTATTTTCGACAGTCCTTCGAGGGCATTTATATTTTATAAGTAACTACCATGCCATATTTAAAGTTTCTAGCCTTTTCAGTATCACAGAAATCGCAATTTAGAAAGTTTTTATCTACTGCAACCCTCTGGTGGTAGTGGCACAGACATAAAATATAGCTTAAGATTGAGCAGGTTCTATCACCAACAATTTGTCATCATTATTTTTTTAATCGGTTTGGTATTTGATAAGATTACATAAAAATTGTTATTTAGAACGCTTTTCGCTCACTTCATCTTTTTAAACTTGAAATTTTCTTTCGACAGTTCTTAGAAAGCAGTTGCATCTTGTAAGTAAATACCATGCCATACTTCAAAGTGTTAGACCCTTCAGTTATGCAAAAAAAACGCAAATTAAACATGATATGCTTTTGCAACCCTCAGATGGTAGTGACAGCAACATAAAATATAACCTATGTTATAGCAGGAACTGTCACCATTGATTTGCAACCATTACTTTTGAAACAGCTTTGCAATTTCCTGAGATTGAGTAGAAATCGCAACTTAGAATGTTTTTAGAACGCTTTTCGAACATTTTCACCCCTTTTTAAATTTCCAATTTTTTCGAAACTGTTCTTAAAGATCATTTATATGTAATATATATGTACCTTGCCTAATTTTAAGTTGCTAGCCTCTACCGATCACAAAAATCGAAATTTGGAACGCATTTTTTGCTCCTGCAACGTCTAGGTGATAGTGATACCGACTTAAAATAGCGTATATGTTAGAGCAGAGACTGTCAGCATCAATTTCTTAACATTACTTTTGAAATCAGTTTGATTCTTCCTGAGATATTGGTGACAAATCGGCATTTAGAACGTTTTTTAGAACGCTTTTCGCTCATTTTGCTCCTGCATCTCCTTTGGGTTAGTGGAAACATATATAAAATAGCCTATCTTGGAGCAAGAACTGTCACCATCATTTTAACGCCATTATATTTGAAATCGGTTCATTATTTCCTGAGATTGCATAGAGATTGCAATTTAGAATGTTTTTTACAACGCTTTTTGCGCATTTTGACCCCCCTTTTAAATTTCGATTTTTTTTAGGAAATGTCCTTAGAGATCATTGATATCTTATAACTAACTACCATTCCAAATTTCACGATTCTAGGCCCTTCCGTAACGCAAAAACCGCAATTTAGAACGTTTTTCTCCTGCACCCTCTTTGGGGTAGTGTCACCGACATAAACCATAGCCTATGTTGGAGCAAGGATTTTCACCATCATTTTGACGCCATTATTTTTTAAATCGGTTTGGTATTTCCTGAGATTGTGTAGAAACTACCATTTAGAACGTTTTTTAGAACGCTTTTCGCGCATTTTCACCCCTTTTAAATTTCGAATTGTTTAAGAACTGTTCTTAGAAATCCTTTATATCTAATAAGTAGCTGATACTTCAAATTTCATATTTCTAGGCCCATCAGTAACACATAAATCGCATTTTTAGGACGTTTTTTGCTCTTACACCCCCTTTGGGGTAGTGGCACCGACATAAAACATAGCCTATCTTGGAGCAAACGTTGTCACTATCATTTTGACACGAATATTTTTTAAATCGGTTTGGTATTTCCTGAGATTATGTAGAAACTACCATTTAGAACGTTTTTTAGAACGCTTTTTGTGCATTTTCACCCCTTTTAAATTTCGAATTGTTTAAGAACTGTTCTTAGACACCATTTATATCTTATAAGTAACTAATATTCCAAATTTCATATTTCTAGGCCCTTCAGTAACGCAAAAATGGCATTTTTAGAACGTTTTTTGCTCCTGCACCCCCTTAGGGGTAGTGGCATCGACATAAGATATAGCCTATGTTCTAAGTTGGGCGAACACCATCATTTTGATACCATTACTTTTGGAATCGGTTTGGTATTTCCTGAGATTATTTAGAAACTACCATTTAGAACGTTTTTTAGAACGCTTTTTGTGCATTTTCACCCCTTTTAAATTTCGAATTGTTTTAGAACTGTTCTTAGACACCATTTATATCTTATAAGTAACTAATATTCCAAATTTCATATTTCTAGGTCCTTTAGTAACGCAAAAATCGCATTTTTAGAACGTTTTTTGCTCCTGCACCCCTTTTGGGTAGTAGCACCGACATAAAATATAGCCTATGTTCTAAGTTGGACTAACACCATCATTTTGATACCATTACTTTTGAAATCGGTTTGGTATTTCCTGAGATTATGTAGAAACTACCATTTAGAACGTTTTTTAGAACGCTTTTTGTGCATTTTCACCCCTTTTAAATTTCGAATTGTTTAAGAACTGTTCTTAGACACCATTTATATCTTATAAGTAACTAATATTCCAAATTTCATATTTCTAGGCCCTTCAGTAACGCAAAAATGGCATTTTTAGAACGTTTTTTGCTCCTGCACCCCCTTTGGGGTAGTGGCATCGACATAAGATATAGCCTATGTTCTAAGTTGGGCGAACACCATCATTTTGATACCATTACTTTTGGAATCGGTTCGGTAGTTCCTGAGCTTATCTCCGACAAATAAACAATTTTTACCTCTTTATAATAGGAGTATGATTATCTATAATATAATAAGGGTGAAGATGAACTTATATTGTTTTTGTTCATTTTGACAAAAAATAGCTATAATTGGATTATTTTCATTTATATTTCACAATGATAATTTATTCACGATCATATTAATGAAAGATATAAAAAACATCGTAGCCAATATCAGGAAATTAAGAATAGATCTCCGACATTATGAAGCTATTTGAATATTTTAATAGGTCAACTACTATCACTATTTAATTTTGTTCATAAAAAACTGTCACCCACGTACCTCATATAGACATTTAAAAGTTATTATTATTATTATTATTATTATTATTATTATCATTATTATTATTCTCTTCTAGATTGTACAAATCGTAAACACTGTAAGAGTGTGTTGCAAAAGTTAGGTAGACAAAACTATTGATAAATATATGAATAAACATTAACGTTGCAGTGCAATAACTGTACCTGTAAGGATAATAAATAAATGTATGCAATGTATTATTATGTATAAATATGTACAACAATGTCTCCTCGTTATATCGTCCATTTTTATGTCTACTAAAAAAAAAAAAAAAAAAAAAAAAAAGCTGAAGTTAACTGCTGTTTTTATATTTTTGTAGTAACATATTTTTTCACTCTTTATTTTTCAATTCAAGTCAATTCATTTAAAGTAGGGATGCACAACCTGTGGTCCGCGGGCCAAAAGTGGTCAGCGATGGGTTAACAAGTGGCCCGCGGATTTCGTCAATTTATAATTGGCAAAAACTGCAATTTTTGACGATAGGTTGCAGGAAAAAATCGTGAATTTCATCAATTTGCCGCGGAAAACAATTGAAAATTTCGTTAGTCAGTTAAAAATCGCGAATTTCATTAATCGCCCTGACGATACCATTTGTATCAATATAGGAAATTCCCGAGTTACTAATTTCGTCAGTCGTTAGTCGAAAAGCACCTCGAATTTCATCGATTGGACGCGGAAAAATCGCGTGTTTCGTCGATCGCGCGCGAAAAAATCGCGAATTTTGTTGATCGAGCATGGGAAAATCGCGAGTTTCGTCAGTTTGTCGCGAGAAATAGTCGTGAATTTCGCCAATTTTCGGCGGAAAATGGTATATTTCGTCAGTCAATTAAGAATTGCGAATTTCATTGACTGAGCGCGGAAAAATCGAGTTTCGTCGATCGGGCGCGGAAAAATCGCGCGTTTTATCGATCGCATGCGGAAATGTCGCGATTTTCGTCAATTTATCGCAAGAAAAAGTCGTGAATTTCGCAATTCGCCGCGGGAAAATTGCAAATTTCATCATTCACCTAACATATGCGAATTTTGTCGATCGGGGGCGGAAAAATCGCGAGTTTCGTTGATCGGGTGTGGAAAAATCGCAAGTTTCGTCGATCAAGTGAGGAAAAATCGTGAGTTTTGTCGATCGGGCGTGGAAAAATTGCAAATTTCGCTAATCGGGAACGAGAAAATCGCGAGCTTCGTTGATCGGCTGCGGAAAAATAGTGAGTTTCGTCTGTTTATCGCGAGAGAAAAACGCGAATTTTACCAATTTGCCAATGGTTTCAGTCAGTTAAGAATCGCGAATTTCGTTGCGAATTTTGCCGATCGGGCAAAAAAAATCGTGAATTTTTTCTATCGAGCGCGAAAAAAATCGCAAATTTTGTTGATTAAGCAGAGGAAAAAGCGTGAATTTCGACGATTAAGTGCGAAAAAGTTCCAAATTTCGTCGATCGGATACGGTAGAATCGCGAGTTTCGGTAGTTTATCGCGAGAAAAAGTTGTGAATTTCGACAATTCGCCACGGGAAAAAATTGAAAATTTCATCAGACTGTTAACAATCTCGAATTCCCCTTGATAAGGTGTGGAAAAATCGCGAATTTTTTTGATCAGGCGCGGGAAAATCTAAAATTTTGTTGATCGGCTGCAGAAAAACTGAGAGTTTCGTCAATTTAACTTGGTTCATAAAGTTCACATTTTTTTCGGGACTAGCCACTTTCATGTATATGTTTGTTTTTTAATACTTTTAATAAAGCAAAATTTAATTCCCCCCAGAATAAAGTCAAGGAATATTTTCACTCCTTGAAAATTATCTTTGCTATATCTCTGTTATATATACAAACAAAAACTGTTGATATATCCTTGCCAACTGAATTGAGTATGGTTTGTTGACTGGTATGGGAACCTAAAGGGGTAAAACTGTCACTCCTCTGAAACCATGTTTTTTATACGCCACAGATCTCCCCCCCCCCCCCCTCTCCGAAATAGAATTATCTATTATCTCTGTGTTACTGATGTGGCCCTCGACAACCCAGGCATTTTTGTAAGCGGCCATTCTCTTAAAAAGGTTGCGCAGCCCTATTTTAAAGTATAGGTTTAGGTTTAGAAATTCTCATAAATTACAGTTCTTTACTTTTAACAAGCACCTAATAACATTTTGTTTTGTTGTTGGATGGTTTACCCTCATAATATGGAAGCATTGCACGTGCAATTTAGATGTTGGTTTTTCAGAGCAATTTATTTATTTATTTTATTTTTTGCGGGGGGAGGGGGGCTGTTTTTAATGAAAGCTAAATATTGATTTAATGTATTCAATTTGTCAGTTAAATTGTCTGATTTAAGGTGAATCCTGATAATTTATTAAAGACTAGGGGGCTCTGCCCCCTGCAAGCTACGCTCGCCAACCCCCGGTTAGACACTGTAGAATCTAAAAGCACGCTAATCTGATCGGTTTTAAAAAGATTAGAGAAGATTGAATTATACTGAAAAAACCTGTAGCGATCTCCCTGTAAACGGGTTTCCATTAAATTCCCTTTGATTGCAAAAATTTAAGGTAGAATCAGTTGCTGTTAAGACATCCAATGGTTGTTTTCGTGTTTGGTTAAAGAAGATCAGTTAAACATTTGAAAAGATGCTAAAATAAAATGAATTAAGTAAACAGAGTCTGTCTCTCGGTATTTTTTAACAGCGTTATAAAACGATTGACATAATACAATTACTAAAACTTGCTGCTTTAACCCTTTCAAGGGCGGTGGTTCATTTTTGGACCACTTAATTTTAATTCTTAAATGCCAAATTAGTATCAGAATATTGGGATGAAAATTTCCCTTTTATTAAGTAAGTGAACAAAAGCATTTTTGTATTTCGAAATTTGTTTGTAAATTCTGGTGCCATTCACTGATTTCAAGATTTTATGAATAGAAGTGCTTGTCCGTGAAAGGGTTAAACGCATATTAATGTATTTATTATTTTAAAGTTTCCTTTCCCTTTTAATATTCACGTGTAAATACAATTTTCAGGACATAATTTTCAATATTTTCCTGCCTTTAACACGTACTCATTTAATAGTAATTTTAAAGTTTTTTTTCTGTTTTTAATAGTCACGTGAAAATAAATTTTTAATCGTTAGGAAATATTATTCTTTGCGCTGTTTTTAAAATTGAAAACAATCTCTATAATAATAGCCTAAGTCATGTGACTATCATCAACAGCTCCAGGCGGATCCCTTCGCTTTTATATTCCAGGCGGCCAGTTTGGTACTTTAATGTTAGCCAGCCACAGGTGTGATAAGTCGCCAAATATTATTCTATCTCCATTATTTCGTTTATATTAAAATAGTCCAAGTCATGTAACTGCCATAAACAACGGGCTGATTCCTTCGCTTTTCATAAGAAAGGTTTCCATTTTGATTAAAGAATCAAAATTATTTTTTCGAATAAAACCACATAAAAGTTGCCATGATCACAAAGAATTCCTGGTACTTTTATGTTAGCCGGGTGAAAATCTCGCCAATAGCTTTTTTTTAACTGGCCAGCTAGCATTTTTTTATTTTTCGAGTGGTAAATTAAAACGGTGCTACTTGGTTATCCCATCGACCAAAAATCTGTCGCCAAACTATACGATTAAATGCCAATAATGGTTGATCGTAAATGTCCCATTCACTTGACTTTAAGGAAGTTACACATGTTCACGCCATCAAGTGATTTTTATTTCGACGTTTTATTTGTATTTTTATTAATGTTATACTAATTTATTTGTTCTTTTGTTATTTAAAAAATATATATATATATATGTGTCAATTTGTATAATTTGGTTATTTATATAATTTGACGAAATTGGTCGACGGGAGAAGTAATAACATTAAAACGTTGCTTTGAAGTGGAAATTAAATCTCATGATTTGTTGCATTGTTACATACTCACCGGATTTGGCGTGATTTTTTTTTTTACGACAATTTGGCGAAAACCTCGTTTTCAAATACCTGTTGCATATGTATTTTTAAATTATTTTCTGTTATTTTTAAAATGAAATAACAATAAATAAAAAAAAAATTAATTAATAACTATAGAACATAAGAATTTATAACATTTTTTGTAAATAAAAAGAAAATAAATTCAAATAAACATTTATTAATAAATAAGCAACAATAGCCGGGTTACCATGTCAGGCAAAACAACGCCATTTTGGCGCTAATTAGGTACCCCGTTGCGTATATGACATCTGTGTCTAATATTTTTCTTTTCGTTTCGTTTAAAAAAAAGAATGAAGTAAAAGCCATTTATTTTAAAGGTTTCAATTTTAAATGAAAGTTTTGTATTAAATAAAATGATAATGAAATACAAATTGAATTCTGAATAAAAGTAACATGATGCATGTCTTAGCATACATTTAAGGGAGGCCAAACTCGTCGCCAAAATAATTTAAAATAAACTTTTCTAAAATATGAAAAAAAAATATCTGTTATGATTAAAATTTGAGTTGCCATCATTAGAAATAAAGTATTTAAAATTAGAAAAAAATTAATATTTCGAAAACTAATTTTAATTTTAAAATTCTAATACCAGTTTTGAGATCTGTGGATCAATACGGATTTTTGATGTTAATTTCATGGCAGAGTATTCCGTATATTAGGAGAAAACGCCGTGAAACGTAATCAGTTGTTTAATCAGTCGTTTCATAGAATCGTTACATAAATTCGTTTCAATTCGATTCATTAGGATTTTATATACCGGGTGTCCCAAAAATGACTGATGGATTTTAAAATTCAATAACTTGCAAACGGTGACAGATATTTAAAAAATTCTTGCAGCAGGGTTATGTATGATGTCAGGAGTTTTTCTACTGTGATTCTTGATTTTAGTTCGAATTTCAAACAATAGATGACGCTGACAGCGTTTGACGCGCAGTCGAGCCCTAAACTGACATCACTCAGCTTCGATGCGAAGGAAGGAGATTAAGGCTATGGAGTGGGTCTCATTCGACAGCACAATCTTGCTCTTAGGGCCCGATTCTGAACTCATTCGATATGATTTCAATGGAGTGCGTTGTTGCCATAGAAACAACAAATTCTTCGATAGTGGAATACAACGTTAAAAACTGGGCATGAATTTAAAAAGTAGTATTCGAGTTTGCATGCAATTTTACATTGAAGAAGTTTTATTTTCCCTGATTAAATTACTTTTTATGGTCTGATTTAAAGAATATTTCATGCATCGTATTTTAAAACTAGGAGAAGAGATTTAGTATTTTTTGTTGTTGTTAAAAATTTCATAACTTTTATTACATTCTAATTAATTTTAGACATTTTAAGGAAGTTCGTCAGTAGGCTTTTATGAATGTTGGATAATAATCGTGAAAATGGTTAATAGTATATTGTTGTTCAAAATAAATACTTAAAAACAAATATTAGATGTTACCTTGTTTAACCCTTTTGAATAGGGCTATTATATCGTTGCATTAAAATTAAAAAAATAAAATGAATGCTAGTTAATTAAAATTGTGTTTGACAGTTTGATATTGAAATATTGTACTACATGCAGCTTCATCTTGATGTTTGATAAAATAAAACGAGTAAATATTTTTTTTATCTACATCTACCATTTAAATTGTAAAAATGTGTTAAAAGAATTCTTGGAGTCTGAATTTTTACGCTTTGGCAACTCTTTCTACACACAAATGCTAATATGCATATATTTTTAATAATAAAGATATCAATGATATATAATGTGATAAACTAAGTTCAAATTAAACTTGAAAAGAGTCTAAAATTTAGTAGTACCAGGGCTCCCAACACATTTTAGCCCTCAAAAAGGGGGAAAGGGGACCATTTTTATTTAAAAAGGGGACTTTGGGGGACCATTTTTATTTTAAAAGGGAACTTTGGGGGGCCATTTTTATTTAAAAAGGAAACTTTGGGGGACCATTTTTATTTAAAAAGGAAACTTTGGGGGGCCATTTTTATTTTAAAAGGAAACTTTGGGGGACCATTTTTATTTAAAAAGGGAACTTTGGGGGGCCATTTTTATTTAAAAAGAGGACTTTGGGGGGGAATGGGGGCATTTTTATTTAAAAAGTAGACTAAAAAAGGATCATGAGTAAAAACATTGCACCAATTTTCCTAAATATGCAAGTAAATTTTTAAAATTACTCCAGAAAATATGTAAGAGATGGTTATCTTTATGAGATGTCATTAAACAATGTACATGCTTTATAGAAACACATTTAAATATCCTACTGCAAGAATATAAAAAGTATTCAATATTTCGGCATTCACCTTGATATTTCTCTTTATAGGTAAAAAATAACAGTGATTAGTGAATAAAAAGAGCACAGCATAATAATGATTCCTGTTGAATATTAAAATTTAAAATTAGATTAATATATATATTATTATTTTCCTCAAACATAAATTTTAGTTTCTTTCTACACAACAGAAGCTAGGATAAGCTATAATGTTCATCGGAAAACGTCTAGTATGGCAAAGCCCCGTGGGGAGTAATCAAAACCAATATTGAATCATCAGTTATTCATAATCATCTTACGTATCAAATCTGGTGAAATTTAATCCCAAACATGCCGCATTCTGGCTTTCACAGAAGTCATTAAAATTGCAATCCAGTAGTGCCTGCCACCTGTCATGAAATACACCAAAATCTAATCAGTACGAATTTATGCCAAGGATTAAATGAATATGAAGTTTGATGGAATTTTACCCTAACGATGCTAAAGCCGCTATCAGATTCACCAACTTTTCGAGCAATTTTTGAGCCAACTCTTGATTTCCTCCAACTTTTCGCGAAATGTTGTCTCAACACCGAGTGTGATAGCAAACAGCAATATCCCCAACTTTTTATCCGCATCTCAAAAAAGTCTGTCCTAGCCGCAACTTTTCCTCCCACCTTTCAACATTTCAGCGAATCAGAGATAAGCGATTGATACGAAAATGCGATAAATATTGACGGCTGGTACTAGTAGTACTGGTTTTCCCGGGTTTTCCTCCAACTTTAGCAAAGACAATTGTAACCTTTTTCTCCCTTTCAACTGGAAAAAGTTGGGGTTAAAATCGGCTGTAAAGTTGGTTGCTCGAAAAGTCGGTGAATCTGATAGCGGCTTAAGGTATAATTATCATGTAAATTGTGTAAAATGTAACATAGCAATGCCACCTGTTGGCCCGTATACACCAAAACCTAATCAGCACCTATTTGTGCTAAAGTCATGGCATTTGATGAAATTTCATGCTTTAGTTTTGAGATCAGGCATGAAAGTGGGAAATGGGAAAAAAGGTGGTAAATTTTTTCCCTCTATAGAATAACGCCAAACTCGTACAATTTAGACACATTTTAATAGTTATTCATACAACAAAATTAATTATAACTGTACATATGATTGTTATTTTCTTTTTGTAACTTAGAAAGTATTAAAAGAAAATAAATAAATAACAAATGTATAAATTCATCCAAATGTAGCTGATAAACTTATGTGAAGTACAGAGATTAATTTTTCAAAATGAATGTAGTATTTTGAATGATTTGACTGTTTAAGACTTTACTTTAAAAAAAAAATCTCTATGCTAAATATATGCATACCAAATTGATCTTTACTTCAGAAATACATTTCCAAAAATGCATCACTGAAATTACCCAGATGTGTTTTATAAATAGAATAAAATATTCTATTCCAAAAAGCACCTTTTGGAAACTTCATTTCCCTAGTTAAAGAACTTAATTTACATGACTCAGATGCTTATAATAAAAGCTCGCCTTTGATTTGATAGTACATAAATTCGGGAACTAACTCCAAAGATTTCAGCAGATAAAATGTCTAAGTTTTCTAGACCCCCCCCCCCCCCTCACATACGCTTGTAATATTTTCTTTGCACTTTTGAATCAATCCAGAGAATGTCCAAATTTGCTTTTAAAAAGGTCGATTTCCTCCTATAGGAGGAACTCTTTCATGCCTGTGAGATAGAGTAACTACATTATTTTGTATCACAAATAGAGAGAGATTTTTAAAAATAGTCAAATCGTATTCAGGTAAACCTAAAACATATAAATCTATCAAAAAATGGAAATTATTTTCATGATTCCAATACTTTCTTCTGATAAACTAGGCGGCTCTGCCCCCAACGAGCTACACTCGACAAATACCGTTCAGACACTGCAGACTCAAAAAACATGCTAATTTGATCCACTTTAAAAAGATTATGGAAGATTTGAATAATAATTAAACAACCAGTGATGATCTCGCTGTAAACAAATTTCCATTCATTTCCACTTTACTGAGGGATTTTAAGGTATAATCAGCTGCTGTTCAGACATTTAATGGCTGTTTTCGTGATTGATTAAATAAGATCAGTAAACAGCACTTGAAAATCAGTCTATATAAAATGAACAAATTCTGAATATAATGAGAACAAATAATAATATATAATAATGAGAATTCTGACAATTTCGTATTGTTTTCAAGAACATAAAAAAGGATTTTGCTTTTTATAAGGTAATAAGCAGTTAGCAGGGCCGGTGCAATATTGCACAGGGCCCTGGCAAAGGAGTTAATGGGATCTAATGTATACTGCCATACTGATCTAATAAAATTTACTTTTAAATTGTATACATCATAGAATAATATATGACGACATGAGTTTCAAAACGCACCTTATCCAGAAAATCAAATCTGGGAAAATCGCAAAAAGCCTCTAACTGCGTCCATTGGTTTTCACTGTAGATCAAGATTTTACAAGGGCTGAAATACAAGATAAAACTAGTTTTTTTTGCAGACTGTTGTGTTTTTTCAATGCAAGAATAAATTTATTGAGACAACTCAATTTTTGATAAGGTGAGTTTTGAAACTCACACCCTCATATAATATAGATAATAAATGTACCAAAATACCACTAATTTCACATGTGATAGGCATAATTATTTTCGATTTTGAAAAATCTTCTATAATTTACAATACTTTAAATATTTAATTTTTACGTTCACAGTTACTTTCACCAAATCTATACATTCCCCGAAAATTATATCAACTTTGCCTGTAAGAAATAAAGTTAATACTCACTTTTTTCTTTATCATGAAAAAACATTTAAAAACAAATGCAGATAAAAAATATACCAAGGAAACGTTATTTCGAATTCTATAGGGGCATTCCTGGGCACTCGCTCCGTTTGACCGATGGTTGCACCCAGTGGCGTACCCAGGATTTTATTTCGGGGGGGGGGCTGACTTAAATTTCCATAATGTTCTAAATCTTACGAAACACGTTGAATTATGTTTTACACAGAAATATTTTTGCTAATAAGGCCGTAGCCAGAGGGAGGGAAGGGGCAGGGGAGACTTTGTCCGAATTTTCCGAAAGTTTTAAAAATTCGGTCTTCAGTCCGAGAATTCGGACTTAAAAAAGATATCGCGATTTTTTACAAATGGTCGCCGAAAAAAATCAATTTCGTCAATCGTTCGCAGAAAAAAATTCTCCATTTTCCTTAAAGAATCAAGGAGAAACCCAGAATTTTGTCATAGGGCCGCGGATAAAATGCGAAGTTTGTCAAAGAATTGCGAAAAAAAAGTCAAATTTTGTCAAACGATCGCGGGGAAAAAGCGAATTACGTCAAATGCTCGCGGAGGAAACGCGAATTTCCTCAAATGATCGCGGAGTAAATGCGAATTTTGTCAAATGTTCCCCGAGGAAATGCTAATTTCGTCAAATGAACACAAAAAAGAACCGAATTTTGTCATAAGGCCGCAGAAAAAACGCGAATTTCGGCTGCGAAAAAAAGCTAATTTCGTAAAGGATCGCAAAAGAACGCAAATTTCCTCAAAGAGACACGTAAAAACGAGAATTTCGTCAAAAGGCTGCAGAAAAACGCAAGTTTCATGAAAAAAACGAGAAAAAAACGCGAATTTCATCAAAAATCCGCGGAAAAAACGCAAATTTCGACGAATGATTGCGTAAAAAAAAACGTGAATTTCGGCAACTGACATCAGAAAAACAAGAATTTCGTCAAAGGGACACGGGAAAAAAACGTGAATTTCATCAAAAAGGCCGCAGAAAAATGCAAATTTCATCAAAAAAACGCAAATTTCGTCAAATAGCCGCGGAAAAAACAGAAATTTCAACGAAGAATTTCATAAAAAAAATGCGAATTTCGGCAAATGACCTCAGAAAAAACACAAATTTTGACAAAGGATCGCTAAAAAAACATGCATTCCGTCAAAGGGAAGCGGAAAAAAAGCTAATTTCGTTAAAGGATCGCAAAAAAGAAAAAGCGGGGTCACAAAGAAGGGCCACAGAAAAATGTGAATTTCGTCCAAAGGCTGCAGAAAAAAGCGAACTTCGTCAAAAACCCACGAACAAAACGCTAATTTCGTCAAAAACCCGCGGAAAAAAGCAAATTCCGTCAAAAGGTCACGGAAAAACGCGAATTTTGAAAAAGTTCGCAAAAAACATGTATTCCGTCAATGGGCTGCGAAAAATTCGTAATTTCGCTAATTTCATAAAGGATCGGGAAAAAACGCGAAATTTGTCAAAGGGACACGGTAAAACGTGAATTTCGTCAAAAGACCACAGAAAAACGCAACTTTCATCAAAAAGATGAAAAAAAAAACGTGAATATCGTCAAAACTTCGCGGAAAAAGTACAAATTTCGACGACGGATTGCGTTAAAAAAACGTGAATTTCGGCAAATGACCTCAGAGAAAACGCGAATTTCGTCAAAGGGTCGCAGAAAAATCGCAAATTTCGTCAAAGGGAAGCGAAAAAATGCGAATTTCGTTAAAGGATCGCAAGAAAAAAGAAAAAAGCAGGATCACAAAGAAGGGCCACAGAAAAACGTGCATTTCGTCAAAAGACTGCGGAAAAAGCAAATTTTGTCAAACAGCCACGAAAAAAACCCCCAAATTTCGATGAAGGATTGCGTAAAAAAAACGCGAATTTCGGCAAATGACCTCAGAAGATGCGAATTTCGTCAAAGGGCCGCCGAAAAAACGCAAATTTAGACCAAGGATCGCTAAAAAAACACGCATTCAGTCAAAGGGAAACGAAAAAGACGCGAATTTCGTTAAAGAATCGCAAGAAAAAACAGGGTCACAAAGAAGAGTCACAGAAAACGGGAATTTCGTCAAACAGCTGCGAAAAAATGCTACTTTCGTAAAAAAAAACCGCGAATTTCGTCATACAGCACTGAAAAAACGCGTATTTCATAAAAAAGGTGAGAAAAAAACGCGAGTTTTGTCAAAAAGCCGCGGAATAAACGCAAATTTCGACAAAGGATTTCGTAAAAAAAAAAAAAACGTGAATTTCGAAAAAATCCGCGAAAAAACTCGAATTTCATCAAAAATCCGCGAAAAAAAATCGAATTTCATCGAAAACCCGCGGAAAAACGCAAATTTCGCCAAAAAGCCGCGGGAAAAACATAAATTTCAAAGGATCACGAAAAAAAACGCGAATTTCATCACAGATCCGCGGAAAAAACGCAAATTTCGACTAAGGATTGCGTAAAAAAAACGCGAATCTCGGCAAAAAAAACCGCAGAAAAACGCGAATTTCTTCCAAGGACAGCGGAAAAACGCAAATTTCATTAAAAAAACCGCGGAAAAAACACAAATTTCATAAAAAAACTGCGGAAAAAGCACAAATTTCATAAAAAAAACTGCGGAAAAAGCACAAATTTCGACAAAGGATCACGAAAAAAAAGCGAATTTCACCAAAGGGTCGCGGAAAAAAGCGAATTTCGTTAAAAGAACGCGGAAAAATGCGAATTTCGCCAAAGCGTCGTGATAAAAACCTGAATTTCGTCAAAGGATCGCGGAAAAAACACATACAAATATTTATGTTCATTATTATAGGTATTTTTTTTAAACTGAAATAATGTACTGAACTAACATTTTAGAAATCTGGTTAACCCGAACCCAACTTGAAGGAATCTACACTCAGCCTAAAATTGACCTGAAATGAAAGCAGAGTTAACCCAAACTACAGCAAAAATAATTAGCGGCAGGAAGGGATTTCCTCCCCTACTTCCCTCTGCTGTAACCTTTCAGAAAATTTGCTCTGAATTTCATAATTTTTTTTTTACTCAGAATCAAATCTGGGGAAATGGGGGGGGGGGGTGGCACGGGTCTGATCCTGAGGCCGTCCCATGCCGAAATATGTTGAAAAGTTTTACTTTATATACATATATATATATATATATATATATATAAAATATACTTTCATTTAAAAGAAAGTCATTATAGCTTAAAATCTATAAAATTGTTCTTCCAACCCCGAAACTAAATTCTGGCTACGGTTCTTGTTTAGCAATAAATTAATATTGTATATAATATTGTATATAATATTGTATATAATAATATACAATGTATTAATATAAATTAATACATATATAAAATAACGACTTTGTTTATTATTTGTGTATTTCACAAGTAGTAATAAGGACTTTAAATCGTTCCAGATGAAAAATAGTGGCTGCAAAGTTAGGTCAGAATGAGATAAGTGGGGGGGGGGGGGGGGTTACCGAACTCTAACGATGTCTTTGCAGTCAAACAAGAAGTCACTATGTATCTTACAGATAGGAGGGAGTAATCGAGTGTTAAAAACGAAAGTTAATGAATATCATTCACAGTCAGCTCTTCTGCACATATATAGTGCCTGATTTCCGACTTAGCCAAAATTCTGAAGATATTTGCTAAGGCGTCGCTATGCACAAATATGGGACTAAAAAGAAAGACAAGTGCGATGCATGACAAATCTATATATAATTGAATTGATCAAAAAAGTAGGAAATTTTTTTCCCATTTAACTCCGACCATTTTGGCAGGGAAAAGAGGCTTAGTCCCTTCAACCCTTTCTAACCTCATATTTCGATGGCATGGAGATGTGACTGAAAAATGAAAATTAATAAGCTATTTTTACTGTCAACTCTTTCGTACCGGATTTCCGATTTGAGATTAGCTGTGGTGTTACTGTGCATTAATATACTTCCGCATTGACAATCTTGGCACCCGCCGACTATGAGAGGAATTAAAAACTACTTTTAGATTTGTCGAATTTACTTGAATATCTCTTGAAATGAACATATATGTTTTCATTTATCCAGTAAAACAGGGATGGGGCTATTTTTTAGTCATTTGAAAATTGATTTTGTGGTCTCAAGTAAATTTGGTCACAGGACTGAGGAGGATATTGGATTATCGAGGAAATCAAATTCGTGGCATGCCATAAAATAAAACAAATTTATCTGAAAAAGAAGGAATTTCAGCTTTTTTCACTTCACTGCGATCTCTTCGGAGGTGGAATGGAGCTGTAACCTCATAACCCCCGTCCCCATCGACTTCTTTGGGTATATGCTGGGGCATCACTGTGCACTAATATATAGGACTAACCAGAATAGCTGCGTTCCAGAAAAAAAATTTAAAGATTTATCTCAAAAGAAAGGAAAAAAACAGGAGAGTTTTTTTTCATTTCATTTTTGATTATTTCGAAAGGGGCCCTGTAAAACCATCAGCCACCTTCCCCTCATTGGGTATACTGTAATGTAACTAACTGTGCGCTGATAAGAAACTAGCCAGAACGCCTAGTTCGTTGTATTGCAGAAAACAATTGCATTACAAATTTATCTCAAACAAATAGAAAAAAAATCAGCACTTTTTTCATTTCATTTTCGGCTATTTTGGACCATCTTCTACTTCTTTGGGTATAATGTGGTATCACTGTGCATTAAAATGGAACTAAAGAGAAGAGAGCGGCTAGTCTGTTGAATGATAGGAGAAAAAAAATACAAATTTATCTCAAACAGAAAGAAAAAACGCAATATCTTTTTTATTTCATTTTCGACTATTTCGGGAGGACGGGGCTGTAAGCCCATCAGCCGTCTCCCCTTCTTTCGGTATGCTGTGATGTCATTGTGGACAAATATGGGTTATCGAGAAGGGCTATTTCGCTGTATGGCAGAAGAAAAATTACAAATTTATCTCAAACAAGAAGAAAATGTCAGGCTTTTTTTCATTTCATTTTCGACAATTTAGGAAGGGGCAGCCCATTAGCCCCTTTCACCTATTTGGGTATAATGTGGTGTCACTGTGCACTGGTATGGAACTAAAGAGAAGAAATCGGCTAGTCTGTTGAATGATAGGGGGAAAATACAAATTTATCTCAAACAAAAAGGAAAATATCAGCACTTTTTCATTTCATGTTCGACTTTTTTGGGAGAGGGCTGTAACCTCATTAGCCCACTTCTACATTTTTGGGTATAATGTAATGTCACTGTGCATTAATATGGAACTATAGCGAAGGGAATGGCTAGTCTGTTGAATGATAAGGGAGAAAATGCATATTTATCTCAAACACACAGAAAAAAATCAGCACTATTTTTCCATTTCATTTTCGACTCTTTCGAGAGGAGGGGACTGTAATTCCACCAGCCCCCTCCCCATCTTTGTATATGCTGTGATTGTGATGTCAATGTGGACTAATATGGTGTTAACGAGAATGGCTATTTTGCTGTATATGGCAGAAGAAAAAAGTTACAGATTTATCTTAAAAAAGTAAGGAAATAACACTTTTTTCATTTAATTTTTCGACTATTTCTAGTTGCGGGGGGGGGGGGGGCTGTAACCCCATCAACGCCTTCTCTTATTTGTTGTCAATATGGTCTAACATGGAACTAAAGCGAAGGAAGTGCATAGGCTGTTGAAAGATAGGGGAAAAAATGCAAATTTACCTTAAACAGACAGAAAAAATTCAGCACTATTTTTTTCATTTCATTTTCAAGAGGAGGGGTCTGAAATTCCATCAGTCCCCATCTTCGGATACGTGATGTCAATGTGGACTAATATGGTGTTAACAAGAATCCCTATTTTGCTATGTGGAAGGAGAAAAAAATTACAGATTTATCTTAAAAAAGTAAGGAAAAAACACGTTTTCATTTAATTTTTCGACTATTTCGGGAAAAGGGGGGGGGTTGTAACCCCGTCAGCCCCCTTTTTCTTCTTTGTTGTCAATGTGGGCTAATATGGCACTAATGAGTATGGCTAGTCCGCTGTATGATTGAAAAAAAAAATCCACAAAAGAAAGACGCAAAAATCAGCACTTTTTCATATCACTTTCGAAAATTTCGGGGGGGGGGGCTGTAGCCCCATCAGCCCCCCCCCCTTGGGTACGCCCATGGTTGCACCGGCCCTGGGTAATAAATACAGGGGTAGTACTGGTCCTAGATGATATTTCAGGACATACTTTTTCCAATATTTGAGGACAATTTCAGGGCACATTTACCCGCATGCTACTTTTTTTCCCCACGATCAGTTGTCGAAGTTTGAGATTTTTTTCTGCAATCACAAGCCAAAGTTCGACATTTTTTCCCCGTGATCGATTGCCGAAACTCGAGAATTTTTTTACGCGATCGTTTTCTGAAATTCGAGATTTTTTTTCTCGGGAACGTTTGCCGAAATTCGAGATTTTGTTTCCCACGATCATTTGTCGAAATTCGTATTTTTTCCCCCCACAATTGTTTGCCGAAATTCACGAATTTCAGCTAATAACAGTCGACATTCCCGATTTTTTAAGAAATTGGTTGAAGACTATTGCAATTTTTTTCACCGACCAATTAACAAAATTTGCAATTTTTCTTCCTGTCCGACTGACAAATTCCCGATTTTTTTTTTTTTTTTGGTGTGTGTGTGTGTGTGCGATCACTTGACGAAATTTGTAAGTTTTTCATCATCAGATTACAAAACGTTTCACTATTTTCTCACTCTAAAGCACCTATTAATTCCAAAGTACTGATTTTGTGCAATTCTGCAAAAAAACAAATATATAATATATATATTCACAGAAAAATCATGACTGTTTGTGCTATAGTACAAAACTCGCAAAATTTCAGGACATGTTACCATATTTCAGGACATTTGAGGACGTTTTTTCATTTTTCAGGAATTCAAGGAAAGAAGTTAAGAAGTCTTTAAGCCAAAGAAAACATGTTATGATAATTTGGATGTTTAAATATGTATTGTAGCATTGTTTTCAGTTATAAATTACACTGTTAAACAATTTTAAATGGTATGAAAAATAAATAATGAGAAAGGAAGAAATTTTTTAATTCTTGATTCAACCGAAAGTTTTCTGTAGAGGTATATCGCCTTGTTTGAAAGAAATTGCATTCCAATAATTAAAAATATGCAAAAAGGCATTTTACTCTATCCATTTCCTTTTAAATGATTCAGAGTTGTGAGCTTTAAATTAATTTTTTTTTTTAAATTTGAATCTTTTGTCTCCTCCTAATTCAATGCTTCTCTCCATTTGACATTTTTTTGGGGGGGGAGCACACAAATGCTCTGTCTTTGAAGACTGGTCAAGGCAGTAGCTTAACATTAGTGATGGGCGATTTTCGAGAATTCGACAATCGAGAAAAATCGTCATCGTAAAAAATCACAATCGATACAGCCATCGATTAATTCATAGAATCTACAATCGAGATGTTTTACAATCGATTATAACGAGAAAAGCTAAAAACAGTTATTGGAAAACTTAGCTATTATTCTGGCCGACAATTTCATAGTAGTGATAGGGCTTAGTGATGGGCGATTCTCGAAAATTTACCAATCGAAAAAAATCGTTATCGTAAAATACACAATCGATACAGTCATCGATTACTTTCGAGAATCTACAAAGGAGATGTTCTAGAATCGATTATTGAAATCATTGTTTTTACATATATATATAAGGCAGATTTTATTAAATATAGGGTAACTGAAAACAGATGGAATAAAAAAACAACAAACCAAAGGGAAACTATAAAGGAGCCATAAGACTGGAAAAGTCTTGTAAGGGTGCCCCCTGGTTGAAAAAAGCTGAAAAAACACGAGTAGCTATGAAGCGGTAAGGGGAGTTTAAGTATCAAAAATTAGAATTTTTCGGCAATTAGCACCAAAATGGCCAAAGAAATAAGAATCAAAAGCACCCCCTAGTGGCAGAAATATGAACTAAAGGATGATAAAAGGGATCAAAATTTTTTATTGATTTTTCTACGTCATTTGAGATTGGATCTTTAATTTTCCCATTTTTATAAAGTCTTCGACTGGAATACATTAAACGAACTCCCGCAGGCAGCAAAGTAGGAGGGAGGGGCAAGGAAAGTGCATAATATGAATAAGTGGGCACAGGACTTTCCAACGATATGGCACATGACGGGTGTCGGCTAAATTTAGTAAAGTGCCCCCGCTCGAAGGCAAAGTAAGGGGAGGGGCGCGGGCGATATATAAAATGAAATAGTAGTCACAGAGCTTTCCAATGATATATCATATGAGGGGTGTCAGCAAAAGATAGAAAAGAGTCCCAACTCCCAGGATTCCAATTATCGTGCCCCCCCCCCCCGAAATATACCCTGCCCATCCTTCTCTTTGAAATTTTCATATATTAAAAATTATTTATCGGAGGGCTCCGTAAAAAAAATCCGATCTAAAATGTTTAAAAACGCTACGATTTCAAAAAAGTTCGAAAAGTGCCTCTCTCGGGGCACCAAACTAAGGAAGGAAGAAGAAAGGTTCATAATATGAAAGAGTAACTTTGCGATGATAACCGAAAACTTTCCGATGATAGATCAAATTACTGGTCCAAAAAAAGTTTGAAATCTACCCCTCCCACGTGGGTTCCCTCTTTTATCCTAGAATATACCCGGAAATCACGCAGCCCCACTTTTACAATTTTATATTTAATAAATAATATTTATCGGAGAGCTCCATTAAAAAACCTCATTTAATGATATTTATTGTAGAAATCTCTACAATTAAAAAAAAAATCACCCCCGCACCGCTCCCCCCCCCCCCCCCGAACCCCTTCCGGAATTCAACTCTGGGAGGAGAAAGGTTCATAATATGAAAGAGTGGTGAAAGGACTTTCCGATGATATGTCAAGGAGAGGTTTGGTAAAAGTTTGAAAATTACCCGCCCCCCCCCCTCCCTTTGTGCACTCTCGCGCACCCTAGAATTCACTCACCTTCCTCTTTGAACTTTTTATATTTAATAAATAGTATTTATCTGAGTCTCCAGGTATGGGGCAGCTTGGCAGAGCTAAAATAAGAGAAACATTGAAAATTCGGGGCAAAATGACACTAAATTTAACACTAAAGTTTGAAACTAGGACTATACAGAACTGAATACATAAACCACTATGCTTCATAACCCACATCGGTTAATAGCAATAAAATTATAAGTGCCAGTTAAACTGATGGCATTGAGCTCACAGGTTATTAACACTAACTGTATATTATACTCTTATTTCAAAGAATAATGTGCCTCAAAAAATAAATGAAGGGAAATATCCCCCGTTTGCCCCTTTTATACTTAACCAATGAACCCCCAAATCTAATCAGGGAAACTCCTTAACTATAATAAATCAGTATATCAAATTTGAAGCAAATCAGATAATTCTGCATGAAAAAAAGAAACATGTCGCTAAATTAAGGGTGGTCTAACCCCTTTAACCCTTTTATACTTAACTAATGAACATTCAAATCTAATCAGGAAAGCTCCTTATCAGAACAAACATAGAAAAAAATTTAAAGTAAATTGAATAATTCTCCATGAAAATCCATTTATCTAAATTAAGGGGAGGGGACTTGCCCCCTTTTCACCCTTGTATACTTAACCAATGAACTTCCAAATCTAATGAAGGAAGCGCCATATCGGAATAAATCGGTATATTAAATTTGAAGCAAATCCAATAATTCTGCATGAAAAACCCTTGTATCTAAATTAAGGGGAGACTAGCCCCTCCCCTTTATACTTAACCCATAAACCTCCAAATCTAATCAAGGCAGCTTCTTAACATAATAAACCGGTATCCCAAATTTGGAGCAAATCGAATAATTCTGCATGAAAAACCCATTTATCTAAATTAAGGAGGGGGTCTACCCCCCTTTCCCCCCTTTATACTTAACTAATGAACCTCCAAGTTTAATCAGGGAAGCTCCTTAACATAATAAACCGGTATACCAAATTTGGAACAAATCGAGTAATTCTGCATGAAAAACCCATTTATCTAAATTAAATGGGGGACCAGCCCCCCTTCTCCCCCTTTATCCTTAACCAATGAACTTCCAAGTTTAATCAGGGAAGCTCCTTAACATAATAAACCGGTATACCAAATTTGGAGCAAATCAAATAATTCTGCCTGAAAAGCCCATTTATCTAAATTAAGGGGGGACCAGCCCCCCTTCTCCCCCTTTATACTTAAACCGTAAACCTCCAAATCTAATCAAGGCAGCTTCTTAACATAATAAACCGGTATCCCAAATTTGGAGCAAATCGAATAATTCTGCATGAAAAACCCATTTATCTAAATTAAGGAGGGGGTCTACCCCCCTTTCCCCCCTTTATACTTAACTAATGAACCTCCAAGTTTAATCAGGGAAGCTCCTTAACGTAATAAACCGGTATACCAAATTTGGAACAAATCGAATAATTCTGCATGAAAAACTCATTTATCTAAATTAAGGGGGGGGGGCGGACCACCCCCCCTTCTCCCCCTTTATCCTTAACCAATGAACTTCCAAGTTTAATCAGGGAAGCTCCTTAACATAATAAACCGGTATACCAAATTATGAGCAAATCAAATAATTCTGCATGAAAAGCCCATTTATCTAAATTAAGGGGGGGGGGGGTCTAGCCCCCTTCTCCCCCTTTATACTTAACCCGTAAATCTCCAAATCTAATCAAGGCAACTTCTTTACGTAATGAACCGGTATACCAAATTTCGAGCAAATCGAATAATTCTGCATGAAAAACCCATTTATCTAAATTAAGGAGGGGGTCTACCCCCCTTCATACTTAACTAATGAACCTCCAAGTTTAATCAGGGAAGCTCCTTAACATAATAAACCGATATACGAAATTTGGAGCAAATCGAAGAATTCTGCATGAAAAACCTATTTATCTAAATTAAGGAGGGGGGGGGACCAGCCCCCCTTCTCTCCCTTCATCCTTAACCAATGAACCGTCAAAACTAAACAGCGGAACGCCTTATCAGAATGAACATAAAAAAAATTGAAGCAAATCGTACATTTTAATCAAGAGTTATCGCGTTACGTACATACATACATACATACATACATACAGTACATGCATACACACAGAACCGACGGGTACATTAGCTCTCAGGCTTAGATAGCCTGTGAGCTAAAAAGAGATTGGATAAGCAGATGGACTCCTTTGAGAAATTATGACTTAAACCAGAAATGCAGTAAGTTTGACTCTGAAAGCTTCATTTCCATCTCGCATTTCGGCAAATCTCATCTCGATGATTTTTCCAGCATTTCGACGTAGTGATGGGCGATAACGAGATGTTTTTCTCGATTTTCTCGATTGTATGGACATCTCGATAATTTTCGATTGTGTAAATTTTTTCTCGATGACTGCAGTTTGCAAATTTCTTTTATAAATCATATATTATGTATTATATACGTCATACATTTATCAAGAATCGTCTTCGGGTGAACTGGAATGCGTCGATGTTAATAAAGACTAGGTGACTTCGACCGCTAGCGGGCCCCTCCTTTAATCGGGGCCCCTAATTTATACGTAATCTTGTAATATGAAATCACGAACAGGTTACCCGCTATATACGGTACTGATATATGATAGCAGGCGTGTGTGGTGTGCACGCACTACAAAATCTTGTAAAAAATATAATATCGAAACGAATGAACCTCGGACCAGATCTCTTGGGGGAGGGGTCAAAGCGAGCGGAGGGACAGAGCAGCTGCATAATATGATTAAGTCGTCACAGGTCTTTAGGCCTTTCCAACCATATGTCACATGAGAAGTCTGGATCTGAATTTATAAAAAAGCCCTCCCCGTGGGGGCAAAGGGGGGGAGGGGTGCGGGAGGTGGATAACATGAGTAAGTGGTCATAAGCCTTTCCAACAATACGTCACAGGAGGTGTCCCGGCTAAATTTAGAAAAACAACCCGTGGCGGAAAAGTGGGGGGGGGGGGCGGTCACCGGAGTTGCATTACATCAATAAGTAGTCACAGACCTTTCCAACGATATCTCACATGTGGGGTCTTTGCAAAATTTGGAAAAGTGTCCCCCCGGGGGGGGGCTGCAAAATGGGGGGATGGACACCGGAGGAGCATAACATCAATAAGTAGCCACAGACCTTTCCAACGATATCTCACATGTGGGGTCTTGGCAAAATTTGGAAAAGTGTCCCCCGGGGGGGGTGCAAAATGGGGGGATGGACACCGGAGGAGCATAACATCAATAAGTAGTCACAGACCTTTCCAACGATATCTCACATGTGGGGTCTTGGCTAAATTTGGAAAAGTGCCCCCCGGGGGGGGCAAAGTGGTGGTGGGGACACCGTAGGTACATAACATCCATAAGTAGTCACAGACCTTTCCAACGATATCTCACACTAGGGGTCTTGACTAAATTTGAAAAAATGTCCCCGGGGGGGGCAAAGAGTTGGGGGGACTGTCACCGGAAGTGCATAACATCAATAAGTAGTCACAGACTTTTTCAACGATATCTCACAAGAGGGGTATTGACTAAATTTGGAAAAGTGTCCTCCGGGGGGGGGGGAGTGGGGGGGCGGCCACCGGAAGTGCATAGCATCAATAAGTAGTCACAAACCTTTCCAACGATATGTCACATGAGGGGTCTTGGCTAAATTTGGAAAAGTGTCCTGAAATTTCATATATTATAAATAATATTTAGCGGAGGGCTCCATAAAAAAATCTGATCTAAAATGATAAAAACGGAAAAAACTACCCTCGCAGTGGGGGCCAAATTGGGGAGGGGAGGAAGAAAGTCTCATAATATGAAAGAGTCATCCGAGAGCTTACCGATGACATATCACATGACTGGTCCAAAAAAAGTTTGAAAACTGCTCCCCCTCCCACCCCCCGTGAGCCCACTCTTTCGCCCCGGAATTCACACAGCCGCCACTTTAAAATTTTTATGTTCAATAATTAATATTTACCGGAAGACTGCATAAAAAACCCACATCTAAAGTGATATTTAAATTTATTATGGAAATCGGCTACGGTTTTAAAAATTTGTTCGCCCCTTCCCCATCCCCCTTTGGGCGAAGAAAGGTTCATAGTATGAAAAAGTGGTCAAAGCCTTTTGGATTATATGCCACAGGAAGGGTTCGGTAAAATTTTTAAAATTGCACCCCGCATGATTCCACTCTCACGTCTTCCTTCCTCGAAATCACCCGACCCACCTTCCTCTTTGAAATTTTTATATTTAATAAATAATTTTTATCGGAGGGCTCCAGGTATGTGACATCTTGATAGGGCTAAAATAAGAGAAACTTTGAAAATTAGGGCTTCATTTCACAGCTCATTGTCGTGCCTCTTTCTCTATCTCGTCCCTTGGTACTCTCGATAAATTTTCTTAATTTTCTTCTCTGCCGAGGACGAGAGAAATCCTCGAAAAGCTTCTCATAGCGAATTGTTGAAAAGCGCGAGGGAAATCCTCGAAAGGCTTTTCGTTGGGAGATTTCGAAAAGAACGAGAGAAACCAGCGAGAGGCTTCCCATCGGGAAAGGTTGAAAAGGGCGAGAGACACTCTTGAGAGACTTCCCATTCCGAAAGGTTTAAAACCGCGAGAGAACAAACCATCGAGCAGCTTCCCATCTGGAAGCGTCGAAATGCTGGAAAAATCATCGAGATGAGATTTGCCCTCGGATTTGCCGAAATGCGAGATGGAAATGAAGCTTTCAGAGTCAAACTTACCGGTTGGTTTAAGACATAATTTCTCAAAGGAGTCCATCTGCTTATCCAATCTCTTTTTAGCTCACAGGCTATCTAAGCCTGAGAGCTAATGTACCCGTCGGTTCTGTGTGAATGCATGTACGTACGTACGTATGTACGTAACGCGATAACTCTTGATTAAAATGTATGATTTGCTTCAATTTTTTTTGTTTATTCTGATAAGGCGTTCCGCTGATTAGTTTTGACGGTTCATTGGTTAAGGACAAAGGGAGAGAAGGGGGGCTGGTCCCCCCCCCTCCTTAATTTAGATAAATAGGTTTTTCATGCAGAATTATTCGATTTGCTCAAATTTCGTATACCGGTTTATTATGTTAAGGAGCTTCCCTGATTAAACTTGGAGGTTCATTAGTTATGTATGAGGGGGGAAAGGGGGGGTAGACCACCTCCTTAATTTAGATAAATGGGTTTTTCATGCAGAATTATTCGATTTGCTCTAGATTTGGTATACCGGTTCATTATGTTAAGAAGTTGCCACGATTAGATTTGGAGGTTTACGGGTTAAGTATAAAATGGGAGAAGGGGGCTGGACCCCCCCCCCCCTTAATTTAGATAAATCTGCTTTTCATGCAGAATTATTCGATTTGCTCCAAATTTGGTATACTAGTTTATTATGTTAAGGAGCTTCCCTGATTAAACTTGGAAGTTCATTGGTTAAGGATAAAGGGGGAGAAGGGGGGCTGCCCGCCCCCTCTTAATTTAGATAAATGGGTTTTTCATGCAGAATTATTCGATTTGTTCCAAATTTGGTATAGCGGCTTATTATGTTAAGGAGCTTCCCTGATTAAACTTGGAAGTTCATTAGTTAAGTATAAAGGGGAGAAAGGGGGGGTAGACCCCTTCCATAATTTAGATAAATGGGTTTTTCATGCAGAATTATTCGATTTGCTCCAAATTTGATATACCGGTTTATTATGTTAAGGAGCTTCCCTGATTAAACTTGGAAGTTCATTGGTTAAGGATAAAGGGGGAGAAGGGGGGCTGGTCCCCCACTTAATTTAGATAATTGGGTTTTTCATGCAGAATTACTCGATTTGTTCCAAATTTAGTATACCGGTTTATTATGTTAATGAGCTTCCCTGATTAAACTTGGAGGTTCATTACTTAAGTATAAAGGGGGGAAAGGGGGGTAAACCCCCTCCTTAATGTAGATAAATGGGTTTTTCATGCAGAATTATTCGATTTGCTCCAAATTTGGGATACCGGTTTATTATGTTAAGAAGCTGCCTTGATTAGATTTGGAGGTTTATGGGTTAAGTATAAAGGGGAGGGGCTGGCCTCCCCCTTAATTTAGATAAAAGGGTTTTTCATGCAGAATTATTCGATTTGCTTCAAATTTAATATACCGATTTATTCCGATATGGCGCTTCCTTCATTAGATTTGGAGGTTCATTGGTTAAATATACAAGGGCGAAAAGGGGGCAAGTCCCCTCCCCTTAATTTAGATAAATGGATTTTCATGGAGAATTATTCAATTTACTTTAATTTATTTTTGTTTCTATGTTCGTTCTGATAAGGAGCTTTCCTGATTAGATTTGGAGGTTCATTATTTAAGTATAAAAGGGTTAAAGGGGTTAGACCACCCTTAATTTAGCGATATGTTTCTTTTTTTCATGCAGAATTATCTGATTTTCTTCAAATTTGATATACTGATTTATTATAGTTAAGGAGTTTCCCTGATTAGATTTGGAGGTTCATTGGTTAAATATAAAAGGGGCAAACGGGGTATATTTCCCTTCATTTATTTTTTGAGGGACATTATTCTTTGAAATAAGAGTATAATATACAATTAATGTGAATAACCTGTGAGCTCAATGCCATCAGTTTAACTGGCACTTATCTTTTTATTGCTATTAACCGATGTGGGTTATGAAGCATAGTGGTTTATGTATTCAGTTCTGTACAGTCCTAGTTTCAAACTTTACTGTTAAATTTAGTGTCATTTTGCCCCGAATTTTCAATGTTTCTCTTATTTTAGCTCTGCCCCATACCTGGAGACTCAGATAAATACTATTTATTAAATATAAAAAGTTCAAAGAGGAAGGTGAGTGAATTCTGGGGGGCGCGAGAGTGGACAAAGGGGGGGGGGTTAATTTTCAAACTTTTACCAAACCTCTCCTTGACATATCATCGGAAAGTCCTTTCACCACTCTTTCATATTATGAGCCTTTCTCATCCCAGACTTGAATTCCGGAAGGGGGCGGTGCGGGGGTGATTTTTTTTTTAATTGTAGAGATTTCTACAATAAATATCATTAAATAAGGTTTTTTAATGGAGCTCTCCGATAAATATTATTTATTAAATATAAAATTTTGGTGGCTGCGTGATTTCCGGGTATATTCTGGGATAAAAGAGGGAACCCACGTGGGAGGGGTAGATTTCAAACTTTTTTTGGACCAGTCATTTGATATATCATCGGAAAGTTTTCGGTTATCATCGGAAAGTTACTCTTTCATATTATGAACCTTTCTTCTTCTCTCCCTATTTTGGCGCCCCGAGAGAGGCACTTTCCGAACTTTTTTGAAATCGTAGCGTTTTTAAACATTTTAGATCGGATTTTTTTACGGAGCCCTCCGATAAATAATTTTTAATATATGAAAATTTCAAAGAGAAGGATGGGCAGGGTATATTTCGGGGGCACGATAATTGGAATCCTGGGAGTTGGGACTCTTTTCTATCTTTTTCCGATACCCCTCATGTGATATATCATTGGAAAGCTCTGTGACTACTATTTCATTTTATATATCGCCCGCGCCCCTCCCCTTACTTTGCCCCGCGCGGGGGCACTTTTCTAAATTTAGCCGACACCCCTCATGTGACATATCGTTTGAAAGTCCTGTGACCACTTATTCATATTATGCACTTTCCTTGCCCCTGCCCCCTACTTTGCTCCCCGCGGGGGTTCGTTTAATGTATTCCAGTCGAAGTCTTTCTAAAAATGGGGAAATTAAAGATACAATCTCAAATGACGTAGAAAAATCAATAAAAAATTTTGATCCCTTTTATCATCCTTTAGTTCATGTTTTTTCCACTAGGGGGTGCTTTTGATTCTCATTTCTTTGGCCATTTTGGTGCTAATTGCCGAAAAATTCTAATTTTTGATACTTAAACTCCCCTTACCGCTTCATAGCTACTCGCGTTTTTTCAGCTTTTTTCAACCAGGGGGCACCCTTACAAGACTTTTCCAGTCTTATGGCTCCTTTATAGCCTCCCTTTGGTTCGTTGTTTTTTTATTCCATCTGTTTTCAGTTACCCTATATTTAATAAAATCTGCCTTATATATATGTAAAAACAATGATTTCAATAATCGATTCTAGAACATCTCCTTTGTAGATTCTCGAAAATACTCGATGACTGTATCGATTGTGTATTTTACGATAACGATTTTTTTCGATTGGTAAATTTTAGAGAATCGCCCATCACTAAGCCCTATCACTACTATGAAATTGTCGGCCAGAATAATAGCTAAGTTTTCCAATAACTGTTTTTAGCTTTTCTCGTTATAATCGATTGTAAAACATCTCGATTGTAGATTCTAGGAATTAATCGATGGCTGTATCGATTGTGATTTTTTACGATGACGATTTTTCTCGATTGTCGAATTCTCGAGAATCGCCCATCACTATGACGCTTCCAGATGGGAATCTGCTCGATGGTTGGTTCTCTCGCTGTTCTAAACCTTTCGGGATGGGAAGTCTCTCGAGAGATTCCTCTCGCCCTTTTCAACCTTTCCCGATGGGAAGCCTCTCGCTTGTTACTCTCGTCCTTTTCGAAATCTCCCAATGAAAAGCCTTTCGAGGATTTCTCTCGCGCTTTTCAACATTTCGCTATGAGAAGCTTTTCGAGGATTTCTCTCGTCCTCGGCAGAGAAGAAAAGTAAGAAAATTTATCGAGAGTACCAAGGGACGAGATAGAGAAAAAGGCATGACAATGAGCTGTGAAATGAAGCCCTAATTTTCAAAGTTTCTCTTATTTTAGCCCTACCAAGATGTCACATACCTGGAACCATCCGATAAAAATTATTTATTAAATATAAAATTTTCAAAGAGGAAGGTGGGTCGGGTGATTTCGAGGGAGGAGGACGTGAGGGTGGACTCATGGGGTGCAATTTTAAAAATTTTACCGAACCCTTCCTGTGGCATATAATCGAAAAGCCCTTTGACCACTCTTTCATACTATGAACCTTCGCCCAAAGGGGGTTGGGATGGGGCGAACAAATTTTTAAAACCGTAGCCGATTTCTATAATAAATTTAAATATCACTTTAAATATGGGTTTTTTATGCAGTCTTCCGGTAAATATTATTTATTGAACATAAAAATTTTAAAGTGGCGGCTGTGTGAATTCCGGGGTGAAAGAGTGGGCCCACAGGGGGAGAGAGGGAGAGCAATTTTCAAACTTTTTTTGTACCAGTCATGTGATATGTCATCGGTAAGCTCTCGGATGACTCTTTCATATTATGAGACTTTCTTCCTCCCCTCCCCAATTTGGCCCCCACTGCGAGGGTAGTTTTTTCCGCTTTTATCATTTTAGATCGGATTTTTTTATGGAGCCCTCCGCTAAATATTATTTATAATATATGAAATTTCAGGACACTTTTCCAAATTTAGCCAAGACCCCTCATGTGACATATCGTCAGAAAGGTTTGTGACTACTTATTAGTGCTATGCACTTCCGGTGGCCGCCCCCCCCCCACTTTGCCCCCCCGGAGGACACTTTCCCAAATTTAGTCAGTACCCCTCTTATGAGATAGCGTTGAAAAGGCCTGTGACTACTTATTGATGTTATGCACTTCCGGTGACAGTCCCCCCCACTCTTTGCCCCCCCCTGGGGGACACTTTTTCAAATTTAGTCAAGACCCCTCGTGTGAGATATCGTTGGAAAGGTCTGTGACTACTTATTGATGTTATGTAACTACGGTGTCCCCACCACCACTTTGCCCCCCCCGGGGGTACTCTTCCAAATTTAGCCAAGACCCCTCATGTGAGATATCGTTGGAAAGGTCTGTGACTATTTATTGATGTTATGCACCTCCGGTGACAGTCTCCCCCAATTTGCCCCTCCCGGGGGACACTTTTTCAAATTTAGCCAAGACCCCTCATGTGAAATATCGTTGGAAAGGTCTGTGACTACTTATTGATGTTATGCTCCTCCGGTGTCCATCCCCCCATTTTGAACCCCCCCCCCCCCGGGGAACACTTTTCCAAATTTAGCCAAGACCCCACATGTGAGATATCGTTGGAAAGGTCTGTGACTACTTATTGATGTAATGCACCTCCGGTGACCGCCCCCCCCACTTTTCCGCCACGGGGGTGTTTTTCTAAATTTAGCCGAGACCCCTCATGTGACATATTGTTGGAAAGGCTTATGACCACTTACTCATGTTATCGACCTCCCGCACCCCTCCCCCCCTTTCCCCCCACGGGGAGGGCATTTTTATAAATTCAGATCCAGACTTCTCATGTGACATATGGTTGGAAAGGCCTAAAGACCTGTGACGACTTAATCATATTATGCAGCTGCTGTGCCCTTCCGCTCGCTTTGACCCCTCCCCCAAGAGATCTGGTCCGACGTTCATTCGTTTCGATATTATATTTTTTACAAGATTTTGTAGTGCGTGCACACCACACCCGCCTGCTATCATATATCAGTGCCGTATATAGCGGGTAACCTGTTCGTGATTTCATATTACAAGATTACGTATAAATTAGGGGCCCCAATTAAAGGAGGGGCCCGCTAGCGGTCGAAGTCACCTAGTCTTTATTAACATCGACTCATTCCAGTTCACCCGCAGACTATTCTTGATAAATGTATAACGCATATAATACATAATATATGATTTATAAAAGAAATTTGCAAACTGTAGTCATCGAGAAAAAATTTATACAATCGAAAAATATCGAGATGTCCATACAATCGAGAAAATCGAGAAAAACATCTCGTTATCGCCCATCACTACTTAACATAGTAACTTTTGTGTTCTGCGATTTTTTAATTTTTAGGATTTTAATGAGATTTCTTAAGAGTTTCTTAAAATGTGTCCGTATTCAAAGGTCATTTTTTAACATTCGTGGAAGAATTCCAGTTACAACACTTTAGCCCACTGTAACAAATTTTGTCCTCTACGATTTTTGAGCTTTTAGCGATTTTTAGAATTCTTTTGATTTTGCGGTGATTTTTTTCAGTCACTGAAAAGGGGACTAGGGGGACCAAAATGCATAAAAGGGGACTAAAGGGGACCTTTTTTTAAAAAGGGGACTTTGGGGGAAAAAAGGGGACCATTTGGGAGCCCTGTAGTACTTAAATTATTGAAGGCAACAAACAAATTTTTATTGAAATTTTTATCTTGATATAAATTAAGACCGTATTTCTAATAGCACTTTTTGTTGGAATGCAATTGTAATTTTAAAGCTTTTTAGTTCATATATATTTTTAAAAAAATCACGAATCGTAATAATCAGGGCTTGGCAAATGCGATCGCACACTTGCAACCAATATTTTTTACTTGACGACCAAGATTTTTAATCTGGCGGTTTTTGTAGTGTTAACGAAAGAACAAAGTGTAAACGGCATTTTTCCATATCATACACAGAAAACGACATTCTTTGCTGCTCTAGCCAGCTAGCATGTCATGTCATGTGATTTGAATGTGGAGAGAGGGTGGGTCGTTCTTACGGGTTGTTTACCAATGTTTTTTGCAAGAGGGTTCGGTTTACAGTATTTCAGAGAAATTAGGTAGTAGTGGGCCAGGGGGGGGGGGGATTGAGAGAGTTTTAAATATTAGAATAATAACTTTATTTAATGAAGCATATTCTATAATTATACGTATTTAGTGTTTGAATAGTAAATCCATATAAGGTCATTTTTGGAGGGGGGGGGGGGTATTTATCCTTAGCGATTACATTGTTGGATTAAATCAATCCTTAGATTGTTGTATTAAATCAATCCTTAGATTGTTGTATTAAATCGATCCTTAGATTGCTGCATTAAATCAATCCGTAGATTGTTGTATTAAATCGATCCTTAGATCGCTGTATTAAATCAATCCGTAGATTGTTGTATTAAATAAATCCTTTGTTTGTTGTATCAACCCGTAAGAACGACCCACCCTCTCCACACATTCTAATCACATGACATGAAATGCTAGCAGACTAGAGCAGCAGAGAATGTCGTTTTCTGTGCATGATATGGAAAATGCCGTTTACACTTTGTTCTTTCGTTAACACTACAAAAACCGCCAGATTAAAAATCTTGGTCGTCGAGTAAAAAATATTGGTTGCAAGTGGCGATCGGATTTGCCAAGCCCTGATTATTACGAATCATATATTTTTAAAAATATATATATATAAACTAAAAAGCTTTAATATTACAATTTCATTCCAACAAATGTGTTATTAGAAATACGGTCTTAATTTATATTAAGATAAAAATTTCAATAAAAATTTGTTTGGCCTTCAATAATTTAAGTACTACTAAGTTTTAGACATTTGTCAAATTTAATTTGAACTTAGTTTATCACATTATATATCATTGATATCTTATTATTAAAAATATAAGCATATTAGCGTTTGTGTGTAGAAAGAGTAGCCAAAACGTAAAAATTCAAACTCCAAGAATTCTTTTAACACATTTTTACAATTTAAAATGGATGTAGATAAAAAATATTTACTAGATTTATTTTATCAAACATCAAGATGAAGCTGCATGTAGTATAATATTTTAATATCAAACTGTCAAACAAAATTTTAATTAACTAGCATTTATTTTATTTTTTTAATTTTAATGTAACGATATAATACCCCTATTCAAAAGGGTTAAATAAGATAACTTCTAATATTTGTTTTTAAGTAGTTACTTTGAACAACAATATAGTAATAACCATTTTCACGATTATTATCCAACATTCATAAAAACCTACTGGCGTCCTTAAGGGCTCTCAGGACTCTTAAAGCTTCAAATTTTCGAAATTTTAATTTTTTTAGATGTTAAACTACTATGTTTTCTGAACATTTTGATATAATTGTTTCCTTGAAATTCCCATTAGAACAGAAGTTATTGTTTTTAGAATTATACCCGCGCAATAGCTGAAGCGGCATTTCCGAAGTTTTCAACTCATTTTTCTCCAAATGATGTTTTTGGGCATAACGCGCACGATATCTTAAAAACTTATGTTTCATGTCAGTCTGTATAACTGAACCTAAAAATTTCCTTTTTATTGTTCAAAAAAATATTTTTTTAGGTTTATACTGTTGAAATTTTTAAAATTTTGTATTAGCTAAATACAAATTTGTATTAAAAACACAAAAATATAAAAATGTTTTAAATACAAATTTATTTAGGTTCAGGGTAATTATTGTAATCTAAAGTATAATTAGGCACAAAAAAGCAATTCTAGTGACAAAATTTATTTTTAATCCTGCGCGTAAGCTGTCATACGAATTTTCTGCTCGACAAATATCTGACAGTTTGAAGCCCCCTATAAATACTAATTCTGCAACTTGAATTTTTTTTAAATACTTGAAAGGAAAGAACATACTTATATCTTTCATCCCAATTAAAATTGTGTTTTTAAATAATATGCATTTTAAAATATTAAATGTTGAAAATGATTTTTTTTTCATTTTTTCCAATTTTAAGAGTCCTGATACCCCTTAAAAGATCTAAAATTTATTAGAATGTAACAAAAGTTATGAAATTTTTAACAACAACAAAAAGTACTAAATCTCTTCACCTAGTTTTAAAATACGATGCATAAAATATTCTTTAAATCAGACCATAAAAAGTAATTTAATCCGGGAAAATAAAACTTCTTCAATGTAAAATCGCATGCAAACTTGAATACTACTTCTTAAATTTATGCCCAGTTCTTAACGCTGTATTCCACTATGGAAGAATTTGTTGTTTCCATGGCAACAACGCACTCCATTGAAATCATATCGAATGAGTTCAGAATTGGGCCCTAAGAGAAAGATTGTGCTGTCGAATGAGACTCACTCCATAGCCTTAATCTCCTTCCTTCGCATCAAAGCTGAGTGACGTCAGTTTAGGCCTGGACTGAGCGTCAATCGCTGTCAGCGTCATCTATTGTTTGAAATTCGAACTAAAATCAAGAATCACAGTAAAAAAAATCCTGCCATCATACATAACCCTCCTGCAAGAATTTTTTAAATATCTGTCACCGTTTGCAAATTATTGAATTTTAAAATCCATCAGTCATTTTTGGGGACCCGGTATATAGGGTAGATATAATTAAATCAAATGGATTTTTGGTGACCGCCTTTTCTATTATATATATATGTATACTAGTATTATAAAAAAATAAAACTTGTTTGTTTGTGTGTTTGTTCGAGGTAATCTCTGGAACTACCTAACCGATTTCAAAAGTAATGGTATCAAAATGATTGTATGGACACCCATTCGAACATAAGGCTATATAGTATATCCATGCCACTAACCCAAAGGGGGTGCAGGAGCCAAAAACTTTCGAAAAATGCGACTTTTGTGTTACTGAAGGGCCCAAAAACATGAAATTTGGAATGGTAGTTACTTATATGATATAAATGATCTGTAAGAACATTTCTTAAAACATTCGAAATTTAAAGGGGATGAAAATGCGCAAAAAGCGTTCTAAAAAACGTTCTAAAAGGCGATTTCTACGCAATCTCAGGAAGTAACGAACTGATTTAATAAATAATGGTGTCAAAATGATGGTGACAGCCCTTGCTCCAACATAAGCTATGTTTTATGTCGGTGCCACTACCACAAAGGGGATGCAGGAGCAAAAAACGTTCTGAAAATACGATTTTTGTGTTAATGAAGGGCCTAGAAACATGTATTTTGGAATGGTAGTTACTTAAGATATAAATGATCTCTCAGAACATTTCTTAAAACATTCAAAATTTAAAGAGGAGTAAAAATGCGCAAAAGCGTTATAAAAAAACGTTCTAAATGGTGATTTCTACGCAATCTCAGGAAGTATCGAACTAATTTAATAAATAGTGGTGTCAAAATGATCGTGGTAGCCCTTGCTCTAACATAGGCTATATTTTATGTCGGTGCCCCTCCCCCAAAGGGGGTGCTGGAGCAAAAAACTTTCTAAAAATGCGATTTTTGTGGTACTGAAGGGCCTAGAAACATGAAATTTGGAATGTTGTTAATTATAAGATATAAATGATCTCTGAGAACATTTCTTAAAACATTCGAAATTTAAAGGGGGTAAAAATGCGCAAAAAGCGTTCTAAAAAATGTTCTAAATGGCAATTTCTACGCAATCTCAGGAAGTATCGAATTAATTTAATAAATAGTGGTGTCAAAATGATGGTGGCAGCCCTTGCTCCAACATAGGCTATATTTTATGTCAGTGCCCCTACCCCAAAGGTGGTGCAGGAGCAAAAAACGTTCTAAAAATACGCTTTTTGTGTTACTGAAGGGCCTAGAAACATGAAATTTGGAATGGTAGTTAATTATAAGATATAAATGATCTCTCAGAACATTTCTTAAAACATTCGAAATTTAAAAGGGGTGAAAATGTGCAAAAAGCGTTCTAAAAAACGTTCTAAATGGCGATTTCTACGCAATCTCAGAAAGTATTAAACCGATTTCAAAAGTAGTGGTTGGAAATTGATGGTGATGACAGCCCTTGCTTTAGCATAGGTTCTGTTTTTTGTCGGTGTTAAAATACCCCTACCCCAAAGGGAGTGCAGGGGAAAAAAGTTCTAAAAATGCAATATTTGTGCTACTGAAGGGCCTAGAAACATGAAATTTGGAATGGTAGTTATACGACATAAATGATCTTTAAGAACATTTCTTGAAAAAATCGAAATTTACGAAGGGTGATAATGCGCGAAAAGCGTTCTAAAAACGTTCTTAATGGCGATTTCTACGCAAACTCAGAAAATATCAAACCGATTTCAAAAGTAGTGTTTGGAAATTGATGGTGACAGCCTTTGCTTCAACATAGGCTCTATTTTATGTTGATGTCGCTACCACCTGGGCGGTTCCAGGAGCTAAAAATGTTCTAATTTGCGATTTCTGTGATACTGAAGAGGCTAGAAACTTTAAATATGACATGGTTGTTACTTATAAAATATAAATGCCCCCTAAGAACTATCGAAATAAATTCGAAATTTAAAACAGGTGAAGCGAAGGTAAGAGGCGAAAAGCATACTAAAAAATGTCCTAAATTACGATTTCTATGCAATCTCAGGAAATAGTAAACCGATTACAAAAATAATGGTTGCGAATCAATGGTGACAGTCTCTGATTCCACAGAGGTTACATTTTATGCCAGTGCCACTACCACATCGAGTTGGCAGGAGGAACAACAAATGTTCTAAACAAAGCCTTTAAAAACTTTCTGAATTACCATTTCTATGGAATATTAGGAAATACCAAACCGATGTCAAAATTAATGTTGGCAAATTAATGGTTACAGTTTCTGTTTCAACATAGGCATTTTGTGTTAGTGCCACTACCACCAGAGAGGTGCTACACCGACAGACAAGAAGTTTGAAATTTGAGACGATGGTTAATTTTTAGATGTAAATGCGCACTAAGAAAGGTTTATTCAAAACTTCAAATGAATACTGAAATGAGGGTATGAAATGAGCATAAAAGCTTCAAAATATTTTCTAAATTATCATTTACTTAGTTTTAGTTCTTTTTTTTAATTTAAGTCTCATTTCTGCCTAATGCAGTGTAATAAGGTTTAGTCAAACTGTGCTTTAAATAGTAATTTCTGAATTATTCCTAAAAGTATAATTTCTTTTAATTAGACATATGAATATCACTTGGCATATTTCAACTATTACGTGAACAAAGCCGCAGTGTTTGCTAGTATATACACTGCTCAAAACAATTAAGGGAGCACATGGTTTTAACGAAATTACGCAAATATTTACACCGATAAGTAACGTAAAATAAGGCATCCATAATTTAAAGTGTTGTAGATAACAGATAAAGAAAACTTCACATGTAAATTAAAGTTTATGACGTCAAAAACCAGAAAAAGGAGATAAGTGCAGAAATCGGGATTTTGCAGAAACGTCTGTTTCATTGCCTCAGTTGTAAAATTCAATTACTCAGTTTGTGTTTTGAGAAAAGGTAACTTGAATGTGTCACAACAACATGATTTACCGCAATCCATGGCTTGGCGTGTTATCGGGACTGTTGAATTTGGGGAAACACAACGAAGTGTAGTGGGCGCTCTTGGAGTCGTAAGAAGTGTCCATGAAAGGCTGCGGAATCGATTCCAAGACACATGGAACGGTAGTCATCGACAAGTGCAAGGTCGAAAATGTGCTAACACAGAAACTGATGACCGATATATCCTTATAACTTCTCGTCTAGACGGAACGGGCAGTCTTACTCAGCTGCAAACACAGTTGTTCTTGGCTCCAGGACGAAGGATGTCCAGCCAAACAGTCCGAAATAGGCTTCATCAGGATGGTCTCTATACACGTAAGCCAATGGTCTGTATTCCGTTAACCTCAAGCCACTGTGCGGCCCAAAGAAGGTGGGGAACTGAACATCGAGTTTGGAGGCACGTTATTGGAGTCAAATTCTGTTTACAGACGAGTTCCGATTCAGTCTGTATGTGACATCTGATGTGTTTTGTCATAGAGTGAAAGAGGCACTCAAAATAATCCCACAATCGTTCGTGAAAGATCCAATTACAGATGAGGTGGGTTTATGCTATGGGCTGGAATCAGCATAGGTAGACGTACGGGCTTGCATATCATTCGTAATGGCACTTTGACGGTCCGAAGTTTTACAGACGAGATACTAAGACCTCGTGTCGTATTTTATGTTGCTGCAATTAGTGATTTCTTTTTTTCCATGTATGATAATGCCAGACTTCATACAGTTCGTCTTATGGAAAACATGCTTGAAGCTAAAACAATACAGCGTATGGAATGACCAGCACGCTCTCCTGACCTAAATCCGATCGAGCATGTTTGGGACATACTCAGACGACGCATTGTTACGAGACCGATGCCTCTTTTACTGTCCGGGACTTGGAGATTGCAACTCTTGAGCAGTGGAAGAGTATTCCCCAAAGTCTTATCGATAACCTCATTGCATCCATTTTAGGGTTGTCACTCTAATTTTTTCACTGTTGAATGTGGCTATGATATATTAACCATTTGGAAAAATGGTTATTGTCCTCTGTCAGGGTAGGAAATCAAAAACATATCTGAAGTGTTTTATTAGTTGAATCCGCATTTTATTCGTTTTCCGAGGTCTATACAGTAATCTGTATTTTCCCTTTACTTTCAACAGAGATGGATACTTCTGTTGCCACTATGACAAAAAAGTAATAAAAACTACATAAAAAATTAATAACTCAGCAACAAATTGAGATACAGCTTTCAAACAAATTGCATTTAAAAGTACATTTTTTTCTCTATACGACGGTGTAAAAAGTAATATTGTGGGATGATTAGAAGTTTAAAAATGAAATTTTATTTAAAATTGGTCCAGGAATATTAATGTTTAATACATGGAGTACGTAATGTATGACCAGCTCCGTAGAAGTTTAAAAATTTACAGTACCGAAAATTGTAAAACTGAAATTTCTTTTAAAATTTGTTCATGATGGGTCCAGGAATTTGGCATTCAAATGAAGGTAATGAGTGTATTATGCGGTGTAAATATACAATTACAACAGATGTGGACATGTTCAAGTATTAGATTAAGTGTGTGTGTGTGTGTGTGTGTGGGGGGGGGTGATTTGCTTTTTTTCTGTTGAAAAAAAAATCGCTTTTTTTTTTTTTTTTTTTTGCTTTTGTTTTTGTAGTCTGTATATTATGCCTCTGAAACAATTTCGCCAAATTCGAAGTTCTTTCGTAGTTATTTAGTGCTTTAACGCAATGCGTCCGTAGGTTTACACTGTTTTGGAGCATTTTACGCAAAATAACTTTTTTTAAACTGGGCGGTATTAGAACACAAAAACTCTTGAATTTTTAATTAGGGGATTTTAAATTAATTATTGAAATCGTGATAAATTTCTATATTGCATAAGTAATCCCTGTTTCTTTAAGGCGATAGATGGTACTGTCACAGGGCCCGACTTAGGCTATGGGGGCCCCGGGGCAAGAATCATTCTGGGGAGACCCGGGGCAAGAATCATTCTGGGGGGACCCCTTCTATCTATCTACAGAATATTTTGTGAATAACGTGGAAGTGGCTAGTACTAAACTTTATACATGTTATATGTATGCATAAATTCTGTACCGGTACTCTCACATCTGTATACAGGATATCACAAAAAGATGGTCACAACTTTAAGAAAAAATACTAGTAGGATAATAAGTAGAAAAAAAATGATAGATTGGTTGACATGAGTATTTCTTTGCAAACTTTTACTTTGCTTATCTACATACGTTATAAGAAAATGCCCCAAATTGGTCATAATTAATGACTTTAACTTGCCACGCTACGGGGAAAACGTTAATAAAAAATTTCTTTTGAAAACAATAGAATACTAAGTTGTCATATTAAAATTGAAATCATTAGTTTTCTAATGATGTAGCTTGTTTTTTGCATGGTTGGAGAAGAGAGAAGCAGAAAGCGGAAGGGGTGGGGGTGGGGGGGGGGGGGCGTACTCCCTTCCTATATGTTTGAAAACGTATGAATTTTGGTCACTTTTGGCTAATTTTAATCATTTGGCATCTTTTAATGAAAATCCTGATTACTCTTATGGGGGCCCCTGAAAAGGGGGTCCGGGGCATTTGCCCCGAATGACCCTGCATAAGTCGGGCCCTGTGCTGTCATCCAAACCTATTCAATGAAGTCAAAGAGTTTTAAATTTATAATTTACAACCAATTATTCTTGTTTTTTTTTATCAGAAATTTAACTAAAAATATTGGGTTGATCATTTATTTTTGCGTACTAAGGCCTCTTTTTTTTTTTAATAATAATATTTATTATTTTCTATTTTTTTAAACTACACGATCATTAAAAGCTGCCATGAATTTTATTTTTATTAGTCGCATTCTCTAAAAGCCTAAATTTGAAACTTAATGCAGCTAACGGTTTATAATATATATTTTTTATTACTTGAATTTCATTTTACATTTTTATAGATTTTTTAAATATTAAACCATGGCTATCAAGGTAATTTCTTTTATAGTTCTTATATGAATATTTTTCTTTCTTTCTTTCTGTTTCTTTTCTTTTTATGGAAAAGAATGACAAAGTTTTCTTTCTGACACTCACATATATATTCTTGACTAGCAAGAGCCATGCTTTGTTTGGATTCGCGAAGCATTATTTAATAAGATAAATATTTGAAAGTCACAATATTTTTTTACATTATTCTTGCATCTTTATTAAGCAAAAACGTTATTTTATGTTTTGGCGCATTTTAACTTTAGAAATGTAAATTCAGCCAAATAACTAAGAATTTCCTCGGAATTTTTTATTTATGATATAAGACTGGTATAAATAAAAATATTTTCGAAGAAAAATTTTGCAAAATATTTATATAACGAATTTAACAATTAATTTTATTTGTTTACAATTCTTTCAAAAAAAAAATCATAATGTAATTCTTTTAAAACCCTTTAAGCGTCATAACCGTGTTTTTCCGCCACGTAACTTTTGGAATCGAAGGCTGATTTAACACAAAATTGATATTAAAGCTAATTTTTTAAGTGAATAAGACAAATAAATATGTTAGGTTATCAAATAAATTTTTTTATACCAATACTATTCATAGCAATTATTTTACGAATCGTTAAACATGAATGGAAAATTCTGAAGAACGCTTAAAGGGTTAAAATGCGTAAGTATAGTCTGCGTAAATGATTTCACATAATCAGAATAAATTGTGTACTTGAATTCTTAACACTGAAAAATACTTTTATAATTGAATGTAAATAATTGAATTTTCGCAAATTTTAATTCATTAAAAATATGCTATAATTTTCATAAAAAAAGGTATGTTAAAAATTTCATAAAAGAAATCGCAACTCCATGATTTATTTTTTCTTCTGAAAATATACGTGTTTCATTTTTTATTTGCAAAAATGCGTCCGTAATGGAAAAATATGTAAAATAAATTAATTAAAATAATAAATTTTTTAACGTTATTTTGTAAAAAAAAAATAATATTGTGCAAATCTACAGATCATAATTTATTTTTATGTTTAATTTCAAGTCAAAATACTGAATAGTTTTTTTGTAAAGTGTACCACAAAATGTAATTTGTGTAGCCTAGTAGAGGATTCGCTTCGCTCATCCTAATAGTAGGAGAGCTGTTGAACATTTTTGAGTAGGTATTTGAGGCACCCTGAAAATTTGTGCAACACTTCTTTAGTAATGCCTGAATACAAAATCGAATGTCTGGCTGAAGGATCGTGGCCCAAAAACTGTGCCAGACACGTGTCAAGGGCCATTTGGCACTTGACACGTGTCTGGCACAGTTTTTGTGCCGACTAAAGTGTCTGTCATTTTCAAAATAATTTTTTCTAAGCATAAATATTATTCTGCCTCAATCTCAGCCTGCCTCAAATACCTTTTTTGGGAAGTCAAAAAATGGCACTTGACACGTGTCTGGCACAGTTTTTGGGCCGACTAAAGTGTCTGTCGTTTTCAAAATATTTTTTTCTAAGTATAAATATTATTCTGCCTCAATCTCAGCGTGCCTCAAATACCTTTTTTTGGGGTAGTCAAAAAATGGCACTTGACACGTGTCTGGCACAATTTTTGTGCCGACTAAAGTGTCTGTCATTTTCAAAATAATTTTTTCTAAGCATAAATATTATTCTGCCTCAATCTCAGCCTGCCTCAAATACCTTTTTTGGGAAGTCAAAAAATGGCACTTGACACGTGTCTGGCACAGTTTTTGGGCCGACTAAAGTGTCTGTCGTTTTCAAAATATTTTTTTCTAAGTATAAATATTATTCTGCCTCAATCTCAGCGTGCCTCAAATACCTTTTTTTGGGGTAGTCAAAAAATGGCACTTGACACGTGTCTGGCACAATTTTTGGGCCACGATCCTTCAGCCAGACATTCAATTTTGTATTCAGCCATTACAAAAGAAGTGTTGCACAAATTTTCAGGGTGCCTCAAATACCTTCCCAAAAATGTTTAACAGCTCTTGGACTATAATAATAGTCATAAAATGTAACAAAAACTGTAGATCAGCTCAATTTATTTAATTGATAATTACACGCAAAATATTTCATGCTAAAAATGATAAATTGAAGAGGTTTTAAAAATAATTGACGCATGCGCAAATGTGTCGATTTCGATCTACTTAGATTTTTTCCATTGCGTTTTAATATATATATATGATTATCTTCATTTGAATGCGACATGAAATCGAATGTGATAACTAAAAAATCGTATTCAAAGGGATAATTGTAAAATAAATTATTGCCACTTTCGCCAGTGACAAATTAGAGTGGCGTGCTTAAAATCTCCCGGGACTCATCGTTTATCTGTTAGGAATCCCAAATGATAGCAGCGGTGTGGATGAGAATTCAGCTGGGAAAGATAGTCATACCTGATATGCATCAAAATAAGACAGATGGAGGACAGTCTCAGACATCGGATCAATCCATTGACAGAGGAGTGATGCTACGTATACAAATAAAATGTATGGCGGTTTGGAAATTAATATGAATATAATATTGTGTGATTCTACGTATCGACTGTGTAAGCTTGAATTACTAAAGTTCGAAGTACAAATTAATTTGTGATGCAATTCTTGAAGAACTTGTAAGTTATGCAATTTACTTCGCAAATTGTGACTAATGGATTTATATTTCAAATTACTTAAAAAAAATATTAAGTTACGATGTTTCTGTCTGAGCTTAACTTTTGATATGACTGGAAACGTTCTATTTTGCACCATAATATGAGTTAGAAATTAGTAATTCATATGCAATTCTTGAAACATTTGTATGCCTATTACTTCGCAAGGTTGTGACCTTTTGATTTTTTTTTGTTTTAAGTTACGATTATTGATACGTGAATTTCTTGACTTCTGATTGTAAAAGCACCACACAATGCCGCAAGAGCGTAATATGACGCATCAATTAATTTATGATGGAATTATTAAAGCAGCTGTAACACGTATAGGCTACGTCGAAAGTTATGAACAAGTTGATTTTTGTTTTGATACGATTATTCTGTTTTATGAATTTTTTAACTTTGGATCTTAAAAGTACTATTACACGGGGGGTCAAAGTCGCTTCAAATTCCAAGCGTCTCCATGTTATCCTAAGGCTCCAGGGGAGTTACTACGAAAGCAAGCAACTTTCTTCCGTCGGCGCGTCTTTAACGCCTGAAACGAAGTGAGTCGCCAGTAACAGCCAATCAAATGCTTGGAAATCTGACGATGGAAAAGTCTTTTCCCGAACAGCCAATAAAATGTTTGGAAAACGAAAAAAGTGGCTTTCAAAAGCAAGAAATCAGACGAGTCGCAGGCGATTTTTGTCGCTTGGAATTCTTAAAGTGTTATTACACGTACAATTCAAAGCGACAAAAATCGCTTGCGACTCGTCAAGTTTCCCATAGCAACCGTACCAATTTTTTCGTTTTCTAAGCATTTCATTGGCTGTTCGAGAAAAGGCTTTTCTATCGACAGATTTCCAAGCATTTGATAGGCTGTTACTGGCGACTCGCATCGTTTTAGGCGTCAAAAACGCTCGGACACAAAAGAATCGCTTGCTTTCTGGGCATCTCTCCTGGAGCCATAGAATAACACTGAGACGCCTGGAATTTGAAGCGACTTTGACTCCTCGTGTAATAACACTATTACGTGTAATAACACTTTCACTGTTCTCCTCTGATATTGAAATATGAAGTTGAAATTGATTTGGGATACTAATTTTCAAAGTCCCTATAGCTCTTATCTTTAGGCTCCGAAATATTAACATTAAATATTAGCGTTATTTTTAATGATGTTCTTGTTTATCTTACAGAGGGTATGGGTAGTTACGAAATTGTATTGAATGCAATATTTGAACGTTCCCATATCAGTTATTAATGTTATTACATTTATATCATGAAATATGCTTCTTGCTTTCATGCTAAGTGGTATTGAAATTGAGAAGGAAAAAACTCGCGGTTAATTAATTGTCCTGCCTATCAGCGTGTAGAATAAATCGCAGTCACTTTCACAGTGACAAATTAGCGTCACACCACCAAAAGCCTCCAGGGCTCATCATTTATTTGCTGGAATTCCCAATCAACAGCGGGGATCAAAATTCACCTGGGAAGGATAATCATACCTGATATGAGATGCATCAAAATGGACAGATGGAGGTGTGACACAGATTTCGGACAAGGCAGTGATTATAGATACTGAGAAAAGATATAAAGATTTAGAAAATTAACACCCTGAACAACAGTTTAATAGTGTGTAACTATCAGGGCCGAAACTAGCCTTTTTTGCATCCGGGGCAAGCATTGTTTTTGGCGCCCCCCCCCCTTCTTCTGCAAAGTATATTTACAAAGAAAATTTTACTAATTTTCTAATAGCCGACTTATTTTAAAATTTAAAATATGTAGTCTTAAAATATGTAATACTGAACTACGTAATCTACAATGGCAGATCAAGGGGGAGGTCACGGGGGTCATGTCTCCCCTCTGAACACCAACAAAAATATTCTAAAGATCATTTTTAAAATGAAATATACAGTTAGATTCCCGATTATTCGAGTCCTGCTTAATCGAGTTTCTGCTTTCACCGAGTTATTTTATTCTGATGGACTGATGTCTTCTATTATTATGAAACAGCCATTATAAATGAAGTGTTAGGTGAAGATGAAAGAGCAGCCGTAAAAAGTTAGAACTCTGATTTTCTGGTCAGAATGGGAAAAAAAAATGGCCAATTTTTTTTTTTGTCAAAAAAAAAAAAAAAAAAAAAAAAAAAAAAAAAAAAAAAATTATGGCCATTTTTTTTCTTTCCATTCTGACCAGAAAATCAGAGTTCTAACTTTTTACGACTGCTCTTTCATCTTCACCTAACACTTCATTTATAATGGCTGTTTCATAATAATAGAAGACATCAGTCCATCAGAAGAAAATTATCCATTCCAAAGGTATAATCCTTCATTTGGCGCCCCTTCGTTCTGGCGCCCGGGGCACATGCCCCCTCTGCCTCCCACCCCCTTAGTTTCGGCCTTGGTAACTATATGTTCAAGTATCGAGTTCGTAATTTTGAAATAAAGCAGTATGAAGCACAAATTAATTTGTGATTCAATTCTGGAAATATTTGTAAGGTGTTCTAGCTACTACTCAAGTTGTGAAAGAGTACTTTTTTTTTTTTAAATAAACGTTACTCATTCTGTCTAACAAATTTCGATTTTGGCTGCTACCAGCCGATATTGGAACACCACAACATCATGTAGAAATTAATTTGTGGCGAATTTCTTTTAGTACTTCTATGATGTGGCGGTTATTATGTAAGTTGGGAACAACCGAAATTTTGTTTAAGTTACGATTTTACAGTCAGATGAATTTTTTAACATTCAATATAGGCAACTGGCTGTCTTGAAATGCTGCAGTAAGATGTATATATTAATTTGGCGATTTTTTAAAAGGGCTTACAACACCTTTTATCTTTGGTTCACAATACAGCGAACTCGCGTTAATGCGGACTTCAAAGGGAGGCCATATTTGGTTTGTAGGGGAGACCGGGTCTAGTATGCGCAGTTTTTAGTTATTGATTTTTATTAATTTTTTGTTTAAGTTTTTTAAGATACTTTAACTGTACTTTTAAAGAACAAGCATTGGGCTATAAATACCCGGAGATTTGAGTTTGTAGCTTTTGTAGTTTATGTTTAGCGGAAGCCCAAAGTGAAAAGAAAATTGTGCACCAACCTACCCCGTCACGGGGCAGGTTGCCTATACCTATGGTGTAAGTTGGCACACACTTTATAAAAATTTAAATGAAGCTCAAATAAGACAGGCAGTTAAGCGAAATCCATTTAATTATTACCAGTAAGTTTAAACAAGGCGTTATAGCCGTACAATATAAATTCTAAATTATACAGACATAAAAATAATGAATAAAACATTAACATTGAGTAACTTCTATCCTACTCTATATCATCATCAGAATTACAGTTGTCACAAATAAAAAATCGAGTGTCTCCGTTTGGGCAAGCCTCGTGTGCCCAAAATCTTGCATTGCAACCACTTTTCTCGTTGTTTGCTGTTTTTCAAGCTACCAGCACACACCAAACACCGAGCCAACTTGCCCCGTGTTAATGCGCCTACTAGCCCCATAATAAATTTCTTCACAAAAGGGACACGTAATCATCTAAGTATAAATAATACAAGTAAATCACATATGGGGTAGGAACAGTTAATCATACTCTAAGAAAAACTGCACGAGTTAAATCGCAATTATTAAGATAGTATTGGAAATTAGAAAAAGAATGAAGCAGCAAAAAATTACTTATGAGTGCAAAAAACAGAAAAATTGTAATAAATATCCACTGCTCGTAAGTAACGCTGCAAAACTACAATGAGGATTGTAAAAAGCAAGAAGAAAGGTACTCTGTGACTGGCTGCGCAATCTATCCACAAAGAGGCGATTTATGAGGACTGCGTCTACTTACCCCTGTAGCCAACTAGCCCCGGTTTCCCCTACTAAAAGAAGTCCGCGTTAAAAGGTAAAATCATTTGAGTGATATAAAAATATTTGCTTGCGTTGAACTAATTGAATAATTTTATAATATTTTTTTTTAGCCCCCGATATGCTATTTCTTTTGGCCAGCAATTAAAATGTTGCTTCCAAAAAATAACGTTCCGTTGTATAAGCCAGCCGTAAAACAAAGCAAATGTATCATTGTACTGTTAAATACTGTACTGCAATTTTTTAAACTTCTAAACATCGCACATTTTCAATTTTTACACCGCTGTATTGGAAAAAAAGTACTTTTAAATGCAATTTGTTTGAAAACTGCATCTCATTTCATTTTTGAGATATTAAATTTTTTGTAGTTTTTAGCATCATTTGTTTAATGTTAGCAA